>JAODJW010000062.1:26502260-26512312 GCA_026777045.1 Hyperopisus bebe
CAGTTCTGAAGGCGAAAGGGGGTCAAACACCGTATTAGTATGGTGTTCCTAATAATCCTTTAGGTGAGTGTATGTCTCGCAGCCATACAGCAAGACAGGGAACACCAGCACTCTAAAGATTTGGACTTTTCTCTTCTTACAAAGATATCAGAAGCACCACACACCCCTTTCCAGTGACCTCATGACCCCCCCATGCTCTCCTAATCCACCTACTGACTTCATAGGAAGAGTCACCAGAGACATGAATGTCACTGCCGAGGTAAGTGAACCTCTTGACGCGGTTGACATTCTCTCTGCTGACAGGCACACTGTTGATAGCTGTGCCCAAGAGGTCATTAAAGGCCTGGATCTTGGTATTTTTTTTCCCAGGCACTCAGACGCCTTGTTCGGTCTCGAGAGCCCAGATCAGAGCCTCCATTGACTCCACGAAGATCACAGCATCGTCGGCAAAGTCAAGATCAGCAAATCCTTCTTCAGCAACAGATGCCCCACAGCCACTGGACCCCACAACCCTGCCCAAAATCCAGTCAATGCAAGAATGCAGAATATGAGCAAAAACACACCCCTGATGAACCCCAGAATCAACTGGGAAGAACGCAGAGGTTCTGCCTCACAGTAGCAGTGTACAGGCCAGCCATGACATCCAGTAACTTCCAGGGCAGCTTGATCAACTGAGTTAAATGCTTTACAAAAACCAACAAGGGCTGCAAAGAAACTCTGCTGATGTTTGTGTTTGTGCTCAATGAGAATCCTCAATGCCAGGATGCAGTTGATGGTAGATTTTTTAGCCACAAAACCAGTCTGCTCTGGTCACTGGTAGGTGAGCAAGTCATCGCGGATCCTATTCAGAATGACCCTAGCAAGGACCTCACCCAGAACATCTGGAATGAATTAAATATAGAATTAGTTAAGCATATCGTATGAGCTAAAGCCTAAAGGACATACTAGTCAGAATTTTCAAGTCAAGTCAAAAGTACCTCCTCTTCTGCAGACCATCTTGGATTCCTCTCTAGAGCAGACCCAGACTTTCCACAAAATGTGATTTACATAACCTTAGATGCACATGTTGAAAGATGGAAAATGGAGAAACAACACATTAAAATAAAACTGAACACCTATACAACATCTTAAGAAAAAAAAAATGAAATGGCGATATTTCATTGATCTCTATGGGGGATTCTCTTTTTGGCTGCCCCATCTTGCTCTCCATGATACATAGCAGTTGAACGCAAACTTAGTAGTAAAAGGCAGCTACCTGCGGCATCACCCAGAGACCTGGGTCTTGCATAAAGGCCCACAATTGTGATTATTCTGTCAATACCTGTCTTAAACCAACAACCTTCCGATCACAGGCATAGAGTTTTAGCCTACTGAGCCAATGGTTAACTGCCTATCACTATCATTGTGACTAATTTCCGACTTTAATGTGACAGCTCAGTAGTTAGCTTCAGAGTACTACAGTGCTGTCCCCCCTGGGACCAGAACCAGCAGTCTTCTGGGTTCAGTGTCTGCAGTCTTAATCACTTTGTTGCTTGTTACCCATGCAGATCCAGAACAGGCTGTCCCTACGAAGAGAGCGAAGGTGTTCATGTTAGCTGGCCCTCAGCTTTGGTTTTGTCGGCCATCTCTTAATATATACACATACAGTACACAACCTGATGATTTCAGGAATCTTGCACTATTTGTTTTCAACGAATTTGTAGAGATTATTTTTTGGAACATTTTAGGTCTACTTCAGATAAAATGAACAATAAAGCTGAAAAAAGACAATTCCACTTAATTCCACATGGAGGTGTCCTTGCCTCAAAAAGAACAAAAAATATAGTTAAAGCAATTGAAGCAGTTTCAAACCTAATTCTAAACCCATATCAAGCATAATCCTAGCTGTAACTCTAACCTTAAACATAGCCCTTGTGCCAGGTAAAATTAACCCTAATTGTGCTGGTAACCTCAACTCTAACGCTATTGCCTGTAGCCTACTGAGTGCACCCTACAAAATGCACACGACAAAGTACACACTACTGATTTTACAGTTTTTCTCATTCGCTTTGGCACATTTAATAAACATAAACATAAGAACATAAAAAATTTACAAACGAGAGGAGGCCATTCGGCCCTTCAAGCTCGTTTGGGGAGAACTTAACTAATAGATCAGAGTTGTTAAAATCTTATCTAGTTCTGATTTAAAGGAACCCAGGGTTTTAGCTTCTGCTACACTAGCAGGAAGACTATTCCATACTCTAACTACACGCTGTGTAAAGAAGTGCTTCCTCAAATTCATTTTAAAATGTTCTCCCGCTAATTTCCTCTTATGGCCACGAGTTCTAGTATTTAAACTAATATTAAAGTCGTCATTTGGCTGAACACCATCGAGAGCGGTTAGTATCTTATATACCTGGATCATAATCTCCTTTGCGTGAGGCTGAACAGATTCAGCTCAGCTAACCTCTCCTCATAAGACATTCCTCGAAGAACAGGAATCATTCTTGTAGTCCTACATTGAACCTTTTTCAAGGCAGTAATGTCCTTTTTAAGGTATGGTGACCACACCTGCACACAATATTCTAGGTGGGGTCTTACCAAGGAATTGTATAATCGTAGCATCACCTCCTTTGACTTAAACTCCACACACCTAGAGATGTAACCCAACATCCTATTGGCTTTTTTAATTGCTTCCCCACACTGGTGAGAGTGGGACATGGAAGCATCAACATACACACCGAGGTCTTTCTCATAATCAGCTACTTTTATTTCAGCGGAACCCATAAAATATCTGTACTTTATATTTCTCGTCCTTGCATGGATTATCTTACATTTATCTACATTAAATTTCATCTACCAGGTATCAGCCCAGTCGCTAATTAAATCAAGATCCCGTTATAGCCTCTGTGCTGCTAGATCAGTATCAGCTACACCACCCATCTTGGTGTCGTCTGCCAATTTAACCAGTTTACTGTATGTATTGGTGTCAATATCATTAATGTAAATTAGGAACAATAGTGGTCCTAAAATTGAACCCTGCGGTACCCCACTATGAACGCATGCCCACTGTGACATTGTGCCTCTAATAACTACCCACTGCTTCCTGTCTGTTAACCAGTTTTTGATCCAAGCTGCTACAGTTCTACAGTTCCTAAAATCCCCGCAGTTGAAACATACTTAAAATTCTCAAGACTATAAGAGCATTTCATACAACAGTTCATGCATGTAGCACCATGCTCTGGTGTACCTGCAAAGCTTGTAACTTACCCATACCAATTAACTCATGTCTTCATGGCAAATAATTCCACCAATGAGTTAGTCAGTGCCAGCAAAACGAAAGTGCAGTCTGCATCGTTCACCATCACCACCATGCAGAATCAGGGCAGGCTGTCCTTAGGTAGGAAGCAGAGGTGGTTGTGTTAGCTGGCCCTCGTAGGCTTGGTTTTATCAGCCTTCTTGAAAGCTGAACGTTCTGTTAGCGCTGGAGCATGACTCGCGCATACGTCAGCATTTCAGCGCTATGGGAAGTATGATGTGTGAAATGAAGATTTGCAACCTGCACCACTCTCTGTGGCTACTTTATAGGTTCTCACTATGTCTGATCGACAGTCGACAATGACACCAAGCCTGAGCTCTCAGCTCATATAACAAGGATCCAATTTGCTGTACAAACATGGCTGTTTGATCCTGCTATGTGTTCACTCAGTGTATGTTTGTTTTTTTTCTGGATGTTGCGAGGCTTATTGGGTGCTACTATTGCCTTGTCCACACGTACACAGATATCTTTTAAAACGGTGTTTTTCCTCCTCCATTAATAAAAAATTCCCGTCCACACGAACATTTTCTTCTAAGAAATTTCCGTCCACATGAAACTGCTAAAATGCACTGTCAAGAGCATGCCAAAACAACAGGTGGCATTATAACTCTAACCGTACTGCCATGTTAGCCAATCAGAAGCCTAATTGCCAATCCTGTTAAGCTGAAAACCATGGCACACATTCCGACGCCTGTGTTGATCAATATAATGCGAGAGTGACTCAACATTTATCTGTACAAACGTTAAACAAAGTGGACAACGGGGCACATCTGACGTTTTGAGCCAAAGACTCAGTTTTCCCCGTCTACATGTCGACGCTGAAAACGGAGTTTCTTAAAATCTTCACCCTGGATGGAGTTTTGCAAAAGCTCCGTTTTCAGTGACCTGACACGCCGTTTACGTGTGGACAAAAGCCCAAGACGTATAGAAAAAGGTAAGTTTTAAAATATACCCGTGTACATGTGGACAAGGCATCGGTCTTCATGGAAGTCCTTGGCTGGGTGTGTGCAGAGTTTGCAGATTTTTCCTGGGTTTGTATGGATTTCCCCCAGGTTCTCCAGTTTTTCCAAAAGCCATGCTGTTAACTGAACTCATGTTCCTAATTTGCTGTGAGTATGTGTGCCTTGTGGTAGATAGCATGCCACCCAGGATGTCCCCTGCCTTGTCCACTGTTCTTCCAGGGATAGGTTCCAGGCTCACCACAAACCGACACTGGTAGTTATAGACGATGGATGAATAGACAGGTGCATTGTTATTTACCTCTGTTGCAGTTCCATGTTCGACCAGATGATGGCAGTATTATGTTTTCAAAGAGTCCTATTTTACAGAAAGTAAACATGTTTATTTTGATGTCTAACAATGGAATGCAACCAAATCTGCATTCAGTATGTCTCTAGAACATCAAACAGTCCATGTTTTTTTCAAAAGCTGTCGGTCTTGTCTAATCAAAGTGAACCTGAAAAAGAAACAATAAAATAGCTAATTATTTTTCAATTCAAGCTAACTTTTCTTCAAGCAGATTCCTAATAAACCAGCTGGTAAGAAACGTGTTCTCCAGCAAAAGATTAATATTACACCAGCAATTTATCTGAGAATTTCAGTGCAATGGCATTATGTTCTCTTTTCCATGGCAACCGGAGACCCAGATGCATAAATTAAACGCAAAGTGAAGCGACGCTGTGGTGAGAACTCGTCGTGAGGATGTGTGTTCCTAAAGCACTGTCACAGATGCTGAAATCCAGGTCACTTCCTCCATAAATAAATTCTGGAGGTTCCCACTGAAAAACTTAGCAGGGCGTTGGAGACACACAGGAGAGCTTGCATGCTGGATAGCTGAGCACAGTTTCGCATGAGCAATTGGGAGAGTATTTCAGCCCCTGATGTGTATTTATGAGATTATTTAGCCACAGGTTTAAATGTAAGGATAAGGGATTTTTTTTTCACATTTATTATGAACGCTATGAAACCCATGCTCTTGAGCGCCACCTGTCTGCAGTTGCTGTTCCTGAGCCACTTTGCCAGTCAGGCTGCATCTGGCGAGGTCAGTGCCCTTCTGTCTTCACCATTGCCGCCTCACAGCGGACTCACTCAAAATGCCCCAGCATCCCTCCGGGTCGCTCCAGCCCAGCGCCGGATTCTGTGGGCCGGAGGCACGTGCCATACGGAGAGTGAACCGGCACTGTGTAGCCGGAGAGAGCGTCGGAGACAGCTGGACCTCTCGTGGCGTGGCTGTGCTGAGCACCGGGCTGTCGACCACCAGTTTGTTGGCTCCATACCAGATTGGGGCACTGCGGGACATTAAGCTTAAGCATCTACTGTCTGTCTGGTCCCGAGTCACGAAGAACATGGGCTGCAAAGAGGAGGGTCAGGGCCGATTAATGGACAGGCTGCCCTGGGCCCCGACAAAATCAGGGGCCTCACCTTGGGAGAAATGGACATCATTAAATCTGGCTGATTCATCCGTAATCATAACCCCCCCCCCCCCCCCCACTATGCAAAATTTATCACTGGCCCCCGCCCCTTCTCAGATTAGCAGATTATTGCTGTTGCATTGTTTTTAATTCCCTCTCATTTCTGTTTTGGCTCAAAAAATAGCTTAGATGACCCACTTGGCCATCTAAGCCTGATTAGTTGTCACCTCCCCCCAAAGTGTATTGCAAAATGTGTACTGTGAATTCATGACTTGAGGAAAATCTACGATTGTGGGGGGGAGGAATCCAGATTTTCCTATAATTCCTGCCTGTCCAGTGGGAGATACAGGCTGACAGCTGCGGTCCTTGTGCTGACCTTGCAGTATTGCGTCAGTCTTACCCAGGTTTAAAGTCAGAGACCAGCTGAGCAATGCTCACCGGCGTGATGTCACTCGCACACGCACAGACACACACACACAATGAAGATCACCACAAGCCCCCCCCAACCCGTAGACCTCGGTTTTTGGCCCTTGAGGTCTCTGGCCAGCGAATGTAATTTACCACCATTCGCGTTCTCGCTCTTGGGAAGTTGTTTACCATCTGCGTGTCTTCAGGCTGAACGCCGCGTGGTTTTTAACAAGGGGCTGGCGACGGGAGGGGGGTTGGGGTGATGGCGGAGTCTCTGGGGATGTGCTCAAAGGCGGCTCCTTGAATCCGCAGCAGCGTCATCGGCTTATGCGTGAAGACACATCTTCCAGATAAAGGTCGCTATAAGGTCACCTGATGGCGGAGCTGGAGAGCAACACAAAGATGGTCTCCACAGGGGAGAATATTCTGGATGATGGGAGATCGAGTGGCAGGGAGGGACTGAAAGTTGGCCCAGAATTCCCGGCTCCTTCACATAGAGAAGGGCATATGGGGTGGGCAGTGTGTGTGTGCATGGGGAGGGGGGTCTGGTCCACTCTGCCTCGGCCACGTTGGTCTCCTCCTGACGTAACAGTTGTAGTGCTCTAGGGAAAGGGAGGGTGGGGGCTGTTTGGCCTTCTGAGGATCTCAGTTGCCCCCGCTAGGGGTGCTTAACTGACACCACAAAAATAGCTTCCCTCCTGCTAGTCGTGGGGAGCACATAGGAAAATGTGGTGGGAAGGGAAGCAGTAGCCAGTTGGGATGAAGGATGCAAAAACGCCGGTCCCGTTTGTATCTGTGTGATGAGCATTACCCCCCCCCCCCAGCACACACCCCCTCAAAGCCCGGAAAGATCTGCCTCTGTGTGCTCACAGGGAGCCCATGTTGTCACAGCCCCCAGGCAGAGTGCCCCGTCTGCTCATGGGGGCTTCTGACGATTCCAAGAGGAAGTCATGTGACCTTCAGGGAGGCTGAGCAATGAAATCAGCCCCCAGAGAGGAGGAGGGGTCCGTTCCATACAGAATTTATCTCTGCCTCCCTCCGTGGAAGACATATTTTTTTTCTCGCTTCACTTAGCCTCACTCTCAAAGTCCTGGAGGAGATTTCTGTCTATGAAGGTACGCTGTATACAGTAGTTTTGGAGCTTTACATGCCCCACCCCTTCCTTCTGATTGGTCACAGACACTTGCCCCCTCCCATCCCACTCCTTAGGTGCATTAAATGTACAAGCATACGAAAAAGACAGCATCACAACACATAAAAGTGATAAACGGGTGTAATACATTTGAGGTCAACATGTTTGTTCAGTGGCTGGGCGTCTATTTACAAGTTCTGACCCAGGTTTGTGGCCCATTGACCTACAGTCAAACTAACTTGACATGAAACCTTGGTTTTATCAACTAATCAAAGCAAAAAGTGATTCTTAAAAATACTATAAATTATAATAAAATTAAAATAGAAATTTTCTTTCAGTCCCTGAAATACAAGACATACTAAAATAGAGAGAAGTGACTTTAGCACCCCCTTGTGGAGTGGGTGGTTGTGGCAGGTAGTTTATACAATTTCCCCCAGATGAGAATCTAGCCTAACCTCCCCATGACAGGCTTTGTGACTGCACACCGTGGGGCCCTCCCGCGACCAAGCCTGCTCGTTAAAGATCGTTAAGGATCCTGCTCATTTTGCTCGGTGTCAAAACTCTTTCATCAGGACTGACAGGTTGGTTTTCATGTGGGGATCTGACGTCGCCCAAACTCCTCTGCTGTCTCTCTGCCAGCATCGCTTGCCAGTCACTGTCATGTCGCATAAATGGGAGGGGGGGGGGGTGGGTTATTACTGGCTAATTTTATAACAGTCGCTCTCTCGATTTGTATGAGTCAGTCTGGCCTAATTGAAAGGTGGTGAGAGAGTTTAATGCCAGGAATCAGCATCTGATTGACTGAGTTTGGAAAGGCTCTTTATTGATGGGTACTGGTTAGGCCTCAGCACGCCGCCCTCAAGAAAACAAATGCTGATGTCATGCATACTTGCTAATCCCTATACTGATTGACCAATCAGAAGTGAGACTGCTGTGTGACAGCGTTCCATGTGACCAAGGACTGAAAACTGGCTCTGCAGGTACCCAAGACTGTTCTGAAGGTCGAAACGGATCTGTACATTAAAAGGGGAGAGAGGCACTTAGAGAATGTTTTTAAGTTGATGGAATTCAGAACACAGATTACGAAAAACATTTTTATTGTTGCAACCCTTGTGCTTTCAAGAAAATAATAAAAATGAGAAGGTAACATTCATTAACTGAAGGGCGCAGTCCTTGTACATTCACAATTTACACAGGAACTAAATTGGATTCATAACCCAAATGTAATTCGTTAAAAGGAAGATGAAAAGAAAATTAATTTCAACAACTTTGCTTTAATTTTTTCCCCCTCATTATTTTTGCAGCTGCTCAATAAAAAAATAATTGCCGTGCTATGACTGATTCTTTTGTATGATCGAGTGAACATCTAAATGGTGAAATAGAATACAAATTAATCGAGAAATTAGCATTGTTATTGTTTCTAAGTCCATAGCAATTGAGATTAAATCCTCAAATTATTTTCCAACCACACCAGTGCATTCAAGGGCTAGCGACGTGATTAAATTGCCTTTCCTTATAAACACACAAGGCATACATAATTTCCATTTTGCACTACGGTTTTTGCTATGAATGGCCATTATTTCAAAACGAATTACCGGTAACTTTCATACATTTCCATTGTTAGATTTAACATTACTGAATATAGGATTGTTATGCTTAACTAGTTACCTCTAGTGACATGATCTCTCTCAAACCGGACTTATTTTGTGTGACATCTGCAATTCATTCCCTTCATCTACATCATCAGAGCCAAATAGCTCTTTTATGCCTTCACATTCTGTGAAAGATCTGTTCTTTTTAACACATTTTTTTCTAGCCAGTTTTCACTTGAGATTGTTGCATTTATTGTAGAGCCCCTGGGTTTCATTTAAACCAAAGCCTTCTGAATTACACAGCATTTGTACAAGGTGGCGTGAGACTCCCGGCTCCCTTGTAAATACGGTCTCAGTAAGTCATCTTCTGAAGCTTTGTGACATACAGCAGCAGAAATCTATTCCCGTCTGTTTGCCCATGCAAGGTTTGTATTTTAATAAGGAGCAATTTGAGACCCATTCATTGCCATGAAAGAGTCTCTGACCACAGGGAGATCAGGGGAGATCAGGGTGTGGTCAGTGAGATTCTGTACCCCCAACCTAGGAGGTCAGTGGCAAATATGAGCAATTGTGATGCATAAAAGCATTCAGCTCCTACCTGAATGTTATGCAAGGGAGGAAAGAATAGAAAAGACGCGTCTTTCTATCTGGATGCATTAGCATCAGTGCAGCCCTCAGATCTCAGGCCCCACGGAAAGCGAGGTGGCGGGCTCGCTTTCCGCGGGGTGCGGATTAATCTCCCTTTCTTTCCATGTTGTGACTCATTCAGGGTGCTCGCACACTCTCTGCACATTGGTGGGAGGGCGACAGCTCGTTAAATCTGAATACACCCAGGAAATAGGAAAAATAATCTCCCATCGCTATGCTGAAAGCAGGCTTTTTCATTTAACAAAAGCAATAAAATCCCATAATGCATCTTGGTACTCGTTTCTGTGGTTCGTTAAATATCCCCCCCACCCCCCATCGCATGTGACGCAATTAATAGTCTTTACAGCAGGGCAGCGCCAGGAACCAGTGAAATTGTGGCAGGAGGAAGGGTGAGGGGCAGGCATGAAGGAAATTTGTTGAATGCGTGCGCAATAGTTGTATTACGGGGCACTGACAGTTCAGGCTTCTAGTATTCCTGGTTGTTATGACCTACAGAAATGGCAGGTCTGTATATGTGCATGCAGCCTATAGGCAAACTGCTTAGGGCCTAGCAGCCGCCACCC
>JAODJW010000062.1:26512412-26525092 GCA_026777045.1 Hyperopisus bebe
CCCCCACCCCCCCCCCCCCCCCACCACATCTAACCAGCATGTCAAAATGGAAAGGAAGATGACAAATGACAACTAGGTTAATGAAATTTCGCTTAGGACCCTGAACACTGAACACTGCTCCAACAAGGCAGTTCACAATAACTTACTGCGATCTTCCAGAACTGCAGCGGACAGTGTTATGGCTGCGGTTTGATGGTCCATGTGCTGGGAAAGTCAGATTTGAACCTGCAGCCAGAGAAGCGAGAAAAAGAATATCATTGCTGTCCAATGAAAAACATGTATCATGAAAAAGTCATTTTCTCAGAAAAAACTTTACAAAACAAACCAAAAACAATGTAGTGAGACACCCTTAGCACCACAGATACAATCCTGTCTTTATACAGCCGTCAATGAAGAAATTATGTCAGTGTCAAGAAGACACAAAATAATCTCACTTCACATTCACAGTAATAAGGTCAGTTAACTATCCATCCATCTATCCATTATCTGCCGCTTTTCCCGGATTCGGGTCGCGGGGGTCGTAGCTTCAGGAGAGATGCCCAGACCTCCCTCTCCCCAGCTACCTCTACCAGCTCCTCGGGGAGGACGCTGAGGCGTCCCCAGGTCAGCCGAGAGATATTATCCCTCCAGCGACTCCTGGGTCTGCCCCGGGGCCTCCTCCCTGTAGGACATGCACGGAGAACCTCTCCGGGTAGCCGCCCAGGAGGCATCCGCACCAGGTGTCCAAACCACCTCAACTGGCTCCTTTCGACATGAAGAAGCAGCGGTTCTACCCTGAGGCCCTCCCAGATATCCGAACTTCTCAACCCTATCGTTAGCTAACTATCAATGTTAAGATACTAAAATGAGCAATATAAAGTAATCCATAGAAATGACAAACATGAAGGAAAATGTTAACTAGTACAAATATGACTATGCTAAATAGGTGACTTTGTAAAATATCTTTTCTTTGATCAGATACTTGTCAGACTCTAACAGTAGACAAGAGAATGGGTGTAATCCATAGTAAGAAGTCGTAATCGTCGAAAAGTGGACAGGCACGGATTTCATCCGACAGCGACGATATTGCAATGTATGAGCAGACGCTTTTGACAGACGCTCTATAACACTGTGAAAACTGAGATTGAATGATAGGATGGGGAGATTTTATTGGCACCTTCTGGGTGCAGGGAGGTAACACATGCAGCTTGCAGATTAACGAGCCAAACAATAAACCCCTGAAATGAGCCATTGTTCCGGATCTTTCTCTCCAAAACCCACTTGCTCTGAACATAGTTACTTACCAGTGACTCGCGGTGCTTAGCCCCCTGACCTTCCCTGTCCCCTGAACACCCACACTCTCCCCCGATGTATAAATTCTGACTTTTTTTTTTTCCATTTATCTGTCTTCTGTACGCCTGAAAATTTCCTGTTGCTTCTAACAGGCCAAAGAGCCTCTGCTGTTCAAATAAAACCTGCCCTTCTGTTCTCTAACGTTTTAATGCTGCAAAACACCACACGTTCAGTAACTTCAGGAGGAATCTTCCTTGGGGAACATAACGTGGGTTTTGATTATTATTAGGTAAGTGTTCTTATTCAATTAATTTGCATGTAATTAAGAGATTTGTCTGTGCTCTTAAAAATGCTGATCCCCTCATGCTGCCATTGTCCTCCCTGTCACTGCATAGTACACTGCATATTGCACTGCATAGTGCGTGTGACAGTGCCAGTGTGTTCTGCTGAATTATTTTATTCTTATTACCTAAATAACTAGGATTAAATGGTAAAGTTCTCAGTGTGCTGTGGAAGCAGGAGAATCTTTGCACGGGCAGCCTGAGACATTCACAGTCAAGCTAAGAGGAGTCCAGTGGGCTTTATTGATATACAGTTACATCCTTATACAGGTATACAGTGACAGATTCCCCCAGGACCACTGGGAGGGAGGGTGCAAAAACATGTTTAACCTCCTGAGACCCAAGGAAGAAAGTGTCCTTCAAGTTTAGGATATTTAGGAAATAAAACATCTTACAATTTAGATTTTTTCTAATTTATTTTTATTTTTAATTTGACAGTATGTCCTCTTTAGTGTATAACAGGAATAAATATATTTCCTTACATCAGTGAAAAGATAGATGCAAAAACAAAATGTCCACTACAATGGACATAAATGAATGAGTGGGGTCTCAGGAGGTTAAAGATATTTATCTATTTTATTACCTAAATAATTCATTGAGGTATTGATTAGCTGCACATGGTATGTAGTGGTTGAGTCTGAAATATTACATGGGTGTATTGGATTGTTGCTGCGAGTAATGAGGTGGATTTAGGAGAGACTTCTCACAGTACAGTATGTAAATAATCACGTGGCGCAACAGAATATAGCAGCTAAAAATGGACAAAAACAATGAATAAGTGGTTAGAAAAAGTGACCAGGGACATGAGTAACCTCAGGAGCGGGTAGGGGGTGAGGTCCTGCTGGTAGCCTCGGGGCAGAACCCGATTCTGGATATGACCACGCCGGCTCAGATGTTCCAGTAGCTTCTGCCAGGGCAGTAAAGGGTTAAGCTCTTCCTCACAGGAGTCTTCTTTGATTGGCTGGAGCAATTGGTGAGAACCAGAGGGGTTGGGCTTGGGGGTGTGGCAGCAGCGGCGTGCCGGTAAATGTCGGGTACGGTGGCGGGTTTGGCGGGCAGGGGTGGGGCTGCCGGATGGCCTCGCCCCCGTTCACCTCTGCAGTCGCCTGTAACGAAAATTACAGAGCTGCCGAAATGCTCTCTCAGGCATGCCCAGGCCGACAATGGCCCTTTGCTGCCGACAAAGTATTTAATTGAGGACATTTAAGTAAAGATAAAAATTTCTTTTATACTTCACAATAAGGCAAATTATCACTGGAGCCAGGTGTGAAAATTATATGCTGTCACTCACCGTGATAACAGAGTAGTCACTCCTCTCGAAACACCCACCATGACTGGACTGGCCTTAAGTCACTCACGATCGTCAGGGGGGTGGGGGGGCAGCCTTAGTCACTCAGGTGAAAGTTAGGGTTCGGGGGTTTCATACGAGTTGGAAAAAGTTTCCGAGAATGAATGTTTAACTTTACCCGTGCGTGTGTGTTTGCTGTCTGTTATTCTGGGGGTGTGAGGTTAATATATTTTATCGGTTTTATTTAAAATGCAGGAGTATGACAGGAAATGTGATAACACCCCCCCCCCCCCCCCCCTCAGTCCACGTTGAGAGAAGGAGGGTTCATTGACTTGCATGTGGGGGCAGCGCAGAGTCAACAGACCCCCTGGCGTTTGCCCCAAGATCATGTGATCGCATCTAACTATAGTCCTGCCTTCGAGAGCCTGGTAGGCAAGATGTCGGGTGCTAAATATGGTGTGTGTCCCCCCCCCATGCCCTCCAGGGAGGAGGATGAGTAGGAGAGGGGAGGTGGGACTGCTGAGCTAGTGACTACAGCCCTGTGGAGGCTAGTAACTCTTAGCTGTAAGCTTTGGTGTCAGGTGTATACACAGTGAGAATAAAGTCAAATAGACCTAATTTCCTTTATAAGTATGTAACAGTGCATGCCTGACATCCTATAAACTGGTTTTGTGGTGGTGGCTGTCCTGTAATTTTAAATGCACTGGGATGCCACCCTTTCGTGTCCCATCCCACCTCGAGCCCTGGGTATATAGCTGCTAAAGGACCGTAAATTATCAGTGATCTCCTCATCAGATACTAGACAGGGGTAGATAAGTTTAGGGAAAGTTGCAATGTACAATGACAGCTTGTTTTCCAGATCCAGCATTGGTTCATCATCGTTCTGTAACAGGGTCTTAATGAGTCCCTAAGAAAGCCTGCCAGGTGCTTGTACGCACCCCTGAGGGTGCTGCAAGGGTCCCTGCCCTGGCGGAACCAGCTAGAAATGCAGTAGCTTGCTCAAAATGGACAAGGCTGGCAGGAAACAAGTTTTATTGGCCAGATGGAGCTCCATGGATAATTGCTCTGAACCAGAATGCTGGAAGCTGATTGGCTGGCTGAATACCCAGAATTCCCTGGACCTGAGGTCAGGTGGACAGATGCCCGCCGGCAGTGCAGTATTTCTATAGCGGGGACTGAATTCTAGTTCAGCAGTCTCCCTTTTCCTCTGGATTTCATTTCCTCCCATTACGGTCACTGTGCGCCTTAACTAATCGATGTTCTTTGAGTCATGCCTTCTGTGCGATGGGTGTACCTTAATGGCTGGAACGGAGCCTTTGTCCTTTGCAGCTATATTATTCACATAACGCCAAAAAACGGAACGAATCGCAAAGTAAATTATGCTAATGCATCAAACATCAGGCCCAAAAGTGAGATATCATGTCTGATTGGTGTGGCGGCAGCATTACCGTATTCAGGGGGTCCGCATGGAATTGAACGGCAAATGTGACGAGAATTTCGGGGATCACCCCTGTTAACGTATCACAAAGTGTGAATGCACCATTCGTTATCGGTCTTGCCTGCAGGGGGTGCACTTGAGGAGAAGTCGATGAGATCGGTCTGCCTTGAGATGCTCAGATGACAGCAACGTCCAATTGGCCGCGCATGGCATTTATCAGGCATTGGGAATGCGATTAGCGAAATTTCTGACAGGCTGTCAAGGTCTTCACCCAGGGTCTCACAGGGCTTCGTCTTGTCATGATGACAGGGCGGCCATCTTCCCGCTCACCTTCCATCGTGGATCTGGGGCTTCTCGTCTCATCGGTCGGTCCTCCTCGCAGTGACCCGAGAGAGCCCGGCCCGCAACGTGAATGGGAACATGGCGGATGCTGTCAGCTGCCATCCATCAGACCGACGCCAACCGCTGCCCAGTGCCATGGGGGACAGCTTACATGTGTAAGCAACTCCGAGGAAACCTCTCCTATCCTAGGGGAGGACAAGGCGTGCTTCAGCTCTCCGGAGACCGTGGTCTGTTTACAGCCTGCCGTCTACCTCCCGTTTAAAACACAATTTTAGACTCAGGTGATACGGGGGATGAAAATATTGAACCACATGAGGCTTCTGCTCAGAATTTTCTTGGTGTACAATAAATAATTTCAAAATTCTACTCAGTAGGTAACCTGGTTGTTCCATCCTCTACTACAACAGGGACGTGGGGGGGTTGACCCTGGAGCCCATTTGCTTGAATGACTGTGGCCCCCTTGAGGTTCGAGCTTCAAAGTGTCCCCCCCGCGGTTGACAAAATTCACCAAGGGGGACATCCCCACACCCCCGAGTCTGCCCAATGTTCTGAAGGGGGACCACTCCCTGGTCAGTAAAATTAGCTGCTCCGGAATGATTTCCAGTCATTCGAGAGAACGACTCCTGATCTTTTCTTGATTTTCACTATAGAGTTAAGCATTATCTTGAATTAGGTCAAATACAAATCAAATGGTAATGAGGAGCATCATCAGAATTGCTGATTCCAGCGCTTAACTGGCCTGATGAATGTTGTAGAGAAGAGACCATTTGTGTTTGTTTTTCAGGCCTGTTCTGGGGGAAGTGAGCCCCGCGCCAGACCCCCCGGGATCCTCCTGGACGGCCAGGATCAGGAGCAGGACCTCCCCGTTTTCCTCACCAAGAGGGGGTTACGCAGAGAAATAGGTTGTTTTGAAGGCCTCCTGATCCCAATGGCAATAAGAAGCACAGCTGGCTGTGAGGAATCATTTGCTGTGTTATTAGGCTGCAATTCATTTTTTTAATGTGCAATTAATTACACTGGTCTGATTGGCGATGTGAGTGTGGGGAGGCTCCGTGTTTGGGGTGCGGGGCTGCAGGTCCGTAGACTCCTTCCCCTTGAATGACAGAGCTCAGCCTGGAAAGGCTCTGGGCTGTTTCAGTAATGCAGCACTGGGGATCCAGGTGGATGCAGTGCAGCAGGGCATGCCGCCCCTAGGGGGCGCTGTGCTTCACACAGCTGCTCCTTTTCCCATCGGTGGCCAGTTGAGGGTTCCTCTTTGGCTTCTTGGTGCATTTTTGCCCCTCTCCATGGTGTGATTCACTGAATTTTATTTGCAGAACCAAGTATTTTGAGGGTTTAATAGCAGTTGTGCCAGCTTATTGAACTGGGAGGGGGGTGGGAGCAAGGGTGTATACACTGGCCCCAGCTGAAAGCTGATTGGCCCCTGGAGCACTCATACCCCTGTCACTCACCAATCCAAAACATTATTGGCTAATGATAAGGTTGGCCCCTCTATATGAGTTATGGATCCTACAATCGCCCCTGGGGCAAGATGCAAATAGTGATACTGCAGCTCAAGAACACAAAATGCACCTTTACCCAGAATGCAATTCCTCATGTGGATTCATAGATCTTCGCCCACATGACCTTTCATCTCACCTCCGTGAGGATGAGCTGATTGTACCTTCTCCTCCTCCGTTCCCACGTAGAAAGGGATTGTGTTGTTTTCCCTCCTGTCTTATTGGCGAATCGCTCCCAGCCCGCCCGTGGGAAATCACGCCCCAGACATGCCCCTCGCAGGCACCTCCGCGGTGAAACCCCCAGGGACGCTTATCTGCGTCGGAGGTGTCCCAGAGGCATCGCCTGCGTCTCGGGGAGAGAGAGGCTCGCTCGCCGGTCGCTGTCCACGGGGTCCCCCCAGGCTGCCGGAGCTGGTCTCGCATACTAATGAGAGATGAAAGGGTCACGTCGGTTTACTGCCTCTGGATTCTGTATTCCAGGCATCTCCTGAGCTCTGGGCCAATCAGGGCCGAGCAGCGGATGATGCAGGCCCGCTCTCACTGGAGGGATTCCGAGAGACCTGGTGCGTGACGGCACTCCGTTAAACAGTTGAGTCGCTCACCTCTGCTCGCTCTCTTCCTCTGCTCTTAGCCTTCACTACTACGCCTCTCTCTCTCTCGCTCTCTCTCCCGCTCTCTCTCTCTCTCTCTCACGTTCTCTCTCTTGCCCATACTCACGCATATGAACAGCCCCGGCGCTACATAGACCCATTGTGTCTCTCCTCCCGGCCGGTAGTACATCGCCATGCCCACCACTCTTTCACAGCTGGCCAGAAGATAAGACACAGCAAGAGGCAGAGGGGGTCACCGTCCCCCCCCCCCCCCTCGCTGCCACATCCTTCCACCTCCAGATGAGCAGCCCCCAAAAGCGACTCGCCAGATCTTCAGCTGAGCACCAAAAGACAGAGACAGTGTCCAGGTACGTGACTCTCCCCTCTTGTGCTCAGCTGCTCAGATCATGTGCCGCTCGCCGGGGGGGTATAGATGGGGGCGGGGCTTTATTCCTGCATGTGTTTTGACTTCCTTGTCTGAGACTCAGAGCTTTTATGCCATGTATGGGAGGGAGAGCGGGTTTGGGGGGGGGGGTGCTGGAGCTGGAGCCTGACCATGGGATTTGCTAAGAAGCTGTGTGGCTCTCAGTGAGACATGTGCCCCCCCGGTTCGGCACGTTGGGACCCCACCATCACGTGAAGTCATCTTCTGTCTCATTCCCCTAACGCCCCCTCCCCCTTGCCCTCCCGCACATATTTTCCATAGGCTTTAATGCTAACAAAAAGGTACTTTCTAACACCTGGGAATCGCCGGCTCAGGGAAGCTGCCTTGGGTGCAGTTATCCTCAGAGTGTGCTTAGGGCAGTGATGTACGGGTGTGTTATCACCCGGGACGCACCGTCGGGGAGCTCCGGATCGCGGCGTTCCCGCCGATAAGCGCTATCTGGGGCACTCTCTCTGGTCACGCTGCGCGTTGCTCGCCAGGAAGCTGCCAAAAGGAAAAGAATCCCTCTGCGTTGGGATATAAGCTGTCATAGATCCCCGCTCGTGGGCGCATCATGGACATGTGCTCCGAGAGGTGAAAAGTGCAGAGGAAAATGCGCCTCTTTTTGGGCGCTTGCTGCAGCCTACCTGTTATCCACCCTCCCTGGATCGCTGTGTTTTTCGGGGATGGCTAACAGCGCCCCCTCCTGGACCAAAGCATGACCAGACCTGAGTCTTTGAAGCTGTTTGGATAAGGTTGGGAGGTGCCCCTCAAATGAGACCTGGGGCCTGACTACATGGACCCACTCATCTCTCTGACGCTGAAGGATGGTCATGTGATCTGTCCTGGTGATGCTGATGTAAACAAAACACGGAACAGTCTAGATCCCTTCTGGAGCTGCCCAATATTGGTCTGTTTTCTCCTCCATCAAGAGGAGAAAACTGGGCCACTGTGACTTGATATGCGAAGGTACATGTTTGAGTTATGGAACGTCTCAACAGTGAGGGGGGGGGGCTGGGCCTTCTGCGCCAGGGATGGTTAGTGAAGGAACTAACTGGCTACAGCACAGATCTGCTGGAACCAAAGTGTGGGATTAACATAGAGCCCCCATTGCGGTTTGACCTTGCCCCCGCTGGCATGCCATAGGCTCCTCCCAGAGGAAGCACACACACCCCTGCTACTCCTCCATGGTTGAGTCCGTTTAAGATGACTTTGGTTCCTCATTGTAGACAGTCTGCAGTATTTCAGGGTCCCAAATGAAAGGGCTTCGTTGCTGCCGTCATTGGGAACGTCTTTTGGTATTTAAATAAACATCCTCTGTGACCAGAAGGCCCACACGGTATAAAATGTGTCAGTATACTTATATGTTGTAGGGTGAGGTCTATATTTTCTTAGTTAATCTCTTTTAGGTTGAAAACTGCAATGATTTTCTTACTCTGTGCCAGTTGGTCTGATAAGATAATGTTGATGAGTCGGTCAGTTTTATGTTTCATGACAAGTAAACGATCAGGATGGAAAATGTAAGACGGGGTTTTCGACTGTGGTTAAGGGTGGAACATGGCCAATTAAAACCCACAGCTGTACTGCAGCCACCGTGTGCTGGATCGTCTGTCCAGGCCTGTGGCTTGAGAGGGACGAGGGACTCCCCCAGCCCGGAGGTGACAGGCTACCTGTCATTGTGTCATTATGCAGCATAGACGGGACCTTGTCATCTTATCGCCACTGAATGTCGTCTGATAGGATTAGACGCGCTGCACCGGCCCTGGCGTCGCTAATCTACCTGCGGCCAGGAAGGTTCCAGAATTAACGAGCAGGGGGGTGTGCACTATGACCCCCCTGGGCAGAGTTTATCCCACCTGTCAGGAGAAGGTTTTTGGCTGCAAGATAAGTGAGCGGCCAGATGGAAGCAGGTCAAGAGACGTGGATCACCAGGTCTACAGATGTGTGTGTGTGTGTGTGTGTGTTTAACCACACACAATGTATGTACACTATGTCAGGCCAATATTAATCTTCACCAAAAAATAGATTCTTATAATTCAGTGTTAGAATTCTGTGCCAGAAGGAGAATATTATTGTCCATTATAATAAATGTAAAAATAAGCATATATGCAATATAATAGCTAATAGGGACACATTTACTCCCATCTGGTTTTAAAATGGCAAAAAAAGCCCAGTGACAGCAGGCTGGTCACCGACCCTATGGTGAGGAGGGTGGAGGTGAAGTTCATGCATGTGAGACGACCTCCTGCTCAGAGCTGTCAGCCCATTGGTGGAGGTAGGGAGGTGAAAGGCGGGATTAATTATTGCTAAAGGGCAAGTGGGGCTGGAGAGTGACGCTGGAGGACATCTTGAATATTTAATGAGCGTGATGAGGGTCTGCTCCGTGGGCTCCCGCTCGCGTCGTAACGAGAGCAGCCGCCCGCTTTCCCTGCTGCTTAAACTCGGAACAGCTGCACCCCACAGAGGCGATGTCAGCTGGGGGCAGGAAATCAGGGCTTTGCCCCAGGCGCAGTTTAAAAAGAGTTTAACTAGAAAATCCTTTTTTTTTAATGCTGTTGCTATGAATCTGGATGCTTTTATTGAATTTCTCGGGCATGTAATGAAGCAGCCCTTAATTTACATTTTGCTTATTTAGCACACACTTCTATCAAAAGCGACATATATTTTTGAGAAAGCAGGGTCAGACTCTGGGGCAGCTGGGGGGGCTAGGGGCCTTGCTCCGGGGCCAGTGGGGAATCCACTCTGCCGACCCTGAGGTTTGATCCAGTGACCTTCACCGGCAGCCTAACCTACTGAGCCGTGTGCCACTCCTGCTCCTCTCCCTCACAAAGGGCCGCAGTGCTCCCCTCTTGAGTAAGGAGGAGAAGTAATGAGTGTTGATGTTGTTTACTCATGTGTTCTGGGGTGAACTTTTGGCTTGAAGGTTGGTTCCTCGCACTTGGGACTCCAAAATCTCTGGCAGTGTTTTGTTATTGTACCAGTAGTGGGTTCCTTCTTTTGGCCACGCTTTTCTACTATCGTGGATATAAACACTTCTGACCTGAATGAAGGTGTCAGCGAATAGGTGTGTGAAATAACGCTTAAATGAGTCAACAGCTGAATCTCTACATGCGTACCTGTACGTTCTTGTGTACCTATTTTACTTCATCTTGCATTGGTGAAGACCAGCTCCAATACTAAAAACACAAATTCACGATTACGGTAAAAATCCCTGGATATTGGTCTTCCTCTGCCCCAAATATCAGGGATACATCAGTTACATCTTCGCCAAATGAGACCAATCCCATGATTCATTGTACCCCACGTTCATTCTTGGAAGGCAGGTTAGCAAGACTGCTCTTGCCAGGACCACAAGTATGGTCTTTGTGTTCACGGTATTGAAATTCACCCCATCTGTATGTCAATCCCCCAGGGTTTAGCACTGCTGGGAAAGTAAAGCATTGCTGGAATCAGCCAATCATAGCAAAGATCTGTGTATGCAGGCAAGAGCCAGGTAGACTGTTCCGTCCAGAGCCCCAGTGGCTAACCAAAAAAACAGTGAATTCAAGCGAGCAATCCGTTAACACAGTGTTTCCTAATCCGGTCCTCGGGGACCCACAGATAGTCCACGCTTTTGAGCTGGGAGGGAGCAAAAATGTGGACTGTCTGTGGGTCCCTGAGGACCGGATTGGGAAAGACTGCTTAAACAGACCTTAGACGAAGAGTCACAGAAAAGGTGGAAGCTGGGGGCCAGTTTTTCAGAATGTCGGATTGTCTGGCCTGATTGGTGGATGGGGTCAGTTCATCCCCAGTGCCAAAGAAGGATGATTGAACGGGCCTCCCTCCCTGATGGAACGTTAGCATCTGCTCGATGTTTGTCACCATGGCGACCAAGCGGACCCCGAACCTGTCCGGATCCGGTGTGGGTACATTGGGACGCTAAGTCGTATGTCACACACACCCCTGCTGGGCCCTTCATTTCCCATTCCAGGTGACCCCACCCCCATATTTAAGGGACTGACTATCTCAGCTTTATTCCCACTGCTACACAGGCAAAGCAATGACAGCATTACAAATGAACTGATGGATGAGAGCATAAATAAGTAAACATGTTTGTTTGTTTAGTCTTGGTTAAGCAGACCAGGGCTGAGAACCCCCTTGAGGGTCACTATAAATTGGGTTCCCTTATCCCAGCTAACATGGATGGTGGTGGTGGTGGGGGTGGGGGGGGTTCTCGGGCAGCTCGACTGCAGTTAAAAGTGTGAAACCCTCTGGCTGGCGCTCAGCGATGACACGATTATGCGCCGAGAGTCAGCTGATTCAGAGTCTGACACACATCTAGGGTGTGACCCACTGGATGGGAGGATTCTCACGCATTAAATTGGGTTATTTCATGCCCTTTTATCACTGCTCCTTCTGTGACTGTACGCGCAGGTCCTCAAAGAACGGCCGCCACCTACCTGGCATCACTATGTTCTGTCGGTGGGAGGTCTCCATAAATTTGGGGATTCCAAGGGCCCCTGCCACTCAGGGCCCTAACAAATTTGAAACATAGTTGGATTGATCCGGGTTGGGGGCTCAATGCAATATGCTTTCATGGGGCCTAAAGCCTCCAGCGGTGCCCCTGACTGTCCTGACTCACATCAGTTCCTCTATTAAGGACCATGCATGTGATACGGGTGCGAGTTTGCTGGAATCCCCAAGGGTTCTGGTTGATGACACTCTCTTTGTGGTAAGATAACAATCATATATATCAAGAATCCTTATTCAAATGGATGCTTCATCCACACTACAATCTCCAATAACTCAAGAGGGTCAGAAAAAAAATGCATGTATTTTTGCCAGGAGAATCAACAAAAGATAATGACTGAAAACCTGTATAATTAATTAACCCCTCGTTTGTGACACGCAGGGACTATACAGCTGGGAGCAGAGTGAAGCAGCAGCCTGGAATGTGTGTCTGGTCGGTAATTTAGATGATAAGAAATTAACTGGTTGTTTCCAAAACGCCGTTTTGTACGTGATCTGAAGGCGACCTGGTCTGTTTTTCCTCGCTGATTTGTTGGCAGTAGAGGATGTGTTCTGCCTGCAATTAATATCCATTTAAACTAGCAGAATGCTTAATGGTTTTGGTTTTAAATGGGGTCCTGACTTGCCGGAGTCACGTGGCTGAGCTGAAGCAGGTGCAGCTTGCAGGGAAACTGGGAGTTTGGAGGCTTTGATGATGATGGCGATGATGGTCTGGCTGCATTTCAAAGGCGCCTCCAACCACTTCCGGCCCCTAAAAAATGGCAAGATACAGTACAGTGGGACTGAGGATGATCTGGAGGATTGATCCATACACACGTCCTAGCAGGATACGGCACCATCTGAGCGGCAGGTGCAAAAGGATCTACCATCTGCTGTAAGCCGTTTGTGGATAAGGCAGAGAGTAGATAGATAGATAGATAGATAGATAGATAGATAGATAGATAGATAGATAGATAGATAGATAGATAGATAGATAG
>JAODJW010000062.1:26525336-26539799 GCA_026777045.1 Hyperopisus bebe
GATAGATAGATAGATAGATAGATAGATAGATAGATAGATAGATAGATAGATAGATAGATAGATAGATAGATAGGGAGTGGCTTTTGGAGTAACATTCATTTTCCTATTACGGGTACAGGCTTGAAAAAATAATGCAGGGTGTATAATTGGCAGTCATGCATTAATTTTGAAGTATGTGAAATCTGTTTGCAATTTGTGTTTCTGCTCAGGAATGTTACACCCCAAGGAAGTCAGTCTAGTGATTACAGTCGGTCCCGGACAGTGCCCGCTTTGCAGTGCCTTTTTCGGGGGGCGTCCGTGTCGGGGGGTGTCTTTCAGAGGTACACCTGTCATATTTCCTCATTAGCATCGGCCGCAGGCCCCCCTTCAGAACAGGCCCCAGGTGCAGTAGTACCCTTTGTACCCCACCCTCGTGCTCGCTGGCGCTGACTACAAAGACTTCAAAGAGATTGCTTCAGACAAGAGGCATCACTCACTGCTTTAAAGTAAGCAGAATTTATTACGCGGATGCACTGGAAGTAAAAAGAGACTCCCTGCTACATGCGTGCAATAATTTATAATGTCTTTTCAAATGTAACACCATCATGCATATGTATGCAATAGGCAATGTCTGATTAAAAATGGCTTCCTAAACTTCTCCAGTTACTGTTATTTGAAAGATATGCAGGTCTGTCTGGCTTAGCAATGCGACCGTGAGTATGTCTACACCACCAGTAACTCCTCAAAGCACCCAGATCATAAACACTCTTCTCCTTCTTTTCTATATCGTTTCTCTATCCCTCCAAGAACCAACAAGGACATTAGCTGTGGGACCTGCTTCTACTCCGCTGCAGGTTATACCGTCTTTAGATCTGAATCAGTGGAAAATGCAATATTGCGATATCAGTCGAGACTGAATCAATGGGGCTGGAGACATAAACCACACATCTGTTTGGATTCCGACGGAAAACTATCCTGGAATGAACTGACACGAACTGTTGTGTTAATTACATCAGCTAATACATCAGCCAATACATCAGCTAATACAAGTGCCTCTGATATCTGTTAAAAGTGTTCTTTTTGAAATCAAATTCAACAAAGCATTCTCAGAGTTAGTAAAACAGAAATGAAAAAAAACAAATAAACTGTGAAACAATCCAGTTTCCTTGGAAATAAATGCAGATTAGCCCTGCTTGTTCTCAGAACTGAGGGCCATTTGCATGTTATGGATCTTGACAACCTTTTAAAAATTAATTTGACTTACAAATCCGAGGCCTGTGGAGACAGCAGAGGCAAACAGAGATCCGGCTTTTTGTTCTTGGAAATCGCTTGTGCGACGACGATGTGCAGAGGGTGTGCTTGCGAGAAACAGAAAACAAATCGCGTCTGAGGGTCACCAGCTCTCTCAATACAGAGAGGCTTTCGGATCACAGTCCAGCCTAGGCTCAGCTCCCACCTCATACCCGGTGCTGGGGGCGGGTTCTGTCTTTCGGTCAACTGGGCCATTGATCCCCATCAAACACTCAGACCTGGAGACCACTTATAGAGTCCATTTTGGAATTTTTACAGGTGACACCCCAGTGGATGTTCATATCTATCTGCGAGAGCCAGTGTAGTTGCAATTAATTCATTGCATTTTTTAATCCAAAATAATGAGAACACAGGGTGGGACCATCCCTGTAGCAATTGCAGGTTAAGGGCCCTGCTTGAGGGCCTGATGTCGAAATTGAACCAGGAACCTTCCATTCACAGGTACAGCCTCCAAATCCACTGAGGTATACACCCCCCCCCCCATAGAGGTCTGAGAATTCAAAAGGGAGGATGTCAAAAATATGATGGGGGGCGGTGATTAATTATATGGTGACCCTGGTGCTTTATTTAGCCCTCTGCATCCCCGAGAGGCACATCGATTGACGAACAGCCTCTGGTGTGAAAGCTTGGATGAAAACCTCAAAACGCAGCTCAGTGGGAAATCGGCTGCGGCTCCGAGAGCTCTGCTTATATTCATGTAAAACGGAGTGGCGGTTTGAAGAGCACATTGCTCCCAGAGTGCCTCGCTGTTCCTCCCTTTCATCTGGGACGGAACCTCAGATAGCTGTGGATGATGGGGGTCCGCTTGGACTCACGGCTGGTGAGGAAAACATGTGATGAAACAGTGGATGGAGCTTTTGGCATTTTACACGCCCCATACTTTCCTGTGATCTGTGATTTGGAGCTACGGCAAAGAATTCCAGCAGCAGGCAAAAGAGAGAGCTTTTCCTTCCTAGACGGCAATCTTCTGAAACCTTCAGCTGGGCCGCCGCCAAATAACTTGCAAATGATCTGGTTAATTACTAGCAGGTTGCTTTGAAAATGTGCAGTTTAATGAAGCACGGTCCATATTTTTTTTTCGCCTGATAGCTGCGCTGTACATTAGCGAGGGGTAAATTGCAAATGTCTTTTCCCTGATTCATCTCATTAGCAGCCTTCGCTACATGAGGCCCTGCGATGTAGATATGCCCATGTGTCGCTTCTCATTATGGTATGGAACGGGTCATCAGGACAAACACACTGGTCACATGACCATACCTCCCTGATCATTTGACTGCTTGGTTTCCCAGTCTATGATCATCACTGCTATAGAGAGTATGGTAACACTTTCTATTGACTGCACCTTCATAATGCATTCATAGCACATTCAGTGCACCTTCATAATGCATTCATAGCACATTCAGTGCACCTTCATAATGCATTTATATAGAACATTCATGAGCAGCATGTAAGTACTATATACTTTAACATCCTAAAATACCTTTACAGCTTTAATACACATTAATAACAAACATTACATACTATGATTATATGATTATAATGTTTGTTATTGTCATATACTGTTTGTTATTAATGTATATCAAAGGTGTTAAGGTATTTTATTTTTATGCTACTGTATATGTTATGTCAGTTTTTTTGTAACACTACTCGTCCATAAATACATAACAGTGATTATGAATACATTAATGATGAACAAACATTAGATCAGTAAGTGTTAAGCATGTTATTCATGACTTGTTCCTTCAGTAGTTCACAAAGGTTTACAGAATAAACAGATAGACTACCGAGTATAGTGAATGCTTGAGGTAAAAGATGCATCACAATCATTCATTAATGATGAACGAACATGAGATCAGTATGTAAGTTTATGGTTTATTAATACATAAGTAAAAGCAGCATATTGCTACATTATTTGTGCCCCCACAAGTAAAGTGTTACCCTTTTTAAAATATATATGCTGTATTTCTTATTTATTTATTTATTTGTTTTCTTAAAAATATACACACATGCTCATTTATTTATTTATCCTCCATGCACAAGATTTGATTAGTGACACAAACAAGAAATTGAAGGGAAAATGATGATGTAACTGTGTGCATTCATAGGATTAAAACCCAAACCCTGCTACACAATAAACACAAATTGACCATTCAGTAGCAGAAAATTACTAAATATTGCTATTATGTAGTTAGTGATAGTGTAGTAGTGTAGTAAATGCTTTATTAATAACAATTCCAAATATTGTAGTGCTGAATACATTGTAAATTTTATGTGTAATTGTGTTACTGGTGGCATTCTTATTGACTGCTCTTTCCATTTCTATAGATGGAACTAGTTTTCAGTACTGTGACCGTGTGACGTCAGCCACCCACAAAAGGCATAGGCAGAATGGAATCTTTCCATCCTCTCTTCCTGCATTTAGTCGTTCCGCTGATTCTTTCTCTACAGCACTCCTGATGAATTATCTATTTATGCAGCCACATGTTTTAGTGGAGCTGTGCCAGTAACGTGGCTTGCTGAGTGGCCCTGCCGCAGGGAACTCACCAGTACACGTTTTTAGGCACTATGCCACCTGTTGGCCATTTTTTACTTGCTGCAGTGCCAGGACACCCCTCAATGTTCTGTCTCCTAACGGGAGTGTTCAATAAACGGTAATTTTACATAAACTGGGTTCTGTACCACGTCCACTCCACTGCATTGTACAACTGCCACTTGATACGGAAATAAACAAGCTGAGTAAATTGGCCTTACAGCCTGGGTTCCACCGGCAATGCATTCAATTACTATCACAGCTGTGATGGTAATTACCTTTTTTCCCCAAACAAAAAAGAAAGTAAAAAGCCTGCTTTTGAGGATTTTGCCCTCCCTTACCAACGGAGGCATAGAGGCTTAACAATGGCTTCGCTTTCTCGCGTTTCCTGCGTGCTGGGGTCTGGCTGGACCCCGGTAGCTCACCACTGGAGGCGCAGAGCCAGTGCAGACTCACTTTGGACGCTGTGAAATCTGACTTGCCCATATATATTACAGGCAGTTCCGTCATTGTTTGTCTCTAGGCTTACAGGAGAACCCCCGTCCAGTGGTGCGCATGGTTGTTCTGCCGAATTTGCTAGGTGAAATGAGGCTTTGTTTGCCATTGGCACAAATACATTTAAGAACATAAGAAATTTACAAACGAGAGGAGGCCAATGGGCCCATCAAGCTTGTTTGGGGAGAACTTAACTAATAGGTCAGAGTTAAAATCTTATCTAGCTCTGATTTAAAGGAAAACAGGGTTTTAGCTTGCGCTACACTAGCAGGAAGACTATTCCATACTCTAACTACACGTGGTTTGAGGAAGTGCTTTCTCAAATCCAGTTTATAATGTTCTCCTGCTAATTTCCTCCTACTGTATGGCCACGAGTTCTTGTATTTGAACTAATATGGAAGTAACTATTTGGTTGAACGGCATCCAGACCTGTTAGAATCTTATATACCTGGATCATGTCCCCCATTAGTTTACTTTGCTCGACAGATTCAGCTCAGCTAATCTCTCCTCATAAGACATTCCTCTAAGACCAGGAATCATTCTTGTAGCCTAACATTGAATCCTTTCTTAGCCAGCAATGTCCTTTTTAATGTAAGATGACCAAGCCTGCGCACCATATTACCAAGGAATTGTATAATCTTAGCATCACCTCCCTTCACTTAATCTCCACACACCAAGAGATGTAACCCTACATATGATTGGCCTTTTTTATTGCTTCCCCACACTGGTGAGAGTGGGACATGGAAGCATCAACATACACACCGAGGTCTGTGTCATAATCAGCTTCCTTTATTTCAGTGGAACCCATAAAATATCTGTTCTTCATATCTCTGCTCCCTGCATGGATTACCTTACATTTGTCTACATGAAATTTCATCTGCCAGGTATCAGCCCAGTCACTAATTAAATCAAGATCCCATTATAGCCTCTCTGCTGCTAGATCAGAATCTGCTACACCACCCACCTCGGTGTCGTCTGCAAATTTAACCAGTTTACTGTATGCACTGGTGTCAATATCATTAATGTAAATTAGGAACAATAGTGGTCCTAAAATTGAACCCTGCGGTACTCCACTATGAACGCAGGCCCACTGTGACATTGTGCCTCTAATAACTATTTGCTGCTTCCTGTCTGTTAACCAGTTTTCAATCCAAGCTTGCTTCTTTTCACATGCTGTCTTTAAAGACACACACACACAAATTTACAGTTGAGTGAAGTTTGGGGTCAAAGCCCAGTCAGTCCATTTTTCCTGCACCCCTAGAGCATTTCAGAGGGTTACCTTCATGTCGCAAGCATAGAGGCCTGAGCCACACACATCACCACCCCCAGATCAAGAGATTGGTCTTCCTCTGGACTCTGCCCAGTCCTCTTTCCCTGGTGCCTACCCTTGTCTGCCCTTGGCATTCCATTATTGCCTGTTTTGCCACATCCTTCAAACAAACAGCATCCAAAACAAGCTCATTACACTTCTATGGTGCCCCTTCTGCTGTGCTTTTGAGCGCTTCAAGGATTGTTTTCAAATCTGCTTGATGAAAGCGCACTCCAAGCTGCTTTAGAAATCAGCGGGGAGTGCTGCCTCATTTATTTCTTTATTTATTTCTCTTTCTGTGAGGTCTATTTTGGACTCTGGTCTCCATGTACCCACACCAGTCCTCAGAGGGGGCAATCTGAAATTCCCCTCCTGAAATCAGGTGTTCTTTGTGCTGCAGGGTGTGTTTGGGGCCGTGTGAGGCTCTGCAGGTTAGGGCACTGTGCCTGTGATCAGAAGGTTGTTGGTTTAAACCCCACAGTGGCCAGAGTGATGTCATCATTGGGCCACTGTGCGAGGCCCTTAACTCTCTATTGCATCAGGGACTGGCTGCCCCCACTTTCACAAATGTACATCACTTTGCATAAGAGTTTCCCCCAAATAACTGAAAATGTGTTCCTATCACCAGAATTTTAGTCAAAGTGTTTAATTACAGATTTTTTTGGCCCAGTCCTTGTCCAGATCTGTGCCCATCCGTTGCGTTCCAAAATTCGTTCTCAACGTTTCTATTTGAACATACAAGCCAACTTTCTCTGTGTCCTATAAAGGATATTCAATCAGGTGACTTAAGTATGTCTGTATCTTTCCATTGAGGTGGTTTGTTTTCAAAACACATGGTATATAATCTTCTCTAGACGTATCATTAGACTCTGGACTGTCACGTCTCTGATCATGAGGTCACTGTCTTTGCCCTGAATCTTTATCAAGTCCGTATCATTGGCAGCCCACACTGACAATGTTGCCGCTATGATGCCTATTAACCTTTCCAGATGCACTGAGGTATTAACACAATCTCTCCAAATTATGCTCTAACCTTATTTGAAGATTTAATTTATCTCCAGGTACTTTAAAGCTTAGTTAGTTAAAACGCAATCTCTCCATCTCTGGAATATTTTATCTTTTGTAACATGAACCAAACACTCAATCCTTTGTCATACTTAAAGGTATTTGAATATCTTGTTGAATCAGTTGCCATTTATCCATTGTCCCCAAGTGAATATGGCTGTGAATGTCAGTTTTTTTGTCCTTTTCTTGAGCCTTGTCAAGGTACTAATAACTCAAACATCTCCCTCATATATGTTATAAAGGAATAAGCCTATTCCTGGGGTGGGTGGGTGCCCCATCCTGGGTTAGTCCCTGCTTCATGCCTGTAGCTTCCAGGATAGGCTCCGAACCCCGATACCCTGCATAGGACAAGCGGATATTTAAAATGGAGAGATGGATGTTCATATATGACCCAAACAATGGCGTGTCCAAATTTTTGACCGGCGCTGTATATGCACGTTTATATAATGTGCATGTTTCTGTGTATATTATATGTGATCCTTTATATATGGGATGATGCATCGCAGGCAGGGCGTCTCTGGGTATGTGTGAGTCCGTTTGCCGTTGCTGCTTGTTCCGATGACAGCTGCCCCCGCTTGTCAAGTCCGAGTGGCTCTGATGTCCGGGTGACAGGGTGTGACGAAGTGTGACGGGCAGCTGCGAGAGCCTCCGTTTGCCTGTGCCACGGGCCAGTCTGTCAGTGTGTGTGGATTAAGTTTATATTACATTGTGGAGTCCAAATGTCCCCCACAATGTAATAAAAACCTCTTATTTTGATGCTGTGGGGACCAATGTTTCAAGTCCCCACAAGGGGAAAGTCTATTTTATAAAAATCTGTGGCTGCAATGAAAAAGCAAAAACTCTTGTATTTTGTTTGGTTACTTATGCTTATGATTAGGGGTAGGGGTTAAGGTTGTCATAGTTAGCGTTAGCATTTTTCCCATAGAAATGAATAAGCGGTCCCCATAAAGATATGATTCCACGACTGTGTGTGTGAGTGTGTGCGTGTGTTCGTTCTGCCTGTTGCCTCCATAACTGGGCCTTATCTCAGCCAACCCCCCCCTCCCTTAGCCACACACTTGCCAAACGCTGCTTCTCTGAGGCTAATGAAATTAAACATCCCCTGCCTTTCGGAAAAGCCCTCATCTCGCCCCCGGTTCATAACATTACATTTTAGGCAAAAACATTCTGACTGTAATTGGTACTGTGGTCTATCAGTGGTTTTGGACCATGGGAAAGAGTCTTAATTACGAGCAGGGGGGCACTTCTCACCCCTGGCTCGGTGGGGCTTAAAGCCCACAGCAGCCCTCCCTCTACCCTACACTGCTTCCCTTAATGGGGGACTGCGCTACACGTCTCAGTGCTGTGCAGTGACCCAGAGGCCCAGAGTATGAAGAAGAATTTAAATGCGACTGATTGAGCAAGGCTGCCTTAATTGCCTTTTCCATTTTCGGAAGATGCGATTTCGCCCCGGTGCAGATCATGCGGTCGTGGTAATCGCACGATCTGTTTAGAGCACGGAAACGCGGGCCATCAGTGCACGTCTCAGTGTCCCCTGTGTCTGCTCTGCTAAATTAGGTGGCTGAGATTTAAAGAACCTAAATATGAGGTGAATATAAAATAAGTTGGTTAAAATTTACCCTGCGGTTAAGGATTTATGGATCATGGATCAAAGATTTTGCTTGTCATTGTGCGACAATGTGGGATTATACATTGTACTATGGAATTTAATAATATGTTGTATGGGTAGCACTTTACTTGAGGGGACACAAATAATATAGTGTTATGCTGTTACGTACTAATTAACCACAAACTTAGTGTTACTTTTATATTGATCTCATGTCCGTTCATCATTAATGAATCGTGACACGTCTTTTATCTCAAGCAGTTACTACATTTGTGACTATATCTGTTAATCCTGTAAACCTTTGTAAAATACTGAAGGAGCTACTAAGGAACTACTGAAGGAACGAGTCATGAATAACACAAGTGAAATACTGATCTCATGTTTGTTCATCATTAATGAATCATGATGCATCTCAAGTAGCGACTATATTTGTTCATGATTTGTACTCCAGTAGCAAATGAGTTACTAGTGAGTGTTTTTGAGGCTTGCTAGAAGTCTTCCACATTCTAATCTGTCCTCCCCTTTATCATGACAAATTATGCACTGACCAGGAAAATGTGGCTGCCATACCAGTATCCAACCAGTTCAACCCTCTACCCACTGGGTATTCCGCTGGTTCTCACTGGCAGAGACCCCTGGACTCCTCAAACTCGTTAATCCCACCCACTATAACCATCAATGCCTCATTTCCCCAATCACTGCAATCGAATACTGCCTTGCCCCAATCCATTAGTCCCGTGCAGAGGAAGTTCCGCCCACCCTGGACCTCCAGCATGCTCAGCACCTCGTCCCACCTCTTAATAACCCGCTAACAGGCATAGCAGGGGAACGGTCATAATTTTCCAAATTAGTCAAAGTAAGAGTCTGAGAAAATGAAGGTTAAATGGACTGAGGGCCTGTAGTTCTTCACGGTGGCCGGGTTGAAGTGGGATGCCCATTGCTGTGGCCCTTCGACTTTTTCCCTCTTTTATATGAGGACTGCTCTCCAGCACCGATCCAAGGTACGGCCCTGGCTGATTAGGACCTTACTCACGTCAAGAGGCTCCCCTGCCCTTCTTTCAGTCATTTATGTGTCCTTGTCTCGCAACCGGTTGTTCATCGTTCATTGATTTCGGGACGGTTTGTCTATGTGACCCTGCAGATCAAAAGTACAACGAGTAAGGGCTGGCTTCCCAACTGAACATTTCCCAACGTCATATAATATGAGTCCATGCATGTGCTGGATTGTTTTTCTTTTTTTTTTTTCGTGCGATGAAGCTAATTGAATTACCATCTGCCCCTGGCTTAACCCCATTAGCGATGCGACTCGAGGTTGCCGAGTTATTTCCTTATAGATTATCCAACAATAAACGTCGCTCCCCTCAGCTTGCAGAACTCACTCTGTAGTTTAATGAGCCTATTAAGTGCCGCTTGCGATCATATACGCCACAAAGCAGAAATGATCCCGGCCAGCTTTGTCTGCGCTGAGAAACGTATAAAGGCATCACCTACAGTACCAGTTATATTTCTGGACTCACCTCACCTGCTTTTAATGATTTGTCTTCGTTTTAGCTAAACGTTTAGCTAATCCTATAGTGAATGGCCTGGGGACGATGATGTAATACTTGTCAAATATTGCACTGACAAAGAGAAGTGTTTTCTCAGATTTTACACTCTTCAAAACAGTCCCCTTTTGCTTCAATGACAGCGTTGCGGACCCTTGGCGTTCTTTCAGCCAGCTTTCTTATGTGGCCACCTGGAATGCTTCTCCAACAGTCATGAAGGACGTTCCCACAAGTTCTGGGCACACAATGGCTACCTTGCTCTTACTCTTCAATCCAACTCATCCCAATCCAGATCTATAGGGTTTAGGTTGGGGGGGATTGTGGGGGCCAGGTCATCGGTCACGGCACTCCGTCTCTTCCCTCCATGTCAAGATAGCCCTTCCGGTATAACCTCGAGGTGTGCTTGGGGGCGCTATCTTGTTGAATAGCAAATGATTTTCAGGAGGTGTGTCCGGATGTGCCACAAAAGTCCCATGTGATGTGACACGTGACTGGTTCCCACCCGTCCCACACTTATGAAGGCTGACCATCATTTGTCAGTGTAATGGCACCTCTAGAGTAAATGTAAGACTTTAAATCAGCTTGAATACACAGGAAAGTGGCTGTTGCCACATCTCTTGTTTTAAAGTTGCTCAGCTTTTACTCCTTAATGCAAATCTTAAAGGTGTTTGATTGAAATTAAACAGCATACAGACGGAGTGACTCAAAAAGGAAGATATTTGAAGGTCTCCACAGCGCCTGGTTTATTAAAATTTAGACCCACATTCACTTTTTAATCTCTCCTCCCTGTAATTATGCATGGAACCGGTGCAAAGAGAGTTATTTATTTCTGGAGTAAGGCTGTTCTGTCATAAAAGCCCGGCTGCAGTTGTTTTTTTTTTCTGGGTCAGGCGCTAGAGCAGGAAATCGTGCTCGTAAGGTGGCAATGCAGATTATACGGTCATTTTCTTTATTGCCTTAAATGGGTATTAGAGTGACTCACTGAGGGATTCTCGCCTAGCGTTCCATCTCGCCTCGTCAAGAGGCGAGTCTGCTGGTGGAATTCAGGTTTTGGGGATAAACGGCGGCGTTCCTCAAGGCCGTAACCGATAAAGCCGTAAATCTGTTAACGCCCCGACACTCCGCCATGTTGTGCCGTAACAGACTGATAATTACGTTTGTCGGTGAGGGAAGAGGTACCGCTAGTTATCTTTGGGAAATATTGCAAGTGCCATCTGGAAGAGTCCGGCCCGGCCTGGTTCCTGGTGTCCTTTGCGCTGCCAGGCAGCGACCTGTCCTATTCCGCTCGTTCAATTCACACTTGTGCGGATGAGCATATTAACACCCTGGCTAGCTTGCGCCGGCGCGGTCAGAAACACACACCGCCAGTGGGCGTGCCATCCTGCCGGCCATGCTGCATGCCATCCTGCATGCCGTGCTGCGTGCCATCTTGCATGCCGTGCTGTGGGCCGTCCTACGTGCCGTGCTGCGGGCCGTCCTGCGTGCCTTGCTGCGTGACGTGCTGCGGGCCGTGCTGTGTGCTGCTTCGTGGCAACTTTAGGTTTTACTTGATTATGCTTTCAAATCCATGTTACCGGTTTCTCTTCCATCAATAGTTTTTAAAAATACATTTTTTTAAAAGACTGTTGAACCTAAGGCTAAGTTTTTAAAATTTTGGTGGTCATTCTCCATCCCAATTAGACTGCTAGTGAAAGATGTCTCAGCCTTGTCTCTGAAGGGCAAAGAGGTGATCAGATAATGGCTTGGATTGCAGCACGATCTAAGGAGGGGTTGGGGGGAGGGAGGTAGGGACAATGCCCTGTAGTTTACCCTAGTAACCTCTCCCGGAAGTGTTCAGCCAATCACAAAGACTTATTGTCTTATCGACCAATTAGATTAATTGTTCTTGACCAATTTAGTCAATTTAGTCTATGATATGAAAAATAATAAAGCAATAACAATACTTTTTCTTGGAATGATGAAGTACTAGATGATAACGAGCTGACGCCCAACCAAAGTTTGAAAGTGCTTGGCTATATGAAGGCCTACAGAAGATGCCGTGCTAAAGAGGCTAGACTCTGTCCATGTACAGTAATCAGCTTTAGCAATCAGCTTCTGTTTACCAGATCACCACATGGATAAACACAGGCTTAGGAGCAGAGGGGGCACTGGAGTAGAGCTGGCTGCTGTACTGGCTCCCTCTGCAGGACAGTCAGAGGCATTGCCCGTGGAATCTGCCAGCAAACTTAATTAGAACTCCAAAGCCTCAATCACTGCTGTTCACATAGAGTAAGATTCCCACCAACAAACGAGTTGGCACCTCTTTTTTCGCTTTCTGGGTCCTGCAACATTAATTGTTCTGGGCATGGAGATACGATCTCAGCATCAGTCAAAAGTTTGTACTTCAATTCATGTTGACGTTCAAGATAAAGTGTCAAGAACAGGTTCGTTTCAGGGCAAGCTTGACATAATTACATTTTCATCTGGAGGGATAAAGGGAGGTAAAATTGTAAATAATAGAGTCTCAAGGTGATGACTTTCCCAAGCCCTGCAGGCTGTAAACAGAATGCCACTCTACTGCCATCAAGCTGAGTATGGTTGGGTGTATGAAATTAGTCAAGGCTTGTACACATTCTGACAATCCAATATTCTTCTTAATGCAGTACAGTGTTAGTGTCTGGAAAGTCTCATTCGGTTACCGCTGATCAAGATGTCTTGTGTGACAGTGTAGCCAGAGCATGTTTGGGCTGAGAGACTCGGAGTCGATATCACGCCGCAGCCTGCGTGCTTATTCCCAGCTCAGGCTTACAATCATTTGTGGCCCAAGGGAAGTGACAGTGGAGGCTGCATTGGGCGGCGTGAGAGGCGTGATGCTCCGGGAGGGTTGTGTAATATCTCCCCGCTGGATGTGGAGAAGAAGAGTTGGTAGGAGGACAACTCATCTTCCTGCTCACTCTGTTTCTCTCAGTGCTTTCCACACACATCGGCCATGATCGGTCAATCTGGCGCTTCACTGTAGGGTTTCATTCCCTTAACAAGGGGGTAAATTTGGGTATGGTAGGGTAAATTTTGGGTATGGTGGGGACGTGTCCCTATCAATATTGTGGGAGTGCTGTGTGTGTTTAAGGGGGCGGGGGGGTTCGGGATTGATTTGGTTCCTACTAATATTGGCACCAAATCTGCGCCCTTGGTCCTGGATGTGTCTGAAAGTCAAAAGTCCCTCAAAAAATCAGCAGTCCAAACTCTGACTACTTTCAGGAACTCACTTCTATAAAACAACACAAGATGCTGTTACCAGCCCTGAAGGAGTCTGACCAAAATAAAATGTAATCGACCGTTCCACACCTATATCTTAGCATCTTTTAACTCAGATTGCCACAACTTGCATCACTGCATCCAACGTATAGGCTCCAAAGTGGGGCGAGTGCTGCAGGTAATGCGCCGAAAGGCTCTGGTGGCACATGCGATGGCTGCGTCGGGAGTTGTGAACCAGTCGGTGCACTCGATGCAGCGCGCAAGTCTTCGGTTTTGGCTGTCTGAAGCGAACTCTGATTTAATGCAGTTATTAAAGCATGTAATGCCTTTGAAAATTCACACCTGGGGCCTTTTTACGGTTGACGGTGCCGCTCTTCATCAGCTGCTGTAATTATTCCCAGCTGCCTGCGGAGGGGGCTGTGGGGGGGTTACCTCCCCCTCGTAGATGCCAAACCCCATTTCTCTGTGGAGAAGCCGCTTGATTGAAACGTCAGTAGCGGCGAGCGCGTGGCCCGGAGACGTGCCACTGCTCACTTGCAGCCCGGACGGCCCTGATTGGCTTTAATGTGGCGGCGTAATGAAGTCGCCGCGTGCGAGCTCCCTGATAACGAGACAGACTTCGCACAGTCGCGGGAGCCTTTCCCACCAGTGTGCTTCTCTCCCATCAACACAAGAACCACACGGCCCTTTGGCGAATGCATCCTTCTTCCTACGTCTATATGACGAACTTTAGCGATAGCGGCGACTGCTCTGACATGTAGGTATTGGCGTTGAAGTTGCTGTCGCATGTATGTTTTAGCATCGTTTTTATCTAGCCATGAAAGTGACCCCAGAGGCCAGTTGCTTAGCAATGGTTCTGTCTTATTAGTGAGCAAAATGGAGAATTCCTGGAGGGCGGTTTCTGGAGTGTGGTTAACTGTTAGCCAGCTAAATGTCGTAGACACAGCAGGTATGACCACTCTCTGGTAGGGATTCAGAAAGTCCACTGAAGGTCCGTGTTAATGTACTCTTTCTCCTGACTTGCTGTCCACTGGACGTTTGCCAACTCCAGGGCAACATGTGGAGTGTGTGTCAATAATATCGTAACAGTATCTCCAGAGACTAATCAGAGCCAAATGTTTGGGGGAATTATGGGAGATCGAAAGACAATTTTTCCAAAAGTACCAGCTTTGCATTCATACTAGATCATTAAAAACCAACACAGGTTATGATGTCTAGAGAAGCATAATCTTGATTGGGGTGGAATAACACCAATCAGTTTTCTGTAGTACTTTGACAGGATATTAGTTTTTGATGGGAATAGAATGATTTGACAAACAACTTCTGTGGTGGGATTTAATGAAAACCTTTCTGATCATCTGACAACGGTTCTGTACAAATGTATGGCCTT
>JAODJW010000062.1:26539847-26551019 GCA_026777045.1 Hyperopisus bebe
GACTGAATATTAGTATTATAAAAACACATTGCTCTACCCCTGGTCACAAATTATAAAAATAATGGATTCTGCATCTGTCACATGCACATGGAGTTCCGCAGTACACCACCTACCCAGAGGGTCAGAGCAGAGGATTACAAATATGTGACAAAAACAGTTTTGTTATCTTATGCAGATGGGATTGCCAGCTGTCGAGCTGCTTAACAACAACATGCTGGTGTTTCCGAATTACATGTAATTCCCTGAGGCAATGTTTTCCAATCCAGTCCTCGGGGACCAGCAGTCGGTCCATGTTTTTGCTCCCTCCCAGCTTCCTACCAGGAGGCAAGTAGCTGGGCGGGAGGAAAAACATGGACTGTCTGTGGGTCCCCCGTGGACCAGATTGGGGAAGACTGCCCTAAGGTAACGAGCAGGGCATTCTGGGAGCCAGGGGAGGTGAGGATTTGAGCACAGGCTGTTGATTGGACAAAAGGGGAAAATGAACTGTAAACTCCAACCCCAGGCTCCCAGGAAAGCCACGGGAAGCTGGCATACCTCACAACTCTTCAGCCGGTGTGATCGAACCGGGAGTCGCCCGGGTATCGCCCTGGATGAATCACGGCCACAGTGCACCTGCCCTCTGCCAACGGTGCCCTCAGAGGCATTATTTATAGAACAGCTCTGAGCATCACTGGGCTTCTCTGCTGCAGTTAGAACATAGTTGCTGCTCCCATTGGTTAGCTGGCTGCCCCGTTCGTCCTCCAGACCCCCTGCTTAGTTAAGGGTCATGTGACATCCGTGTCAACTCACTGTCATGCTCACTGGTTAATATGTGGCGTAAATCATAGCTGTTTATGGGTGGAGCCGTTTCCCAGAAGACCATTCTGTGCACGTGTGCAGTGGCAGGTGGAGCTGAGCAGGGGGGGTGTGCGGGTGGGGGGTCAAAGCAGTGTCATCTGACAGGCTGCTTGTTGTTCGGTGTCTAATTCAGGGATACAAGCCTGTTACAGCAATGAATACGATCCATATTCCCCCAGTGACATGTCAACAAGCCAGGCATATTGTCACGTGTTTGGGGACTGAGGATAAATCTGAAATTTGCTCAGAGCCATACTTTGGAGCCCCCACAACCCCCTGCCCCATCTGATTGGCTCCTCCACGACCACCTGACCATGGGATCAGCCAGGTCAGGATTGGGCTGACACTGAAGCAGGAACTGAAATTGAGGAGGAGCAATAGATACAGTAAACGCAGCGTGGTGCCACAGGCGCAAATATGACATGGCTGCCTGCATGCAGATCTCGATGCGATGGCATGGGTTGCATGCGTGCATCTCATGCGAAAGGCTCTTTTGCAAACAGAGCTGTATGTGTGCGTGTGGCAGATGTGCGCCAATTTGTTACGCATTTCCCTGTTGCCATAGTGAGCCTCGTCCTGACACCCATTAATTCCCGTCGCATTTATCCCCATAAAGTCTTGCTCAAAACTGATATTTTATTGTTTGTTTGTATTTCAAACAATATACATAAATATGTACATATATCCACATTTATATGCACACACATATATATTATATACACATGTATATGTTAAATGTATACAATATCAAGTCCGTTTTTTGATTAAATGCCATAACCAGTTTTTCAGGTCCCCACAAAGACATGTAAATGCAATCAAAAAAGTAAAAATGCCAAAAGTCTTGTATTTTGTCTTTTTAATAATGGTTAAGGTTAGGGCTGGGTAGGGGTTAATGTCATCTTGGGATTAGAGTTTTCCCCATAGAAATGAATGGAGAGTCCCCACAAAGATATACCTGTGTTGCCACTGGGCTTCTTGATTGCTATTGATGTGTTACATTTAATACCTGTGTGTGTGTGTGTGTGTGTGTGTGTGTGTGCGTGTGTGTGTGTGTGTGTGTGTGTGTTTGTGTGTGTGTGTTTGCAGGGAGACTTGAGTTTCTGATTCAGAGTATTATAGTGTAAAATTTAGATTTATTCTACTGTAGATTTATTATGTAGATTATTATTTATTCGGAATTAAAACAACAATTTGACCAGAAAGTCATCACAACTACTCAAAACTTCAGTAACAAACAAAAAGCCCAATCACACAAATCAGCTCTTCCAAATTCCTAAGAAAGTCGCCCTGGATGTTTGGCAGAGAGGAGCGATTAAAAAGGGGGGTGCAGGGGTCGCCCTGCGTTGAATTGGTGGCAAACTGCCATGGACAGCGAGTGGGTCTCTGGGGCTGTCATCTCCACATTGGGCCAATTGAATCTGAGAAATATGAAAAGCTTCCCAGGGAAAACTAGGCCCATTGATTTCACGGTGCCGTTTCCAACTCTAATGAAGGTAGATTGTAGTTTCGGTGATGGTGCCGTGTGCGAGTGTTTTTGTAGTGTTATGGGCAAAGTGTGCTCAAAGAAAAGAATAGCAAGCAGCATATGGTACATCCATTATATTGTGTATTAATACAATAACATAGCAATAATATATCTTGATATATGTATATGAAATAGATACATAGATACTCTACAAGTTACGATGGGGTTATGTTTTGATGAACCCATCATAAGTTGAAAATATTGTTAGCCAAATATGAATATGATATGGTAAATAAATTACTATTCAGTATGCTGTCAAAGACTGTATGAGATGTTTACGCTCGCAAGTGCTACAGAGACTGGAAGCGTGGCTGCGTAGGTGCTGTCGTCGACTGGCACCAGTAGAAAGTGCCGCGTGGTGTATCGTTAGCCGGAGAACCGATCAACCCAGGGTTTGGTCCCATGACTACTGAGCCTGGATCACTATTACACCATCATAAAGTTGAAATATCGTAAGTCGAACTATTGCAAAATGACAAGCATCTTTTAATATATATGTAAAATGTACGTAGAGATACAACCCACCCCCCCCCCCCCCCCCCCCACACACACACACACACACATACACATGGGGGTGGTGTGTGAATCTGTGTGACCAGGTGATTGCTGGTTCAAATCCCAGACTTGATGGGATCTTTCTGTTCTTGTGCCCTTGAGCAAGGCTATTAGCCTGCTTTTGCTGCAGGCACTGTCTGACCCGGCTTTCTTAATGTACATAGCTTCTAAAAGCTTCCGCTAAATAAATAAACTGTAATTAGCAATATCCATAGTTGTGTCTATGTAGAATATATTTTATCTCCTCCAAATTAAAGAGCCGGGAACATGGGCCTTTTCCTCTCTGGTTTATTTCTTAGTATGCAGACCTCTCTTTAGAGCAGTGTCCCTCAAATCAGTCCTCGAGGTATGACACCACCCCCCCCCCCCAGCCCCCCAGTAGGGAGCTGGGGGAGAGTGAAAACATGGACTCTCTGGGGGCCCCTGAGGACTGGTTTGGGAAACCCTGATTTAGAGAAAGGCGGCCATTTTCAGTCTTAACCTGAGTATTTACTTACCCTGTCTATCAGGTTCGTCACCTCCGTGTCTGACCTTGCAGCACTTGTTCACTTTTGCAGGAAGCAGGGCAGCGATTGTACTCCAGGGTGCTGAAACCGACCATAACTTTTCCAGGCGCAGCTAAACTTTTAGTCGTTTATAGAGAGTATGTGACGGGCAGACTTTTACCAGATATATTGATAAATGCATTGGGTTGATTAGACGCCCAAGCAGACACTGACAACAGAAGGATACAGGGTGACATTTTAACAGGCTTAGATGTTTTAGTAGGCTTAGATCACAGGGAGGAAAAGAATGCAGGGTGAAATTTTAGTTAGATTTTAATAATGGAAAAGTGTAGCCTGGCCGGGTCTCTCAGCAGGGCTGATTACAGGGAAAGAATAGCAAGTTCAAAGTCTGTTCTCCACCACTGTCCATACCAAGAAGTTCTCTGTGTGCGCTGGAACCAAACTAACAAGCGTTGCTTGGTAACGAGCACATCGTCTCGGCGACCCCTCCGAAAGGGGAGCCACGCCGGGTTCTGTTTTTAACTCTCTTTCTCGTGCCCCATCTGTCTCTGCCATGTAATGCCGCGTTCACGCACTTTCACGTGCGGCGTAGGAGAAAAGAGACGCAGGGGAGCCGGCGGACCAGGGCGGTGTTTTTGCCTCTGCCGGTGCACCTTTTGCCGCGCCGTCCGAGCGGCCCGGCATGGACACGGCCCTCGGTGCCGGTCGCCGTGAGCTCCAGTGACATTACTCACCGCCGCCTCTCCAATGCCTCTCCTATGACCTACTTTAGATCTTGGACTATTTTTTTCTCCTCGCCCCTACCCACCAGCCGTTGCTCTCTGTCATAACAAATCAATTTCTGATTAAATCCAAGAACAGCCTGGGAAGAAAAAATAAGTACAAAAATAATGTAAAATTAACTCATTAATACTGTTCTTGCAGGATTCCTTGTTTGCACTCTGTGCTTAATACACTGTGATGTATTTCGTGGTTGACTTACTGATTCAATCAATCTGTTCTCCGTGATTTAACCCTCTCGTATAAGCTGGTTCATCAGAGATAAGCTCCATGCAGTGGAGTTATTGGGTGTACAGCCCAAAGCACTGGCATTCTGTATGTCCCCAGACATCGTACGATACTCAGGGTGATGTCTTACAGTATTTGAAAGTGGCCTTCCATCCATTTTCTCACACCATCAAGATCTGTCAGCCTATTGGCTTTCTGCTCTCACCTTCAGCTTGCCGACAGGCTCCAGGCTGCTGGGAGTTCTTTGATGTCAGTGTGGCTAGCCTGGTTTTAGGCCTGGGCTGGGTTAAGGCTGAGCAGGCCTGTAGGCGTAGTGCAGATGACCAGGCCCCATCATTTGCCCCAGGCAGACTAGGCTCTGCCTACTTGGAGCTACTATCCAGTCATCTCCTTTAGTTTCCACCCTTTCAACGTTTTGTGTGTTTTACTTGTCTGGTTTTCGTAGAATGAAGGAAGTTTTCCGCAGGGTTGAGCTCAGGTGTGTCATCAAGCACTTTCTGAAATGCAGTTGACAGGAAATTGGTCATGGAATAATTTAGGTGGAAGATGAAGCAGAGAAGAATCAGGAGGCCACACGACCCTCTTTCAGATTAACTTATTAGCCTGTCCCATCGCACCTTTTTAAGTCGCATCTATCATTTTTTTGACATGTTAATTTCATACTTGAGTGAATTAGTGGACACGAGTTATCGTGCCCAGTTTCGAGAAGAGGTTATGGCTGAATTCCTGTATCCGATCACTTGCCGTGAGGTGTTTTTTTGGCGTGTAGCACGTTGTCTTGGCGACACGTGCTGTGCGTTCAGCTCCGTCCCCCGGGAACTCGAATGGCTTCAGAGGGACCGAACAGAAGCTTCCGGAACTTGCGGCTAGTCGTGATTTTAGGTACTTTAATTATCACAACGTTGCCACTGGGCTTCTTGACTGCTATTGATGTGTTACATTTAATTTCAGCCAACCAGACGTGGCAACCAGACATGCCTTTCCCTTAATAAGGGTGGGTTCTGTTATCGCCATTTAACATGGGGAGAAATTAGAAATTGTGGGGTCAGGGGGGGTAATCGAAATCTCCACATGCGCAGTGGAATCTGGCGAATCGAGGAATAGCGTCAGTATGGATGAAAATCTGAAATGATTGGTGTTCCTCTTTGCCCGCACGTGTCTTCACAAGCCTGTGGACCCAGGAAATTCCTTATTTACTGTGCTGCCATAATTGTGCCGTTCTGATTGTTCACCTGAGCCAGGCAAGCAGTGGGAGAATCGCTTCCGCATTCAGCGGGACGCGAGAAAAAATGATCTGCAAATGCCGCCGCTTGCTTTGGAATTACAACCATCTGGATCCTGCTGGAAAAAAAGGGGAAAAGCAGCTCCTTCAGGAGTACCATCGATTATTTGCTAACTTCATAGCAATTTCTTTCAATAAATAAAGATGTGGGTGGGAGCCTGTTCTGCTGCTGTCGGTGCAGTCTGTCTGCAGTGCACCAGTGGTTTATTCTGTGCTTTTAATGACTAAACTGGAGTCTGCTGATATGAGATGCAATTAGGGAACTAGAAATGTAACTTTCTTGTGAGTTGCATGGCTGCATGTATAGTTATATTGTAACATATATGGGTTCTATTTATTTATCTCTTTCCAACTATCTTCAACAAATATAACGGATATTGGTGCTTAAATCAAAATTAAAAACCAAATTACACTCTTATTTGACGTTAATACAAACATTGCCTCCTACTGTCTGAGTATGCCATTGCAGACAGTCCTAATAAATTCACACTGGAAGGCGAGGACGTCATTTTATGTACATTAGCATGCCTCTGCTGTCCTCTGTGCTGCCAATCAGTCAAAGAATTTATATGTCGGGCCAATATTGCAGTTTGTTTACTGCGACCGTTTCAAAACAAGGCTAAGATTTGAATAGTGGTAAGTGCTTGCTGTGCCAGATGAAAAATGCCATGGAGTGATTTTGTTTGCCATTACATGCTGTCAGAGGACATTGTGGTCTCTATGAAAGAAAAGATCACATCTATATGAGGTGAACAATGAGAATCAATTTATGAACACTACTGTAAATCAGTTTGCACCATAACTTCAGATCTATAGAATTTCAGAAGTATAATGTGTTGTATTTGTGTCAACCCATACCCCAGTGCAATATAACCAACTCAGCCTTTTTCGTTTGTAAGCAAAATAACCAAACAAATTGGCTACAAACTGACAAAACAAGCATTCATTGTGCCTTATGCTCCATTTGCTTTGTTCTTAATCTTATCTTAATCTTAATACAAGTATGGTTCTTAGTTTTCATGGGTATAAGTAGTATGTTCCCGTTCCCTAGTTGTCCAGTGGAATAACATGCAGGCTCCTCCCCTCTAAGATAAGCAGCCAATCGGTGACTTTGCAGCAGCCCAGTGGCCGGCCCATGTCCTTTAGAACACTGGTTCAGATTGGCTGGAAATATATAGTTGTTTTTTTGCATATTGGTGAAATAAATGCCTCTGGCAGACACAGGGCCCTTCTGGTGTAGCCATGTGAGGTCTTACTTGTGTTGATTTTTTAAAGTGAGCAGCTTCGTAACAGCGGAATCATAAAGCTCCGATGGTAACAGAATTCAGTAGTGAGCCTATTGTTTTATTACATGCAAATCTCTCTGAAACCCCTCAAAACCACCACCTGCTCCGTTGCCTTTGTCTGTCGACACAAAAGGCTTCTTGACTTCTTGTAGTTTTTTACCACTGTCTCGCACTTTTGTTCCAGAGAATGTTTAATTAGGATTAATAGACACTTTAATCCGGTTTGTCTGTGTGGCGTTTGTGTGTTTGTCCTGTTCCTCCGGACATTATGGTGCCCGTTGTGTGTATGTGACCTGTAGCAGACTGGCACCCCATCCAGGGTATCTCTGCCCTTGTGTTATATGCTGCCTGGAATAGGCTTCACCCCCCCATGAAGTTATTTGATTGGACCATGGATGAATAGATGGATAGATAGGTGTATGGTCAGAAGGAGGTTGGATGGATGGATGGTCAGATGGATGGTTGGACGGATGAATGAACTACTCAGATGTCTTGTATTGAACTTGACACACTCCCAAAGGAAGTTGTGTGCCGGTGACTGCGATGACTCAAGAAACCACGCAAAGTCTTTTCTTCTACTTTTTTATCATATCTTCAGTATGAGAAACTCCGATTGCACAGAACAGCAGACTTTCTCTAGGGGATGAAGAGTGTGTCACGGTGGTGAACCTGACAAAGTTCTGCTGGATTCTGTGAGATGTTTAAACCTTCCTGAGAAGCTGCACAGATGAACTGAGAAGAGACTTCTTGATGGTCCCCCATGCGTGGGTTTGTGGAGGGATCGGTACCTAAATGAGCAGACTGATACGAATTATTGCGAAAGATGGTTACATATTCAACAGTTGGGTGCCTCCTTGTGGGACTGGTGAACTTTTATGGGTCAGTCTTGAACCAGTGTAGCTCCCAATGTCCCATTAGAACATCAGGATAGAGGAGGCCCTATACAGGGGCGGGGCCGACAGAGACGCTGACCCTGTTTGGAAGCTGATTGGCCCTGGGAGTGCCCCCTCCCCTGTCACTCACCAAATGAGTGACATGCCATTGGCTAATGATTAGGCTGGCCTCCCTTAATTATCCCAGAATTGCCAGACTTTGTGTCAGATATTACACAAAAACAGCAGAATGACCCTTTGGGTGGACATATCTCCAGTGGGAGCATCACCATGAAGGCATCACCTAATTGGACGAACACTGTCGGAGCGCTGCAGGTATGGGAGGTGGTCACTAGCAGTGCGCCACTCTCAGATCCTGTGAAACACCCCCCCCCCACACACACACCCCTACCCCCACCAAATCTTCCTCCATGGAGCTGACATTTAATTAAGAACATGAAAGGTGCCATAGCATTTGGTAAGAGATGCACAAAGGTTGCGTGTATGAGTCTTACCTGTAATCAAAGACTGAAGGGTTTAATTAAAACCAACAGAGCTTCCTAATGGAGATGTCTCAATACCCAGAAGGATGAGGATCGCTTGTCATACACCCTGTTAGCGATCAGACTGCCGATAGCACGTTTTAGCCGTGACCTTTTCGGCTGTTTATGTAATAGTCCCCATGTCACTTCTGAGCCTAAGGGATAAACATCATCAGTTTAATAAAAAAAACAGTTCTGTACCTTGACTTCATGTTCCTGGTTGTGCTTCTTGCTTAGTTCATCTTTAATCCATTGCCAGATCCTTGTTAGAATCACATTTACAGTGCATTTATCGGGAGGGGGACACAAACTCCCTCTTACCAGTATAATGGTTTAGACATTTAATGAAAGCGAGGAAAATGATTTTCTTGAGTCTTGAGGCTGTTTTCTGCCGCTTCTCTGTTCCCGTGGATTGTTGCTGCTGCAGTTTCTTATGCTCTGGATGGGAATCCCAGAGTAGCAGGATATGCACAATCCCGCAGACTCCTAATGCCGTTTTTTTTCCCATTAGCGGGCTCGACAGATGTTTGGCAGAGGTGCGTTTCCGTGTCCTGTGTGGTTCCTCCCTGCCTCTCCGCGTGTAACGGCCAGTCGTTTCCCAAGCGGGATGAAGGCTGCGGCCTCCGGCATTGTGGTTCCACCAGACCAAGAGCTGAATGGTTCCCGGGATCTGACTCGCCAGGCCTGATTTCACTAACAAAGTGTCATTTGAATGCAAATGAGGCCGGCTTCCCCAGACATTGGACAAATATCTCCGGATTGACAGTCGCTTAATGGCTGCACAGACGCGATAATATTTATTTTCAATTGCACTCTCATGCTGAAATGTATTTGTTTCATGGGACAAAATCTGTACCCTCCACATTCTATAGTTTTTAGGTCCCAAATATTTGGTTTTTTTTCGAGACTGTGTAATTATAGTAGGTATAATTAGTGTAAAACGAATGAAATATATACATTTAATTAGGATTAGTGGATAAATGTGACCCAGCAAACTCTGTTCTGAGCTGGACAGCAAACAGAGTCATGTGACACAGGGGTGGGAGGAGGGAATGGGAGTTTTGTTGGGGATGGGAGTGTGGGAGAAGGAGGGTGTGAGAGAAAACACTGAAACTGAGGGCAAAGTCAGCATCAGGTTCTGGGTGTGTCTTCCTTTTTGAGGGTGGAGCAAAAAATAATCTCCCATGATTGGGCTGCTGATCTGAATGTCGAATTCTCCTTCATGGCTTTGATCGGTCAGTGAGTTTTGGGTGAATCTCTGGCAAGAAGTTCTGGGATTCCAGACAAAACGTCACCTTTGGTCTCCTCGGTTCGTTCTGCTGCCCTGGGTAGGAGGGATTCTCCCTCAGTAGATCAGTATATTCTGGGCCCCTCCAGTCCAGAACCCCCCTTAGGTGACGGCTGTGATTTCTGGTCCTATGGGACGTATACCCTTCACTCAAACTTTCATAAAGGTATTATAAAGCGATTTATACTTATCGAATCACACCATAATAACTTAAATCTATTTAGCCGGTGCCTTTATCCAAAGCGACATGTATTTTTTGGGTCCAGTAGTCCCTGAAACAATGAGGGTTAGAGGGCATGCAGTGACATCACTCTGCCAACTCTGGGATGTGAACCAGCATCCTTCTGATTACCAGAGCAGCATCCTAACCCACTGAGCCACACAGCACACTGGAAGGGACCCTGAAACTCTGTCCCCCCCCCCCAGCCTGGACAAGCTGGAGCCCCAGGATCCCTTTCTCATTGTCACTGACTTGGCTGGGCCTGTTCACCTGCTCAAAATGTCAAAAGTATCCCTGACACTGGCTCTTCTTAATAGCTCTCCGATCGGAGAAAATCACACAGAAACTTTTTAATAGGCACCTTGGAGCAACCAATTATCTTTTTATTTTAATATTTTCTCAGCCAACTTTTTCCTTCATATATACTTATACCTGAAGTAGTTCATTAAAATGTGTCTCCGCTGTAAAAATGTAAGATCGAATTAAGCTTTTCGGGTCGTTATTCGGCTCTGAGTTATTCACCGTCTGAGAAGTCGCCACCCCCCCACCGCGCCCCCGCCCTTTGGTGCTGTGTAACGTCCCAGTGGTGACAGAGATGAGTTCATGCTTTCTTGCATGGTCTTCCTTCTCTTTGAAGACCGAGTGGCAAGGAGAGCAGCTCAGAGCCCGGTCATGCGCTTTCATGTCCTTTTTTATTGAAATGGTTTATTTATTGGAATTCCTCTCATGTGTCTGCTTTGGCTTGCACGAGGGACGACTGCGACATCACTTCCTGGTCTCTCTCGGGCCCCCGCAGGTGTGCATTGTTCATAACAAGTGTTATTTTCAACTGCCAACCCTTGATGTTCAACTGGCACTGGTCACTTTAAAATTATTACTTATCTATTTATTGCTAGTTTTTAACCATTATATTTATCCTACCCTTTTATGCTGCTGTTGTTTTACTGTGCTTTTACTTATTAGATGCTTTTGTCCAAAGTGACATTCAACTGAGGCAAAGAGCACAGCCGCCTATGAATGCCCAGGTACAAGCGTAAGCAGGATTGGAGCAGGAGCTGCACAACAACTTCTAACAACCTAAGGACCAGAAATGCAAAATTCAAGGAACTTGAAGACATTTGAATTCATGGGTCTTGAGGGGTTTCCTGAAGGTGGAGAGGAAGTGTGATGCTTTCACATTGCATTATGTCTATAAACCCTGACCTGTATTTTTGTACTTTAAGTGCTGTAAATCCCACCCCCCTCCCCCCA
>JAODJW010000062.1:26568074-26585120 GCA_026777045.1 Hyperopisus bebe
GAGACAGTGGTGTGTGTGTGTGTTTGTGTGTGTGTGTGTGTTTGTGTGAGAGAGAGGCTGGTGTGTATGTGTGTGTGTGTGAGAGAGAGAGAGAGAGAGAGAGACAGTAGTGTGGGTGTGTGTGTATGTGTGTTTGTGTGAGAAAGAGACAGTGGTGTGTGTGTGCGTGTGTGAGAGAGAGACAGTAGTGTGTGTGTCTGGGTGTGTGTGTGTTTGTGTGAGAGAGAGACTGGTGTGTGTGTGTGTGTGTGTGTGAGAGAGAGAGAGAGAGACAGTAGTGTGTGTGTCTGGGTGTGTGTGTGTGCTTGTGTGTGTGTTTTTGTGTGAGAGAGAGACAGTGGTGTGTGTCTGTATGTGTGTGTGTTTGAGGGGAGGAAGGGGGGGGGGAGACAGAGGGACCCCCCCTTGCAGAATCCTTCCTGTGGAGAAGGAAGAAAACAGCAAACAGCATAGGCCTCTGAGGCTATATAGCCTTCTCAGGATAACGGTCAGATTTTATCAGCAAGAGGCTTTTAAAATGACATTTCACTATCTGAGAGATCAGTGGCAAGGACAGGACTGGCTTCTTCAGAGCCGCTCTCTATTTAGAGTCGTCCGGGTAGGCCTTCCAGAGCACATGTGATGTTCTGAGAGTGCATCTGTGGTTTATCGCTGTGTCCCGGTCGCCAGAATAAGCCGATATACAGAGGCATATTTTAGAAAGAACGTTCTGGAAGACGCGTCTTGCCGTTGCTCTCTGATTTTTGGGTCGTGGCCATTAAAATATATTTGTGAGTGATGCGACCGATTGAGTGTGTATGCCAAAGAAATCATCTGGCATGGGATGGTGAGCGGAGCCACATCATGCAAGGACAGGAGGAAGGGATGGGGATTTTATTGGGGTGTAGGGATGTAGGTGGGCTTGAGCAGCGACCTGGAGCCGGTTCCAGGAAGCATAGTTCATGTGACACCCTGGATTAGGGAAAACAGATCCACGAAGTCTGAAAGAAGCATCAGTGAAGGAAGACAAGTTAGATAAGACAAGGCTGATCAGGTCAGGATTAGAGAAAAGCAAGCTTAGGATTAGGTGAGCTGGTCAACTGAGCGAGTGAGCTGGTCACCTGACCCTGCCTAATCATGGGATATCCATGCTTGTCCCCATCTTACGTATGGCTACTCATCGTCCCACCTACACCTTCTTCTGTTCCTGGCCATTCCTGGAAACCACGCCCAGAACACCAGATCTCTTTACTTCATACAGAACATAGGACAGAAAGTCCTGCTCTGGGTATGACATTCTGAAGACCCGATGGCTTGTGCTGGTTGCTTCAACCCAGCCCAGCGCTACGCAAATGAGCTGCGTCCCGACTCCTGCTGACCCGGTCACCTGTCATCATCTGCTGAAGCTTCGAGCTCCATTGTGGAGCAGCAGACAGCCTGTGGACGGATCCCGTTTAAGAACTCCGCCTTTGCTGCTCACGCCAAGGTATCGCCCGGCTGACAGCACTGCAGATTCGGACCAGGCTATCTTTGGTGTCGTCTTCCAGGCAGATACCCTGACAGGAGACGGTAGGAGATGCTCCCAAGAATCAACTCTGCTTCTGGCCAACAGAAGAGCAGGAAGTGTCCCATACCGGAAAGGGCACGGTTGCCCCTGTCTCACAGGCAGTCTGGACTTCATGCCGGCACTTCCGTGTAGTAGCGTGTTAGGTTGCAAGGTTCTTCCGGACGTGTGACGTGAAGGGTCGCAGGTGAAAGCGCTGAGGCGGGCTGGGTCTACAGTGCTGTGGGTATCTGGAATCAGAGCACTCAGTTCATTTTAGGGTAAAAAGCCTGTGCGTGAGCTGGAGCGCATGCAGAAAGTGGGAGGAGCTCCTACCCACCGTTGGCCATCTTGGCTCAAAATGGCTTCTCACCAAAATTCTCCTCCATGACATGTGCCAGGGAGTGAAGGGAGAAACTGACAGGGTTCTAACCCATTCTCCACACCCCCCCCCGGCCCAGGGTCAGGGACTCCTCCACCTTGGCAGGACATCAGCCTTGGTGTGAGAGCTTATGATTTAACGCAAATACCTGGGCCGTAATTACTCACCCCGTGAGCTGCTGTCAGGCAGGGGAAAGAGGCGATTGAAAATGTGTCGCTGTGGGATAAATAATCCCACACGCCGCGCCCACTGCCGAAATTGCTTTTTAACTGGGTGCGGATGACGGTACGGGACCTATAATTCACATGTCACTTCGTGCCGAGTAAGGGGAACTCAGAGCGGCAGAGAGAAAGCAAAACAAGAAACAGGAAGAGGGTGAAATCTGTTTGCTTCCACTTTTGCTTCCATCTTTGATGGGACACTGCAGTTCCCACCCCCCACATTCCTTCAGTCATTCGGACCCTTCCTAATCACTCAACTTACCACATGGACCCCCCACAAACACATCTAGCCAACCAGCTTACCCCAGAGCATGGTGGGTAAGTGGTGATTCACTCTGTGTGAAAGCAAAATGGATGGTGATGAGTTTGGCTGTGAACCTGCTGGTCACCCAGACCCTGTAAAAAGTTTGGATACGAAAGTAACTGCAGTTTTAAATGGCCATCCATCCATCCATTGGCCTTTAAACTGTCCAGTATAGAGTAATACGAAAAATTGAAAGTATGCACATGCTCTCCTTTGAAACACACATGCAGTTGGGAGGGAGGCTGGGGTCCAAGCACAGGATCAGCCATTTAGCTGGTGCCCTGGAGGCATTTTGACGGTTAAAGGCCTTGCTGATGGTCCCAACGGACATGTGCACAGAGGTCTAACTTGCTACCCCAGGTAACGGACAACGCAAGGCCGAGGAACATTCTGGATGGAATGCCAGTCCATTGCAGGGCATGCGCACGCACACACACACACACACACGCACACTCACAGATTTGTAATTATGTTTTAATTTTATCTTTGTGGGGACTCTCCATTTATTTATATGGGGAAACTCTATTCCCAACATGACGACCTTAATCCCTACCCAGCCCTAACCTTAACCATAAGTAACCAAACAAAATATGACACTTTTGGCATTCACAGATCTTTGTGGGAACTTTACATTGTGGATGAAATTTGTTTAGTGAACATAATCCACACACACACATACACACACACACACGCATTACGCATGTAAATTGATACCATTGTAAATACTTTCAAAATATATGCTAAATATATATATATATATATATATATATATATATATGCTCTGTGTTGCGTTGTTAATCATTGGCAGCTTTATTTATGTGTGGGGGTGCACCGTCTGGCTGTGGACTTGTGAAGCAGAAGCGCCGGTTTCTGCTGATTGAAGCAGTGATACCGTGGAGATCGGCCGATCCCGCGCACTGCCCTCTGGCCCCGATACCTCTGCTGGTATCTCCCCTGTCAGACGCACACAGTCTCCTCTGAGAGATCTATTTACACACCCCCGCCATTGTTCCTGCCCGTTTTCCTGTGTTCTTGCATAATGCAGGAACAATAGATTAACATGTGGGCTCTCTCTGGGTGCCCCATAAGAGCGGGATGTAGTTTGAGATAATGGCCTGTTTAGGGGCCGTGGGGCCTGGACCGACCTCTTTTGTTGGGTTAGTTTGGGGGGGGGCAGCCGGACCCCGATCTGCCGCAGTGAGGCCACAATTCAGCAAGGCCACGATTCTGCCCCAGGTGACCGGAGCCAACTTTGAAACCAGACATGGTGTCCGTTGCTTATGTTGAAGCCTTTGGTGCACCAGTGCAGTTTTTAGATGATCGCTAAGAAGCTGGTCAAATCTAGTCCAAACTGGTTTAGAAACCATCTTATTTGGGTATTCTTCAGCTGTTCCTGAGGGAGTCCCAGCTCTGTTTTTGGCTCTGTTCTTAGTTCACGTGCACCTAATGCAGGTTGTCACCTCCTAGGATGCTGCAATCCCACTGACACACCTAGGATTGCTGTAAGTGGGGGGGTGCTGAAAGTTAGGAAGAATCTGGATTGGTCTGGATTGGGGGACCAATTTGACACGCTTTCATGGGGCCCAAAATGTCCAACGACACCACTCGTCTTGCCACATGACAGCTACTCCGGCCTCTTTGTGTGCAGGACTTCCTCCCGCCCAACGCTCAAGCACCTAACTGTCTGACCCAAAAAGCAAGAGAGATGTGGGCATGAGTGGGGGTGGGGAGGTACTCCATCTAGGGGACAGTCCCTTCAGCTGCAGGGGCAGCACTTGAAAAATACCTGATAGCACTGAAGAGGCCCATTTATTGAGTATTACCCTGGCTTGGATTTTCACCACTCGCACTTAGCACTGTATTTACCGTAATGTTTGGACATATTTTGCCCGCAGTTTTGTTTACATTTTTAGTTTATTATTTTCCATACACTTCTATAACCATGTTTCATATATAGCGCGGTATTGAATCTCTGGAAACACAGGGCACGCACACACAAACACACACACACACACACACACACACACACACATTTTTTGTATTGATATCTTTGTGGGGACCATCCATTCATTTATATGGGCAAGACCCTAATCCCAACAATGACAACCTAACTTTAACCATAAGTAACCAAAGAAAATACAAGACATTTTTATAAAATTGAGTATCTCCTTTTGGGGACTGAAAAAAATGGTCCCCCAAGGTCAAAATGACAGGTTTTTATTACATTGTGGGGACATTTGGTCCCCATAATGCAATATATAAATCATATACACACACACACAAACACACTCAGTATTGGCAATGTAGACATGCCAATTCCCTGTAACCATGTGTCTTTGGAGACATCCTGAGTACTGGGAGGAAACCCAAACAACATAGACAGAATAAGCCAGTGTGTCACACCCCAGTCCTTGGGGACCCCCAGACGCTCCACGTCTTTGCCCTCTCCCAGACCCTGCACAAGACATGGACCGTCTGGGGGTCCCTGAGAACCAGACTGAGAAACACACCCGGAGCCAGGGAGCGGATTTAAACCCCAATCACTGCATGTGTGAAGTCGCAGTACTGAGCTACAGTGCCGTCCTGAGGCGATTATTAATGTATGTTAAATTGCCGTCTTGTACATGGTGATTTGTGTTGCCATGTTGTAGGCTAATATCCCTCATAGGTAACAGTGCTGGAGGAAGCTCTCCACAGCTGACTAATTATGGTTTATGTGAATTGATGCTGTAAGTACCTTTGGAAAAAACAGCTTCTTAAATAGATGTAAATCCATCCCCGTTAAATGCATGTTTACCTGTAGATGTGGCCACCAGGCTGTGAAATAAATTGCCATAGAAAGCGCAAAGATACAGAGGCGTATTTTCACCAGCCGCGGATTTACGTCACATGGCGGTCTACATGTTAAAAACAGCTCCTAGCAGCTCCCAAACTGGCACCTCATAAATTTTCAGGAGCTGTTAGTGTAAGGTGGCGACGCACAGAGACGGTCTTCTGGGCACGTAAGCAGGGAGAGATATGTATAGATGCGATCGGGAAATAGACCTATGCGATGTAAATGATGCATAAACATGTTCTCATGTATGATTAGTGATTTTTTAGGGTTCTGCTCTGAACTTTCCTCTTGGTTAATCTCATTAATACTAATTTTTATAACACCAATTCAGTTGCTGCTAGCTTGTATAGTACTTTATTCATCCATCCATCCATCCATCATCCATCCATCCACCCATCTGTCTCTATCTATCTATCTATCTATCTATCTATCTATCTATCTATCTATCTATCTATCTATCTATCTATCAATCTTCCAACCCTTTATCTGGTACAGGAATACAGAATTTGAGAACCTCTTACATACACTGATTCATGCACGACTTAACAAGTTAGCAAATTAATTATTAAATCCACAGGTACAGAAAAGCTCGTTAATATAATCTGCATCACCAGGAGCTGACGCTAAATGGCTCTTGAATACGAGGTGTTTGGGGCAGCGTGCAGCTTAATGGTTAAGAAATGAGACACTTGACTGGAAATTTGCGGGTCAAGCCTTCTAAGAGTGGAGAGAATGGGACGAGTGTGGGTGTCACTGCGGAACAGACGGCGCCGTGAAAACAGCCCAGCCCCCTTCCAATTTTCCCACTGAATTGCCGTTCTCTGCTTCTCTATTTTTCGCATCAAGAGTGTCATTTGCAGGGGATCTGTGGAGGTGACCTTTGGGGACGATAAGCAGGGGATAATGCTCATTTAGTGTGAGGTTAACTATCAGCCCTGCAATCTGCCCGGGGTTAAACAGATTCACAGACACCATGACTGGCTTAAAGCAAACTCCCGGAAATATCGATGTCCTTGGCCCTTTATTTTAATAGCGTTAGAGTTTCAGGCTTTACGAGTGATTCGGGACGTGAGTTGTGGGTTGGGCGCAGAAGACCTCCCCACTGGAGCTTCTTCAAACTGCACTAATGTGCTTTTTTTCCTGGATGTACTGGACACGGGCTCACCTGAAGGTTTCCGGAGTCTCCGCAGTCCGAGTTATTGGTGCATACATCTCTGGTTTCTGTCAAACTGTAATGGAACGGGAGATGAAGTGTAGATGCCCAGTGGTCTGGCTCTTCGTGGGTAAACATTTCCCAGGGTGTGAAGGAAAAAGCTTTGTTCCCTATTTGCATTCAGAAGCCCAGCACAGGGGCTGAGAATCACAGGGGACGAGTTCCTTTGTTTTGTTGTGATAGTTACACACTGTGCTTCACATGCTGATCTCTCTGTGTTTTAGGGTCAGGGCGGCTGAGATTCTGTCCGGCTTGAAACAGCACCAGTCGAGCTTCTGTCGCTGGGGCCTGTGAATCAAAGGTTAGTGCTCTCTCTCGCTCACTCTCTCTTTCTATCCCTCACTCGCTCACTTACTCGCCATCACCCTCTCTCCCTCCCTTCCTCTCTGCAAAGTCATGCCGAAGAGCTGTTGTCTCCATGAGGTGTGCCAGAGGTCTGTACAAGAGTTTGGTCACTTTCTTGCCCCTACAGGAAGTGACCTCAGTCCATGGCGGTTTCTCGTGAATACATTCCATGCAGCAGATGATCTCGCGCTGAATCAGAACAGTGAGGGATTCAAGGTTTTACATTTACCAGTTACTATCACTTAATACTGAAAAACTATACAATGCGTAATAGAATAAATCCTGCATGGTTCTGAGACCGATTGGCTGCTGAAGCAGCATTTTTGTCCCCAGTTACAGGAGTTGAGGTTAATTAAGTCTTGATTCATCACTTTCTTGGTGAAGAAAGCAGAACTGCAGCCTTGAAGTTTATAGTGATGATCTGCTGAAAATGTCGGACTGAGAATTCTGTGGGATGTGCTTTAGACAGCACACAACCGCAGTATTAATAGGGAGAGCCGAGGACGGCGTTACATAGCATGAAGGCGAGAATCACTTTGGCTGGAATGATTTGTTTGGCTCGGTCTATGTTCTCCATGGGGATTCTGGCCTCCTACCACAGTCTGGGGCGTCCCCTGCCTCATGCCCTCAGCTTGCATTGGATGAGTTGGCCGATGGGTGTAAGGAGAAGAGAGAACTGAGTAAACAAAGGATAGATGAGTCGTGCGGAGAATCCACATGGGGCATCGGCTGTGGAGTCCAGCTCTGCTGAGCTTCGCTTCTGCTGCGTGTCAGATAGGGACGGGCCAACGGGTCGGCTGCCCTGTGCATCGTGTCGGGCAGGAACAGAGAAGCACATCCATTTTCTTGTACGCCTGCATCTTTTTAAAATTTTCACACGATCCGCGATGCCAAACGAAAGCCTTCACAGGTCTCCCTCTCAACACAGGATGCTAATGCTAGCTTGCGAGAAGAAGTGAAGACCCCCCCCTTGATGTGTGCGCTGCTGGCCCCCTGCTTTCTTCACAGGCTTCCCCTAGCGACGCGCCCCACCCTCTCTACCCCCTACCCCCCATCCTCTCTGCAGACCCATTTTTGCACAGTAGATGACAGACCTTGCTGGAGAGCAGCCAGTATTTGGGGAACCCCACCCAACTGAACATGTTCTATGGGTCTACCTAAACCCCCCCCCCGGTCTTCAGTTGGTAGCATTGCCTTTTTCTTATAATCATAACATGTGAATCCAAGCAGTTATTGGTGGTGTGTGGCATTACTGACCCAGCTTCAGAAATGGCTTCATTGTAAAGATGGCACCCTGTCACCGAGAGACGTCCTTCCAAGAGATGAACTTGAGACGCTCGCCGCCTGCACGCTCAATAAAATGAAAGGGCTTGAGTTTTAATTACAGCTTCGCGACGCAGCTGCTATTCCTGGCGCTAGGTGCTCCTGACGCCGCCAAGAATTCGGCTTTGTATCTCCCGTTAAAATGGACGCCAAAGGGAAAGTGGGGATCTAAAGGGGCTTCAGAGGGAAACAGGCCCAGGCCCCCTTTGGCTGGATGCTCGTTGGCTGGCTGGCTGGACGCGTGGAGGCTGCCTGTCCTCGCATCTGCATCCGAGGGGCTTTGTGAAGCCAGTGAAATCCAGGCAAGATCTCAAGAGCCCACGGCCAACACAGGTTTCTGTCTTCTGACACCAGCCGGTGATTTCTGTTAGCTTGCAGTACATGAGGCCGCTCTGTAGGAGGCGCCGAAACGCTCAGTCAGTGTGAAGGTGCATCTCTGTTTTTCAAGTGGTGGACTAAAAAAACCAACAGGTGCTAAATTCACTGCGACCATGAATGTCAAGTCCCACAGAATTTAGCTAAGAGCAAAGGTTTCCACACTGCCGTCATGGTATTCCAGCATTATGATGTCACAGAGGCCCGTCGAAGGCAATGCGATGTGAATATATCGACCCGATTAGCGTCTGCCAGGATCATTCTATGACTGCAGTTTGGGAGCAGCCTAGGGAGGTTTTACCTGCAGCTGTACTTAAACCTGGCAGAAAGTGCCATGACGTGTGAACAGTGCAGGCGCATCTCATTTCAGAGGCTGCTTGTTTTCCAATCTTCTCCTTCGTATTCACGTTCATTGTTCCAGACATTTGGGGGAATCTTTCCGCAGTTAATATTGAATGAATTCTTGTTGTTACTGCTATGGTGTGTTGAAAATGCTTAATTTATCAATACGCTGCTCTGTGACTCTTGCCTCGCATGTTCTCTTTGTTACTGTATGTCATTGTGTCGCATCAGTGGGGTGCTGTGTGGCTCAGTGGGTTGGTACCGCTTGCCTGTGATCAGGTGACCAGTTTGAATCCCCTGGTCGCCAGTGTGATTTCAGCATTGGGCCCTTGTAAGAGGCCCCTAACTGCCAATTGCTCCAAGGAATGGTATCTGCTTTCTCAAAAATGAAAGCGTCTGCTAAATTAATAAACGTATAATGTTTTTGCAAATGAACAGAGATGGGGCCCAAAAACCCCCGCTTTAATCAAGGTGCTAATGCTTCTGGCTGTATGTCTGAGGAGCCTGCGCTCTGGAACTGCCTTTCGGGGTCTAATTAAACCACGATACGCCCTTCTTGGTGTTCAGCTTGACCCGTCAGGATTAGAGGTTTTCTGAACAGCGGCTGTTTTTGGCTGATTGATTGTTTCTCTAATTCACGCCCTTGTAAGGGGAAGCGTCAGATAAGAGGGAAATGTCAATGGGATCAGATTTAACGATTCCTCCGGGCCTTTTTAAACTCAGCCCCTCTCGCTTAAGCCGGAGTCGCAGAGGGTTTGAGTTGGTGGGCGGGGCTTGCCTTGATCCTTCCAATCCGCTGCTGTCTTACTTTGATCCATCCAATTGGCCACCCCCGATTGGAGCTTGCCGCTATAGCTAGGTCCGCCGCGCCTTGGCCTCGCCGGCGTCGATGCCCTTATCCTCAGGGTCTCCCGGTCTGTTCGGCAGGGCGCTGGGAGGGAGCACAAACATGGACCGTTGTATCCTACTGACCTCAGCATGTGATGCATTTACATCATTGGTGTCTCTTTACCCCGCCCCCCTGACATAGCATCCCAATAAACAGGGCCACAAAAAGACATGGCTGGGCACCTGAAAAACTGTACTGATTGCCCCTCTCCCAAAATTGTCCACACCCTCCCCCAGTATCTGGACCCCTGAAAGTCTTCCCCTTCGTCCCCCCCTTTGGGCAGCTGTGCCGATGATGTCAGCAGGGCCACGGGGCCCCACCTTCCCCCACTGGGGCCCTCCACAGGGCTTCATGCAGCTCGAGTGCTTCTGACAGCCGCAATGTCTCACGGGGACGTCCCTAACCAGCCAGTCAGCACTGGCCCCCACCTCTCAGCTCTGCTGGAGAACCTCACGGAGTGCGTTTCTCATTTTGATCATAGGGAGGGGGGACAAGGAGGGATCCAGGAATGGAAGGGATGGCAGCTTGGCTCTGAAAAAGCCGATCCCACCTGGAGATCTGCTCCTGGGTTGAGGTAGGGTGAGGGGATGATTCAATGGACTGCTGTGTGCAGTATATACATGGTGCTGACTTTGGCTAGGGCAGCACCCTAACCCAGGCCAGTGGAGATGTATTTGATTATGCAAAGAATGCTGAAGCAGCTTAACTGGCCTGTTTCAGTAAATACAGACGCGCGTTAAACAGATGAGACACTTGATCAGGATAAGTTTGGGCTAAAGGGTACAACAGAAGGGCCCCCTCCTTTGGGAACGGTAGGATTCGCATGAGTCCTTAATGCCCCCTGCTGTCCAAGCAGATGGCGTCCCCCCCACGATGGAGGAGACGGAACAGAGCAGTGAGCTGTTTGACGGTGAATTCTCAGGTGGGGGCGGGGGGGCATGATTTATTCTCACTGATGTCAGCTTGTCATCGAGTTGGAGGTTTCTGTGCTACCGTCGGTGTTGAACCTGCTTGTTTCCCCCCCCCCCCCCCCCACAATGGTCCAGGTGTCTGGTGTCTTCTCATCCGAAATGTCCCACCCCTCCCTCGCAAGCCTGAGGCCGATGAGGTACCCCCTCCCTGCCTACTCACCCCCAAATGGGGTCCTGACCTTCACTGGCAGCTTGCGTCTGGTAGAAATGTGATGCTGTCCTGCGTCTGCTCCCAGTACGCCGATGGCTTCTTCACCCATTATTGTTTTAAGCTGAGCAGACAATCTGGGAGCAAGGACTCACGGGATCATCTTAGGCCTGGTTCTGAACAGACTTCTGAGCTCTCCTTTGATGGTCTCCACGGCATCCCAGGCAGGTGACGAGCACCTTCATTCCCCTGAAGCCTTTTATTTGTCCCTTCGCTCCCCGAGAGCCCCCATGTTTTGGTCTTTTCCCAGACTCAATGCTTTTTTTCATGCATTGAGACTCATTTTTCAGACTCATAGATCTGTTCACCATACCAGCCAACCTGATTTTAGCGTGCATGTGACACAATGATTATATGTTTTTATGCGCAAAGAAAAAAAAAAGTGTTGCCATATGTTGTGGGTGTGAAACAGGACATAAACTCAGGGTACTTCTTCATCTGGCCGCCTTCCAGGCTTAGTTGAGGTGCAGTTAGCCCGCCGCGGCTGCCCATCGGCCCCCAGCTGACGCCCCCCCCCCGCGTCTGTCGCCGCTCGCTGGAGCCTGGCTCATTTTCCACACATGGAGGCAGCTCCGAGCGAGCAGCAGATACAGGTTTTTCTCCAGCATCTCGGCAGGTGATCTTTGTTAAATTACTGTCATTTAAATATTTTCTAAAGGGCGCCATCTGGTGCTTTCGGAGGTCACAGTGCATCCTGCGTTATCATGGTGCTGAATCTTAAATCTGGACTTGTCATTCCATAAACACCACCCCCACAACCCATGTGTTTCAGTTTATTATTTTCATTTGACTTTTTATTCAGGTCAGTGTTTTTATTGCATCAATGACTAGAAAAGATGGGAGACAATGCCAGGTAACTGTTGTGAGCACTTCAATGGCACCGCTGCTACTCCCAGAAGCGTTCTGGTAAACTCTGTAACACAATGATTCTCAATCCAGCCCTTGGGCACTCTCAGACAGTCCACATTTTTGCTCCCTCCCAGGTTCCAGCCCATCAAGGACACTGATACAGGTGTTTTGGGAGCAAAAATGTGCACTGTCTGGATGTGCCCAAGGGCTGGGTTTAGAAACACTGCTGTAACAGACACGTCTGATTAGAGCTTGTCAGAGATGTGAAGGACTGGGTTCCCAGAGTTCCCTGCTCCTGAGATGCCACTGTTCCCAGAATGCATTGCTCCCAGGACCCTGCAGAGGTCAGTTGCCTCTGGGCTGTGCTGTATATAAAGCTGACAGAAGTGGTGCCTAATTTTAGTTACTGCAAGAAAGTAAAGAGGAGCCTGGAGGTCAGAGTGAAGAGTGTGGCCTCGTGATTGGGGAGCCACGTGCCGGTGTCACTGGTGTGATGCTTCCAGAACACGGTGCTAAACCCCACCCCCAGCTGGCATGCCCCATCCCCGCGTCAGTCATCTCAGCTGTCACTGCCCCGGTGCTCTGGGGGTGCCCTTGAAGGGTGCTTAGGTAGCCAGTGTGCAAGTGTGCGAGTAGGAGACGTGAGCTGCATCGAGGCGATGGATGCCGAGGGTCACTGGGGGGGGGGGACGCGGAGGGGAAGAGACTGAGGGGAGAGCCGTGTGTGTGTGTGTGTGTGTGCGTGTGTGTGTGTGTGCACGCGCATGTGTGTGTGTGTGTGCGCGTGTGTGTGTGCGTATGTGTGTGCGCGCGCATGTCTGTGTGTGTGTGTGTGCGTATGTGTGCGCGCATATGTCTGTGCGTGTGCACGCGTGCCTGTGTGTGTGTGTGGGCTTTTTTTCTTTCATTCGGCTTTTCTAAAAATTATTTATGAACATATTTTAATCAAGAAACAGTGGGATTTTATTTAGACAATAATAAAGAGAGTGAAAGAGGAGCAGAGACAAGCATGCATGTATGTGAGGAGGAGAGTGTGACAGCCTGTGTGCTTTTGGGAGAGAGAGAGGGAGGGAGAGAGAGAGAGAGAGAGAGAGAGAGAGAGAGAGAGAGAGAGGGAGGGAGGGAGAGTGCGAGCATTTGTAAGAGTGCGAGCATTTGTAAGAGTGCGAGGCTCTCAGTGTCTCTGTGAGAGAGCCTCAGTGCTGAGTGACCGGAGTGGAGTGCAAGCGGAGTGGGACTTGGGGAGTCAGGATCCAGGAGCTGGGAGCCGGACCCCTCTGCCACCCACAGCAACGCAGCCCCTCCTCGGGGAGTCACAGCCAGGCAGCTCCATACGCCCCCAGCTGGTAAGAGGAGCTGAGTGAGACTGACAGAGTTTACAGTGTGATGGCTGCAGTGTTTAGCCAGCATGCGTGCATTTTGTTAGGAGTGTGTGCAGTGTGTTTATCAGTAATGTTTTGTGTGTGTGCTTGCCGCAGGATATGAAGTGTGTGCGTGTGTGTGCGTGTTTGCATGTGTATTTTTGGCCCATGCATGCTCTGGCAGCCACGCTCTGTGTGGCGGCAGAGTCTGATGGGAAAAGTCATCCTGCATGGTCGAGTGCCGCCCTCTCTTAGCGGCACATGTCAAACAGCGTCGAGGCTCCTGTTTGAGCGCTGCCGTCAATGCCAACGGGAGGGAAAGTAGCAACCAGAAGAAAAAAAAACGAACCGCTTGGTATTAGTGTTCCAAAGCGAAAGCGACAGAAAGGAATGAAGCACTGGAAATGCAAGCAGCCTCTCCACATTAACACCTTTAAATTTGGGCACACTTTTATGCTGCGCTTGCCGCGGTGCACTGTGGGAATTCTGGCCGCGATTGAACAAGCTTGTGAAAGAGAAAAGGCTTTGGAAGAGGAACAGAGCAGCCCTCTTCCTCGCATTTTCGGCCGCGAAGCGATCCTTGCGCAGGTTTGCCCGTTTTCTCGCCGTGCGGGGGCTAGATGTGCGGCGACTGGGCGCGCGGTGGCCAACGTGGGGCTGTACTGGCTCATGACACGCTGCCAGCACCTAACGGGATCCGCGGTGTCACCGAGAGGGTATGCTGACCTCCCCCATCTGAGAAGACACACTGCTAAGCAGTGGCAGCAAATTCCGCCTCCTGCTGGGCACAGCGTGTACTCACACCCGAGAACCAGGTTAGTAACAAGGGAACCTGGTTTATAGATAAATATATTTACTGACGCGCTCCCCCCGGTGACCGCGGCTCCCCCGGAGGGCTGGGCGTCCTCCCAGTAACCTCCCAGTGTGCAAGTGGAAAAGCCCATCAGTCCTGTCGCTTGCCCATGATTTATGGAGTAATCCAATCACAGGCCACACCTGCTTCTTCCCTGGCTCGTGGATGGAGCAGGGTGTTCGGGAAGATCACTGCAACTCCTTACCTTTGACTCTCCTCTTCCAGTGCTCAATAGGACTGTGTCCATCCATCCGTCCATCCATCCATTCACCCGTCTACTTATCTGAGTCAGGGTCATGGGGAGAAATATATATTTTTCCAGGAGTGCAACTAAAAAGGGGGAGGGGGACTAAGCCATTACTTATCTGATTTTAATGAAAAATGAATGAAAACACACTATTTAAACTAATTAGTGAACATTTATTTGGGGGGAGCTAAAGAATATTTTAGAGGGGCTAACAGTCCTAGCGACACCCTTGTATCTTCATTTATATTTTAGCTTGTCGCTAAATAGCAGCTTGTTAGTTTTCCTCAGGGGCATCTTTTGTTTTTGCTGAAGTAACAGCATTTGACAATCCATCCGTCGGCTCTGGGCCGGTCCTGCTCATCCTTTGTAATCCATTTACATCGTGGTTCATCCCTTAATTTCCTGCCGTGGAGCTGCCAGGCTTCCTCCTGCTTACCTCGGGGTGATAGCGCACCCTCATCATCCTGTCGCTGCCTGTACCTGACCCCTCCCCCCCATGTGTTGGCCACGCCCACTGCAGAATGGTGCCCCGCCCACCCCACTGGGTGCACCATTTGTCAGGGACTCTCTTGGCCTTCGTGTCAGAGGGTGACTCAGTTTCTCTCGGAGGCTCAGCTTTCTGCTGTTATCCAACAGGAGGTGGCGAGTTTGGTGTGATGTCATAAGACCTCAACGTTCCAATTTCTAGCCAAAATTTTTTGTTTCCCATGATGTTGAACATGACTCACATCCTGTACAAATACGTGATTATGATTCTAGTGTACGCAGTTGAACGGTTTGCCACAGAACACGCTAATTGTGCTGTTTTCGCAAAGCAGACCTTTTCTGGATGCCCCCCTGTGCCTTTTGCGACCTGCGATTGTTCAGTTTCGCTGCCTCCTGTTTAAGTCACACGGTTTCGCTATATTTTGTGCACCTGACATGACAGTACACGGCACTGGAAACGCTGTTTGCTCCCGCCCATCCTGACTCGGGCACATGGCGAGTACGCAGCATGTGGCTTCCCCAAAGTTGACAAGGACATCTGGCTGGCAAGATGAGCAGGGAAGCAGAGTTATCTCAGATGCATCTGGAAGCCTTATCAGCACAAACTGTACACCCAACGTCTCTACACCCAATACCTCTACACCCAGTATCTATATAGCGAGTAGCTTTAGACCCACCAATACCACTACACCCAGTAGCTCTACTCAGAGTACCTCTTCACTGTACAACCAGCATTTTTACACCCAATATCTGTACACCCAGTATCTCTACATCAAGGACCAGTACGTTCACTTTCACTATACTTTTACCTCTATACCCAATACCTTCACACCCTGTACCTCTATCCCAATATCTTTAAATCCAGTACCCTTACACCTTGTACCATTTCTCTTGGTTGGCGTTTACCCTTACCCCAGTCAGAGCCAGGCAGGTGAGCCAAAGTGACACAGAACGTGGGTGGGGGCCACACAGCTGTGTTCCTGACCTCGTGCCTTGCTTCAGTGGTGAGAGGGCAATCAGGTACGAGTGCTGGCTGGCTGTGAGTGAGCACTGGGAGCAAGGTTCTCTGATATATATATTTTTTAAACATCTTGCTTTATCAGGTAAGAGTTAATTAAGCCCCACTGTGATTATGATCATGCTATATATATTTCGGACATGGGACGCTGATTCTCTAAGCCCAGGCATCTCCAGCCTGCTTCTGCTTGTTATTCTGCCATATCCGTTTGCTGCCTGTGAAAAAAAATAAAAAATCCTGACGGTCAGAACATGAAGTCCCAGAACCCTGCCGGAAGCCCGTGTCTGTTGGCGGGGTCGCTGGCGGCGGCGCCACAAACTGGGTCGGGCTCGTCACGCCTGCCGAGCTTTCCTTCTCGCGCCGTTCTTCAGGGAGGGGAGGGTCCACGTGCCAGCCAGCCGTGGCAGCGGAGCCCTGTGCCAGGCTGCGCTTGTCGTGGAGGCGGGGCCCGGTACGAATGAACAAACGGGCACACTGATACAGGGAGCGGGTGGGATTTCTACGCTTGAATGAGGCACAGCTGTCATTTCTGAGCGCCGGCGTGCAAATGAAGGCCGAGTCCGCCCGCCGCGGAAGGAGAGCTGCTCACTTTGTTATTCTTATCCGACCTGATTACGCTCCTCTCCCATTTGCATTTCCAGGACTGATTCGCGCAGTTAAGCGGCACTCCAGCGTGGAGGCTCTGGCAGTGCCGGCACCATCAGCCCACAGCCAGAGACGGGGTCTGCTCTTAAAGGGCTGGCGCCTGCCCTCTCCTTGACGATGTGTTCTTATGGTGCCATGCCTGTACACTGCTTTTTAAGCAGTCCTTTGTAGGCCCAGTCCTTAAATACTGTTTTTAAGTCAGCTCTGATCCACAGCCAGTAGCGTCAACTGAGATTTAAGGAGGGGAGCTGCAGGTGTAGTACAGTTCTCCTTATGGAAATCAAGGCATCTCTTTGCATCTGTGGTTTTTGATAAAACAGTGTGATTCAACACTTTGGATAAAGAACTTTATTAACTGACAGAAGACGATGTTCAAAAGAGAAAGGCTTCACAGATATTGTGACCCTCCAATCATGTGCTTGCACACAACCTTAATGATCAGGACTCTGCTGATCATGACTGCATTCATCACAGCCTTACTGATCATGGCTCTGCTCATCATGACTGCATTCGTCACAGCCTTACTGATCATGGCTCTGCTGATCATGACTGCATTCATCACAACCTTAATGATCAGGACTCTGCTCATCATGACTGCATTCATCACAGCCTTACTGATCATGGCTCTGCTGATCATGACTGCATTCATCACAGCC
>JAODJW010000062.1:26602870-26633859 GCA_026777045.1 Hyperopisus bebe
TGAAGGAAACTCGTGGGGGGGGGGGGGATGATTTTAGTAGTATTGTTATTTATTTTTGCACTGATAAGGAATAGCACTATGTCCTCAGATCCTGCCTGTGTGGTATCTTTCATGGCTGGTATTTAATGGCTGATAGTAAAAACCTTGCCCTGTTTGTCGTGTTGCTGTGTTTAAGTGCCATTCTGTGTGCAGGGGTAGTATGAACACAAATGTATGGCGATAGCGTGAGAGTCACAAACTTGTGGGTGCTGGCGTGGACGCTGGGGGGGTGTGAAACGCACGGCGACACAGGGAGGCGCCGTGGAGATCACACGCACCAGGCCAGGAGCCTTGTAGCGTGTGGGCGTCGCGCGGGTAGCGCGAGTTGGCGGCTGACGGATGGCGGAATGACTGCGGACAGGGGACTCGTCCAGCTCTTGGCCGCTTGCTCTTGCGGCCCAGTGGATGCTGACTTTCTGCGAGCTCCGCTGACAAATCGCAGAATCGAGCCTGACATTGATTTACGGCTATTAGGACGGATCTGCGGCTGATTCCGACAACAACTTTGCAGCCACTCAGATTTGCCTCCACGCCGCTAATTTGCTCAGAACAGACTGTGCTTCTCTCCCTTACTCCTGCATGTAATTACTGCCTTTTGTGTTCCGCCTTTTGTTCACATCTCTGACTCACCGCTGTAAGGTTAGAGTGCAAAAACGGCACGCTTTGGCAGGTGTGCATTAGTGCCACTTTTAAATAGACATTCAGAAAAATCAAAATATCACATCGTAACCCTGATTCCTCTGAGCTCCTTTCAATGGCTGAAGAAAACAACGCCCACATAATCTATGCGGGAAAGGGCATTAATGTAGCTCAAGGTGGCTGATCGGCCTTGAAGTGCTTTCTGTGTACTGCAACCCCCACCCCCACTTCCAAGTAGCTGATGGAAGAATTATCAAAGGTGTGACATTTCGCTCCACTCAATCTCCAACAAACGTAAGCTGCAGTATAGCATGGGAGATGCAAAAAAAATGCATTTCCTTGATCTCGATGTAATCTCTGTGGTTCAAGTCTGCGTTGTATTGTCCAGCCCTTCACCATCTCCCCCTTCATAGGTGAGGGTCCAGCACTTCCTACAGGTGAGAGATTTCTCTAGTTGGTGGTAGAATTGCTATGGAGCTCTATGGAGTTTCTAAATGACGCGGCGCTTATGGTGCTTGTTGGAGGGAGCTGCCTATGTGTGGAGGCACTGCAGCAGACTTGGTGTGACTACTGTGATGAAGAGCTGTAGAGTACTATGATAGAATGAAAACTGGGCAGGGATGAGGCTTTATTGGACCCGTGATGGGCTGGCATTCTGTCCAAAGTCTTCCACTGCCCTGTACTGGATAAGTCATTGGGATGGATGGATGGATGGATGGATGGATAGGTGGACAGATGAATGGATGGATGGATGGATGGATGGATGGATGGATGAAGAACTTGTGCGAATCCTGTTGCAGTCCTCCTCCCATGTCTTCTTCTTCTCTTAATGCTGGACACATCTTGCACATGAAACTGACTATAGCACAGATTTGTGTAAGAGATTCCAAAAAACCAGGAGCCTTCTGCCATTTCAATGCCTGCACTGTGGGCGAGTGGCCCTCAGCAAACCCAGACTTATCCTGAACAAAGAAACATAGCCTGGCGTTAGTCATAGATCAACTCAGAGTCAATGTGTCCATCGTCCCCTGAGCGTGTAGCTACACACTGCTGCTTCAAAGGAGGACTGTGTTCTTGGTGCTCCATAGACTTCATATTCCGCTTCTTGTCTGGATGCTGTTTATTATCTGGATGCTCATTGAAAGTGTTCCCTCCAAGAAAAAAGCAAACAGGCAGTTGCTGGTTTGGAGGATGGACCTGCCTTTGACAGATCATGACATCCGCATGATGTTTCACGTTGCGTGCTCATTGTCTGTTACTGCCTGTCATCTTGACTCCGCATTGAATCTTGAAATCTAAAATTTGAGTGAAATTCCCCTTTAAATCTCAACTTCTTTTTCATTCATTTCAAATCACTTTATGCAAAAACAGCAGCATTGTTGAACTGAACTATAGAGAATATGTTTTTGTTGTTTTGTTTTGCTGTGGTATTTCTAAACTGCAATTCACATCAATGTTGTGAAATCAAAAAGATAAATTTTTCAAAAAAAAAAAAAAAAAATGAAGAAAGAAATCATTCCCCGCTGTGAGTATGAATGTCTAGTTGGGTGCAATCTTCTAACAAACTTTCCCTTCATTGGACCAGTTACTCTAGGTTACTATGGTGATGAGGCTTCAAGCTGGAGTTCTGGAACTCTTACTCTCTTTTATTATCTGCTGCAGGCTCCCCAGACAGTGATCCCACACACGTGCACAGACACACGTCAGCCCAACCATACATGCAACCCCTCCAACTACGCCTACCTAGCTCCGTGAAGAACATCTTAGTTAAATAAGGTTTTTCTGTCGTTTAACCGTTTGCCAGAAGCCATCAGAAACCAGCAAGATATATTACTCTTCAACGTGGTTGCGTTTTTCTTTGCGTTCATCGTCATATTTACGTAAATGTGCGAGTATTACGCATCCTGTTTTGGGGTCGATATCGTCTGTGACCTCATTCCTTTGCCTCCTCCAGCATCTGGCTGGCCGCCCACAGCCACCATGACCGAGAGTCGAAGGGAAGCCCTGGCGGTCGCACCCGCGCCGACCAGCACCTCCTCCGCCTCCGCCGCCTCCAACAGCACGGAGGCCACCGGGCAGGGCGCCGGCAGACCCAAGGACGAGGCCTTCTCCAAGCTGAAGGACAAGTTCATGAATGAGCTCCACAAAATCCCACGTGAGTTGCCTGACCGTGGTGAACAATTCAATGCTGTTGATTGGATGGATTTTATGTAGCTAAATACATACAGTATTGTGCAGAAGTCTTAGGCAATCAAAGAAAATGATGTTTAAATGATCGTCATGTTGGTGTAAAACTATGGTATCACATCTGTGTGTCAGCTTAGTCATTTCCAAACCTCTCCTAAAGTCACCCCAGGATTTTCAGCAATCGTCCAGTACACCCTTGTAATTTTTGACAAGACCATTAACATTCCTTGTTTGGCTAATCAATGCCTCATTACTACTTAGCTAACTACAGTAATTAATTAACAGAGCTGGTGGTGAAATTTAATAGATACATGGAATACCTGAGGTGCCCCTGAAGAGAGGTTTGGGACCTGAAGTGGTGTTCATCTAACCATCCAGCAAGATATTAGTAACTTTTTGAAGAGCAGAATAAATTCTTGCTTATTTTTTATTGTTACAGTTAATTTCCATATGTTGCAATGTTGTATTTTTCCTGAACAAATATATAAATAACTGTCCAGATTGAGCTTTAAATCTAAGACTGCCTAAGATTTTGCACAGTAGTGTATCTCAGATGTCACATAGCCTGGGATTTCTAAAAAAGAATGTGAATGAGAGGAGGGATTTACTGGCTGATTTTAGCACACTTTTGGTGCCTTTTCATTCCCATGAATTTGCTCCTCTACAAAAGCACCATGCTCATCAAATAAGTATGGAAAGTTTTTTCTAGAAAAATGCTGAGAACTGAAGTGTCTGAGGGACAAATGTTTGCCACAGTTCTTTTAGCAGATTTACATGAAAAAATGCCAAAGGCAGGAAATGATTCTTGTTTCTTTCGAAAATAATTTTTCTCATAAATTATACCAATTAAGCTTCGGCATCCGGCTTTTCGCGAGCGAGCTCCGGTTAAGCGCTGGCATCGACTCCAACCGAACGCGCAGCTGTTCTCCCCGGTCCCGTCGAAACTCCTCAGACGCCATCCTAACTACCCGTTTATTCGTACAAAAAGCAGGTCGGTGGCCAATTTTCTCCACTTTAAAGCAGTCACTGGGAGACCGTGTGGAAAGCAGTGAAGCAGTGCTTTGCAGAAAAGCTACAAGGGTCTCCCGGAGGCTCGCAAAACGAACTGTGATAGTAAAACGGGTTATCCGTGGAGGCGTCTGGAATGTTAATGCGTCACGCCGCAAAGAGGTATTATTACTATTATTATTTAATCATCTGACTGATGCTCTAATTTGGAACGGTTTACACGGTCATCACGGCACAGCACGACTCAAAAAATCTGGCTACTTCCCACGTACGTAGTTACACAAGAATTACATTAAGCCTGGCAGGCGACAGCTCCGTGCCATGGGACCAGCCGAAAACACCTCGCGGCAAAAGCCGTCCCATGCACTAACGTTTCAAGCACGCTGCGCACAGACGTCAAATTCCTGCTGATGTGGGTTGACTCTGGATGCAGAATTATCCGGAAGGTAAAGGCTGGATTTGGATAACTGGGCTCCTGGGCCGCTTTGGGGACGGTACAGAAGCTAAAGTTGGTCTGTGGCTCGCCAGTGATCGCTATGCAAGTGATTCTGCTGGGTGATAAGCTAGCATAGCACGGTGGGTAACCAAGGCTCGTTTACCGATACGCTGCTGTCACAATTGCGTCGGCTTGCAACTCTTGGCAACCCATGTGCGCAACTCGTTGCTCCCCGAGGGCGTAATTACGGCACCCACTTCCCCAGCGTCTTGCGGCTCCTTCCGGGGAACGGACCCGCACTGTCTGTCTGTTATATTGTCGGCCGCCCACCGGGAATGAAATTGCTCCATGTCCCCTTGCCCGCTGGCTGTGAAAGAAACCCATATCTTCTGCAAAGGAGGTGATGAGGCCTTTTTAAAACTACATAATGGCATCTTCAAGCATCTCATAGCACACGTCAGAGCACTGCGTCCTGTCGTTCAGCAGCGATTTTCCGACAAGGTTACATATGAAAGGAGCATGTCGTAAATTCTCCACTAGACCTGTAGGGTAGTTAAGCAGACAAGACGGAACACAACCATCCCCATCTCTCTGCTTTGGTCTCCAAGACGTCTAGTCCAGCCCTCGCCGTTTACCTCAATTCTTACTGTGCCTCATTACCTGCTCCACGTTGGACTGGTATCCCGTCCAGAGTGTCCCCTGCCTTCTGCAGCCTAGGATAATCTTCAAGCTCACAATGACCCTGCCCCAGACAAGCATTTATGGAGGGTGGATGCATGGATGGATGGATGGATGAACCTCATGAAATAAGATGAACTTTTGTATGAATAAAAATAGAAATCACCCCCCAGCAGTCGATCTGTCTCAGCAAATTGGCTGTCTCCGGGTTTCTGCTGCGTTTATAACACTCACTTACAACACCTACTCTCTAACCAGCTGCAAAAAAGCGTCGAGTGGCCCATACCTTCGATGTGTAAAGATCACTGTCAGAGCTGGAATTATGGAAATCGTGGTGTGATAATGAAGCCCCTAATCGCTCACAAATTGAGGGACGGACTGTTACATAATGTTAGATCTGTGACTGCTAACCCTTGCATGTAACAGTGCACTGTAACTTAACAGTATAACTTAATATCTAGCAGTCAGTTTAGTTTACATGCTGCTGCTCCCAGTACCTCTCTGTGGCTTTTTTAAAATAAAGGGTCAGTTTTAGCTTTTAATTAAGCCTAATATGTTAGTGCTACCATGCTAGCTAGCTACATTAAGTTTGCCTGAAATGTCACCTGCAGAGGTGGCAGATGGCATCACCATTTACAGTCACTCCAAGGGTTAGTGCTAAATGTAGTTCACCGAAAATCTCTCCAGCTGGCCGCGTAGCTAGTTAATTTAATCTTCCCGGCTTCTTCCGACTTAATTTTTTAAGGTACCTTGTGCTGTAACCATGAAATGTCTACAAAGCTACATTCCGCCAGCCTTGTTATTGTCGCTCTTAACAAACGGCAGACTCACATGTTAATGTTTGAGTCTTTCTATTGTATATTTTGTTTGATCTTTGCACAACCAAATTATCGGGCTAAGGGATTTTCAGTGCAAAGCTATGTTCTATTCTTAAATGTGATTTTGAACTGATACGGTCAACTTTGAGTGGTTCAAATCAAACTCCAGCTCTCCATGTGGGTTCCTGAGTCTCCTTCTACAGTCCACAGATGCAGGTTGGATAAGTCGTTCAGTGTCAGGCTAAATAAAGGTACGTGGTGGATGGGTGTATCCTCCCAAATCAGGACCGCTCTAACTGGTTGATCTGTTAGTAGAGTAGTTGGCAACCCTGTCCCCTATCCTACCTGATCAAGTATGGTTCATCAGAGACCTGGTAAGGTGGAAACCCTGCTGGGTACCGGTACTCCAAGATCAGGGTTGCCCATCCCCAGGGGAGTAGCTAGACATTCTGGGACCCGCGACAAACTCACCTTGGGCCCACCCTTTACATTATATAATGGTATCCACACCTCTCCAATATCCCTCCCTATCCCTGAGTTCGTGATACAGGATGAACAGCCCAATCGGATATCTAACTTCTTAAAGTTTAAGACTCAAGAATTCAGTACCGCAATAGTGTGGATGCCCATTTCGTGGCTTCCATGTCATCACAGTCACTTACTGTTCTGTCCAACTGGGACGAGTGCCGAATCCAACACAAGCTAATAGGTCATCGTGCCTTGCGATGCATATCTCATATGCATGTGTCCTTTAATGGGCTTTGCCATTAAAACAATCTTCAGATTTTCATTAGCCTTGTCAGTCCCCATGAGCTGTCATTAGTACACATATACACAAACACTTGGGGCAAATGTTGAGTGATTAGGGTCAATCAACAATATATGTTTTATTTTGGAATGTAAATAAGTTACCAGCAGAGAAAACGCATTGAAATTATTCAATTTTGCACTGTGAAAAGATAGCCAAGTCCATTAGTGTTGGCATTGTCATTGAAATGACTGCAGATTCCGCCTGTGTGAGTCAGTTTGTTTATGCTCGCGCTGTGTTATTGCAGTAAATGTCATTTCATACACGATTTCATTTAAAATGGTACATATCAGTGATTCACACAGCAGTGCTGCTGTCGGTGCTTAGAGCCTTTTAGGCTGAAATGTGCGGCTAAAGCATCGAAGCTGACGTACTGAGTGATTAATACCTCTGTGTCTCTTATGGGCACTAAAATCACAATATATACATACTTTATGCTGCCTGGACACTGCTGGTCAACCCTGTTTTGCTGACTTTGTGGTTTTCTGATAGAGGTCACAGGTGCTGAATGTTTTACAATCTGAGCTTGATTCTACATTTGATTTACATTCTGATAGGCCTTAATCATGTATATTTACCAATTCCCCTATGGGTAATAATTCGTATTTTAGCGTTCTCCATAAAAAGCTAGTATATCAATATAAGCTGTATTACATCTCATATAGCAGCCTTTTTGAGCTTAATAATATGGTATCATTACCTTTCATATTTTATCAGTTTTAAACACGCAGCACTAATAATCTGAAATAGAGAATAAGTCGTCATATATAAATAATGCATGCAGGAGTCTAATCTTAGCCGGCCTAATCTAGCATGGCCTTGACGGCATGTCAAGAGAAGCGTCTGTCTTTTGGAAAGAAATGCCCCCATAATGAAGCATTTCTCAGTGAATCTCTGTTTCCCAGCTTGAATAATCCTTATCTGGGTGGCAACGGGTGCCGTATCTGGCCGTCTCGACTCTCGGATTCCCTCCGCGGCGCCTGCCTCGCGCACGCTAATCCGGGGGAGCGTCCTCGCACCGCTAATCCGTGTTGATAAACCCCAAAATTCCAGATAAAGATTAAGCGCCGCCGCACCTGGCAAAGCTACACGCCTTTTGCCAAAGCCATTAACGGGACTCATAGGCTCCTTCCGCAGCGCTGGACTACAAATGTCATGCCATCGTTTTGATTACTTTAAATGACATTTGTTTTGAATGCTGGGGTTATATAGAAGCCTCATAGCAAGGCCGTGGATTTGGGTTTTGATGGTAGGAACATCTACCGATAGTATAAGAGTAACATGCGTGTTTAAGGGGGTAGGTGGTTCAGGCTGATTTGGTCCCTTCCAATGTTGAAACCAAACCAGCGGCCTTGCTTCATACAGAGTAATTTGTCAATAAAAATGTATATTAATATGATTTAGGCTACAAGTTGCACCTGGAGCAGTATGAATATGAGCAGTTAAATTTGCTCTCGTAAACTAGTCTGCATGCTGATCAGGTATCAGAATTATTTTTTTCCCCTCATTTCCATCCATCTGTTAGGTTTTAGATTTAAGAAGATCCCAGTATAATTAGCTGGGGAAAAAAAAAACACAATTGGTGTCTAGCTCCGAGTCGACCTCTCTGGCCGGAGTATCATTACTGCGACCAAACCTTGTCATTACTGATACCCCACCCTGTCATTAATACCATTGCCCTTGTCCTCAGTGTACTCTTGCTAATACCATGAGATGGTCATTACTGATACATCCAGAATACTATTGCTATCCCCATTACCGGTTTGGGAAGCAGGTCATTACTGTAGCTGGCACAAGGCCATAGGATCTGCTATCTTTAAACTTCATGTTTTTTAGGGGGATTCTTGGTATCGATTTTGTCAGCTGCCCATTGATTTTTCCCAATGCCTCAGACTGAGAAATCAGCCCTACGTCAGCAGCTTCTGCTGCTTCCATTTGGGGCTGATGTCGTCTTGGCCCTTCAAAGGCACAGAGACTGATTACCCACAATCCATTGTGCCGCTCTTCGTGCCTCCACTGTGAAAACCAGCACACCTTTTTTTTTAATGGTGTGAGGAATTAACATCAATGTACTCCAGTGAGTTTTTTTTGTATCTTTTTTTTATTAGTTTTTATTCATCAGCTAAGATTAATGAATTCAGTCAAATGTACTGTGGCTAATTGGATTTAAATGGAATGCTTGAGTAATTTAGCGTTCCAGTGTTACCCATTCCAGGCTCTGCAAAATACAAGTAGTCACTGCTGCAAAGGATATTCTGCTTCTGTGACTGCTTACACCTCCATGAACATGAGTACCTGCCATCTATTCCACATCTAAAGGGCTTCAATATCACCTTGGTTATTCTTATGCAAGGTTATGCTTCAAGGCAGCTTTGTGCGTTTAGGGGATATTGAGGTCCACTTTTCAGAGAAGTACAATGATCCTGCATTTGCAAGTAGCCCGTGTAAGATGCGGCTTTGTGGAGTAGGGGTTGTGGAGGAAGTGCTACTGATGTGGTTTTCAGACTCGCTCTGTGCTCGTTCGCAGTCCCATCCTGGGCCATCGTCGCCATCGCCTTCGTGGCCATCCTCCTCATCCTCACCTGCTGCTTCTGCCTCTGCAAGAAGTGCATCTTCAAGAAGAAGAATAAGAAGAAAGGCAAGGAGAAGGGCGGCAAGACCGCCATCAACATGAAGGATGTCATAGAAGGCGCCAAGATGGAGGTAAAAACACTTTGTTCCTGGATCCTCTTCCTGGCCCACTGGCATTAACACTGGGTCCTCTTCCTGGCCCACTGGCATTAACACTGGATCCTCTTCTTGGCCGACTGCCATTAACACTGGAAACAGAACCAAAAAAGTATAATGCGGCTTCAAATCCATCAAAAATATGTATAAATAACTTTACCCCTGCAAAGGCCCCTTGTTTGTAACTGTTACAGTTTCAGGCTCTCCACACCAGACAGGCTGCATCCATATTGTTATTAATGAGAAAAATCACGATGTGGCCACTAAGGGATTATTGTAAAATATGCTACTTTGTGTCAGTCAAAGGGTGTCCTCAATCAGCATTTTGGCTACACAACTCTCACTTCAGTTGAAACTGAAACACTTGGTAGCACTTTACATTAACTGCACCTTCATAATGCCTTTATAATGCATTCGTAGAACATTCAGTGCACCTTCATAATGTATTCATAGAACAATAATAAGCAGCATGTAACTATACCTCAATATCCTAACATAGCTTAATATACATTAATAATAACATTATATGATAATAACACACATTATAATCACATAATGTTTGTTATTAATAGTAAAACAGTTGAGGTATGTTAGGATGTTAAGGTATACTTACATGCAGCTTATGAATGTTCTATGAATGCATTATGAATGCAGTATGAAGGTACAGTTAATGTAAAGCATTACCAATCGTTCTTGTCCATTGAGTGTCTTGGACGGCCAGCATTAGTTCAGAGCCTCAATACCTTTATGGCTCCTTCCAGAACACTGTCCCTCCTTGCCAGGAAATGCTCTTTTGACTGAATGTCATGTCTGGACTTTTTGCTCTTTAATTCCAGTGAGAAAATCTCATTCTGTACCTGAAATATATGTGTTATTGTTTTAGCATTTGATTTTTTTCTTTGCCTTCTCTTGGTTGCAAGATCAAGATTATTAATAGTAGCGTCATACTTTTCCAACTAAGTATCATGTTATGAAATGTAACCTGCTACTAACCTGGAGAAATGACCCAATTTCACCAATTAAAAAAATATGAAACACACAGGTGCACTGAATAATTATGTGGCTTGTAGCACATTCCATTTGATTGACAGTGAGACCATTTAAGAGTATCCTCTATCTTTAAAGCAGTTCTATGGCATATTAATTAGGATCCCTGTTGTTTTCGTCTTGATAATAATATTAATACTACTACTACTACTACTAATAATAATAATAATAACGATGATAATAATAATAATAATAATTATTATTATTATTACTATTATTATTATTAGTAGTAGTAGTAGTAGTAGTATTATTAGTATTATTATTATTATTGATGTTATTCTTCATTGCAGCTATTTTTGGTGCCATTTGAGTACCATTTTTAGTCATCATTACTTATCAATGTTCGTTCCAAATTCAATTTTTCTGTCATCAAATTATATTTCAAATAATAAGGCAGTCTTTTAAATGGTCTTTAGGGGAATAAAAGAAAAAAAAAAACATGAAAAAAGAATGAAGTTTAGCCATGTATAATGTGCGTTTTCACCGTGTTCACCTAGAACGTGTAAGTTGCAGGCAGATTTGACGGTAACGGAATTTGAAGATGTCATCCATTGTGTAAGCCCTGAATATTTGTTAGAGGATACATGGATTTAATCAGGATTTATGTGGAGCATGAACGCTATGTGATAGTGAAGCCAAGGGCATTGTGTCAGTCTTTTGCTTGGTATGTCCTATCTGAGGTTGCCTCTCTTGTGTGTGGTTGTTTTAATTTCTGTTTCCTCCTTCTATGTCCTCCTTATCTGTCTTGTGTCTGGTGACTGTACGGGACTGGCACTGGCGGTAGGTCCCCAATTGATGTTGGATCTTCTTTCTAAGCCTGCTGTTCTGGCTCTTAGCCTCTAGAGAGCAACTTACTCCCATACAACACAATATATGCAACCGTATCCTACATGTATGTCTGTTTCTCTATACACATAAATCATTTCTAGATGCACTTTGACAAGGCTGAACTAAGTTGATCTTCCTGGACATGACACTTTAGGTTTTCTTTCTGAATCGCAGAGCTGCCAGTTATTGCTACGATCAACAGTTCTCTTGAGGGACGTCAAAGTAGGTGTCGTAGCTTTATAGATGTGTTTAATAGCAGCTCTGCCTTTAGTTTATGAAATGACATAGAAACTTGTCCCCTTTGGCCAACTTGAGGCAGACTCTTAAAGAGAAAACATTGTCAAGCGGCTAGTTTAGGAGTAAGTCTTTCTATGTCAAACACAGTTGTCATGTTGATGTCATAGTTGGCTTTCCTGCCTGCCCACAGAGGAGACAGATAGGAGCCCATTCAAACTGACAAAGGGAAATCAGTTTCGTTCAGCCTTTGTGATCCTACACCAGCAACCTGGAAACTAATATCATGGGATTTCCATACCTTCCCGTATCGGTGCATTCTGCTAGCATGATGCTTCCGTGGCAGTGATATGAGCACCGCTGAGATTTATAGTATGCAAATATACTCTGACTCATCTTAAGATGAATACAGTTTTGAGGGAGGGGTTGAGGGTGGGGCAGGGGTGGGCACTTTTGAGAGAATGACCTGCATGACCAATAGGATGGCTGCCATTTTGTTGGCACCTCAGCCATAGGGACCAAAACTACGGCCCCAACCGCATGCCTCTCAGTGACAAACAGCCATGTACCCATTGAGCACAGGGATAGCAAGGAGTTTCCGCTTCCCCCTCCATCTCCCAGACATTTGCCCGGGTTGGTTTGCTTCTGCACCACAACAGGCTGCTTGATACGAGACCAGGGTGCACTGCTTGTGCTCCCTTCTGTAAAAGATGATGTGACCTTGCCTGCCCATGTCCGCAGACCGAATGAATGTGCGCGGTGCGGCGCTAGTGCATCACCCAGCATGCCATGACGTTAACTCCAGTGTTGTGTTAGCGCTTGTGTCCCTGAGCAGAAGCCTCCCGGAGCAGGCTCCCCGAACGACTGACGGCCAGCGGAAGCCTGAGGACTGACTGTTGGTGGGTGTCTCTTCAGGCCATGAAGGATGAGGATGATGCAGAGACAGGGCTGACGGATGGGGAGAAAGAGGCGGAGCCTAAGGAGGCGGAGAAACTGGGCAAATTGCAGTACTCCATGGATTACAATTTCACCGAAAACCAGGTAAGGAGTTTCCTCCTTTCTGTCTGCCGCTTGAGAGAGCTCCTGTCGTAAGTATGGTCATCCACCTGCCTACTCATCTTTACTGGATTCACTTCCATGCTTGACACAGCAGAATGATGACAGGCTACACCATGCATCATACTTTGGGAAGCACTTCTGGCTGAGCAGTCAGTTTCCTCTCTTGCACTGCTGCTTGAGAAAGTCCACGTTTGTCCATATATTTCAGACGACACAATGATGGGCGTGCCAGGTTTTAAGTGCGCTGCCGAAACACCTTTTACATCTGGAATTGCGTTCAACAGACTCCTTAGCCTGAGAAATCATTCACACAAAGCGGAGGGTACCTCAGCCTTCTGCAGACAGCATTTTTGGGTCTCAAAGTGACCTGATGCAGATGACTAACAAACTGCCGTATCCTGGTAATGTTACTTTCACAGAATTGCTTCATGTAGTTAAAATGGCACACTGGATTCATAACTATCCTTAGTCTAACGTGTTCCACTAACAGGAGATAACATTCTCCTCCATCGCTCTCCATCGTGATCTTTTTGTGGATGCTGGTTGTCCTGTGCATCTGGTCCAGTCCTGTCCTGATCTATGTTTACCTTCCTTCAACTTTCCCTAAACTCTTTGAGTGGAAGAGTGACGGGTTAATGGCTGAACCCAGTAGAGTGAGATGTTTCAATTTCCCGCATACATCCCAGGTTTACACCCGCATGGTTCTCAGCTCGGATCCCTGGGAAGACTTTGCATGGTCTTCGCTTTTATGCTCAGTGCTCCCCGGGGCCATAATTGCAAGTGTTCATTTAAAACGGATGGATGGGCCTCATCTGTGAGTGGAGGCCAGCCACGGCCTGCCTGGAAGGCGACAGCACTTGGAACCAGGCTTGATGGTCTTGATCACTCCCAACTGTCTGAACATTGTCAGCTTGATTGGAGGTTGATTTATGGGCTGGGGGGCCACAGAGACTAAAGAGCAGCAGCTGCTCACATTTGGAGGCCAGGACCTCAGATGCTATCATTTATGAGAACGATGAAAGCTTTCAAACCGCTGACAAACATTTATTCCACTTGCCTCCATAAGCCTTTTACAGGTTTACTTACACATCTCATTAATTAACACTAAATATCTCATATAAAACACCATAGTGACTCAGAGGAAATCAATGTTTTTGACATCCTTGCAAAAAAATCATGTATGCAGTTCAATTAACGAAATTAATAAGTAAAATAATTGCTGGTGAAAATATCAAACGCAAAAGAAGTCAGAATTCAGACTAGCATAGCAGGGAATCTCCTTTATTTGAAGTCATGGTAAAAGCTTATTGAAACTAATGTGCTTTCAGCACCCCCAAGATAAAGCTGTCCTAGAAATTAATTTGATTAGGGCTTGGCGGGGTGTGACTGCACCCTGCTTTAAGAGGGCAGCCTCGGGGCGGTGCTGGTCACAGGGACGGGAAGGCCGACCCCTGGCCTTACTGAACATTAAGGCTCTTTTGTGTCCACCGTAATGAGGTTCCAAAACTCTGGTCCTTTGTCGTCATCACTCTCTACTGTGAGGTTCTCAAACTTTCATCATTTCCTGTCACTGTGCTCCTCAGTGAGGTTCTCAAACCCTCATCCTTTCCTGTCACCATTCTCCACAGTGAGGTTCTCAAACCCTCATCCTTTCCTGTCACCATTCTCCACAGTGAGGTGCCCAAACCTTCGTCATTTGGTGCCCCTCTCCTCCTCGGTGAGGTGCCTACATCCTGCTCCTTAGGTTCTGCTGTCCACCAGTAAATGGTGCTGAGACAGTGCTCCCTTGGTCTTGCTATGCACTATGATGTGCCACTGGAATCCCCTTCGGTGTGCTGACCTGCCATCCTCTGTGCTGCCCTCCTCCACAGCTCATCGTAGGAATCATCCAGGCCGCAGAGCTACCTGCTATGGACATGGGAGGAACCTCAGATCCCTACGTCAAAGTGTATCTGCTACCAGATAAGAAGAAGAAGTTTGAGACAAAGGTCCACAGGAAGACACTCAACCCTTGCTTTAATGAACAGTTCATCTTCAAGGTAGGGGTGGAGTTCGCTTTGCCGTTAAAGGCAACGTGCTACATCTCTAGCTGTTCGCAATTCATCTTTTCTGTTGAAAACGAAATTAAAATCTAGGAAGCTGTCATGTAAATGTGTGTTCATTAGTTTAGAAGTCCTAATTTGCATATCATTCCAGACTCATGTATATTACGAAAACAGTGACAAGCTGCACCACTCACATCATTTTAATATACTGGATATACTCATTGCCAGTAACGTGAGCCAGGTCTTGGTTTGGATGGGAAAATGGATCAGCAGATTGAACCATGAGTTGGTCCCCAGACCTGTTAGGAATTCCATGTGAATTTTAATTAAGTAATTAACCATCCAGAAGAGCTTGGAATCTGTAATAAGCATTCGATGTCAGAGGTATGACTGGAGGCCGGCCTCTCCAGCCTGGTATGTTGATGCTGGTGAGAGAGGGAACATCACACCCAGTAATAACACCGCCCATCCCCCCAGGTACCCTACACCGAGCTGGGGGGGAAGACGCTGGTGATGACGGTCTATGACTTTGACCGCTTCTCCAAGCACGACGCCATCGGGGACGTGAGGGTGCCCATGAACAAGGTGGACTTCAGCCATGTGACAGAGGAGTGGCGTGACCTGCAGAGCGCCGAGAAGGAGGAGGTGGGGGGGGCGCCACATACCACGTACACATGCCGAGCACGCAGCTGCGGCACTGCGCCACTGCACCATTCCCTCCTGTCACCACTATCCTGCTTTTTTCAAAATTGCATCTAAATATTCCATCTGGCTTTGGAAGGGAATGCTCTATGTATGTGTGTTTGGGGTGGGGGGGGTGGGGGTCCTCTAACACCATAGACTTAGACTGCTCAACATTTTTTCAATTTGTGGACACCCTCATCCGCAAATACTCCAAAGATCGTATATGTGATACAGTTTGAAAATTATTTCAGCCTCTTAATACAATTTGTTGATGTAAGATTAGTCAGTAAAAAAATAATATTAAATGAGACTCTGTCTTCATACTGTGCAGCAGGAAGCTCCGAAATTTGGGAATGTGGAAATTAATTAAAGTATCCGAACGTCGGAAAAATAAATCGTCTCTTACCAAGACTGAGCTGCTGCACACAAACTGCCTGCACCAGCCTCCAGAGGCCTGACCTGCTTTTCATCCCGTCATTAATCAAAGTGTGACTTCCTGCGCTCAGGTCCAGCCATCGCTCCGCACGTCGTGTTTGGGGTACGCGTCGCCCTGGAAACCACGCTTTTAGCTATAGATTGCGTAAGTAAAGGTTAATTGGAAAATTGTCGAATCCTTTGTAAGAGCAGGAGGGTCAGGATCTCGTACAGCCGCGGGGAGATTCGCCACTTTTCACTGACACGGCGATATGTGTCCTCAGCTTATTCTCACATTCTCCGGCAAGTTGTATTTTTGTCTTAACGTGTTAAAGCAATTTACTGTAACCGGATTTCTGTAATCGACTTGAAAGTTATTGTTCTCTGGCGACAGTTCTCTCAATATGAAAAATGAATATGAAGTGCAATTTAATTCAATTTAAAGCATTAAAAAAACAATGTAAAAGAACAGGCAGCATTCAGTCAAGCCTCAGCGACGTTGATAACCTGTCACGGCTAACACATGCGCATTTACTGCTGAGGTTGTATCCCCCCCCCCCCCGCCGAAATAACCTTAAGTAAGTGAGAAATACAGGGAGCCGCATTCACGCTGACGCGATCTGCTGCCTCTAGTGTTCCTGCGAGAAGATCCCGTCCATCTGGGGTGAATGAAGCCCATAATCTCCAAAGCAGCAGGCGGCAACTTCTGTCCACCTGCTGACTCTGTGTCTGTTCACGCTCCGGCAGAATTACGTATTCGGCCGCCAGACACCCCCTTCCCCCTTCACCCCCACCCTCGCCAGGTTGAATTTCATTGGTGCTGGTGGTGGGGGGGCTGAGCGAACGCCAAACTGTTTTTCTTCGCGCCTCGTTTTCGTGACCGCGGATTATCGTGCTCATCGCGCCATTGTGGTCTTTCACTATGCTTGACTTCTCGGTCGGGAGCAACGTTTCCATTGGCCCCCCGGATGACGGAGCGATAATACAGCCCGTCGGCTTGCTGGGTAGTAAAGGGGATGCTGTTAGACAGGGTGCTTATTTCAACCGGGATTTTCCTCATGTTTTACTGGGGAGGCAGCGAGCATATCTCCAGGGTTGCCACCCCTCACATATTTACCGTGACACTCACAATTTCAGACTCTCACGCTCATGCAAGAAATCCTATGGCAAATATACATTATTCCATTATAAACCAATAATAAAAGCTACATAAAAAGCCCTGGGGTAGTTTGCAAACCCTACAGACTATTTACAAGGTAATAAAACTGTTATATATGTGTAAATGCGTGTGCAGCCTGGTCTCGAGTTGAAAATCTCACACCAGCCAGCTGACCAAAGTTGGCAACCTCCTGTGTAATGTATATAATGCGTATAATGTGTTATTTGCCTCACTTGTATGTAAATAAATAAATAAAAGTAAATTTAAATAGATATCGCTAACAGAGAGGGTCGGAACCTAAAAGCTGCTGGTTGAGCTCTTAGGAATGTGTCCTTCTTTGGGACCCTGGAGCCTGGTACTTAAACAGGGTGACGTCTTTCACTTGAACTGCCCTGGTAAAAACAGCAAGATGTTCTTGGGAGAAAGTACCAGCTATGCAGTAGTGGGTCCTAAGCTAGGCCCAGGTGAGATCAAATCCTAGATCCCAAACCATGTTCTCTTTGGTTCCCATGGGTCCAGCAGAATGCACAGCCCATCCTCTGTGTCAGGGTCTCTCCAAGCAACCATGATTAGATGCAGGTCGGACTTCGCATGTTTTCATAAACATTGCCCTACCCCTTCCACCGTTTCTAGCCACAGTACCTTGGTCTATCATTTCTAGATGCAATTGTTTAATTGTTTAAGACAAAGACTTAAATGTTTAACTAAAGGAAGACCCCGAACTTTGCACTAAGACACAGTATAGAAACATCAAGAGATCTGTATTTGTGAGCTTCATGTTTCCGGTCTCTGTTCTGATGCTTTTTACTGAGTATCTTGGATTAGATGAGTAAAAAATGAAATTGCAACTATGAATAATATGGAGTAAATATGAGCCAGTAAGCTGGTTCTCCCACGTTCCAGTGAGAGAAAACCGAGTTTTTATTGTCCACAGGAGATCCTGTGCAGTCAACAGTCATTACCAGAGCTGAACACGCTGTCCTCTTAGCGTTAGCGTGATCTGACTTCTCTATCTGTCTGTTTCTTCTTCACAGCAAGAGAAGCTGGGTGACATTTGCTTCTCACTGCGGTACGTGCCCACGGCCGGCAAGCTGACCGTCGTTATTTTAGAGGCCAAGAACCTGAAGAAGATGGACGTGGGTGGCTTATCGGGTGAGCAGCGATGGAGGGCGGGGGCTTTAACAAGGAAGTGGGTTAGCCTATAGTATCCCAGAGATGTCAGAAAAGACAGTCCTGTGATCCATTCAGAACTGCCCATCTCAAATAAGGCCCGGACTGTCTGTTGAGTCACAGCCAAGCATGGGAGCACACCATGAATAAGAAAGTAATTTCCGCTATGATGCTGCATATCCTGTGTTATAGCTTTCCCACACTTTTGGTCAGGATTTTCTGGGAGCGGAATGCCTTCAGAGTTCACACAGTTGGGGTCAGATGAAACAGTGGGGACTTCAGAGGCTCATCAAGTGGTTACTGTTAGAAACATTGGTTAGATTTAATTCTGTACTTTTGTAAGTTGCGTCTTTTTTGTGAAGGCAGGGTCAGCCAGTCTCTGGGGCCATTCCAGGCTAGGGGCCTTCCACAAGGGCCCATTGGTGACATCAGTGTACCGGTCCTGGGATTTGAACCTTCCGATCACCAGAACTGTGTCTTAGCCTGCTGAGCTGTACCCTGCTGATTCACCATTAGTCCTTATTTAAAGTTTTAAAAACTGCTTTCAAAATAATGACTCCCTTGTCCAGCTTCTTTTTCCCATCAGCAAGCTGGATTAAAAGATAACATTGATCATGTGACATATACGACCGGTATCCATCCATTTAACATAACTGCTGATTCGGTGCAGAATCATTATAAGTCTGGAGCCTATCTCAGGTAGCACAGGGTACAAAGCTAAGGACACTCTACAAGATACCAGTCCATCACAGGGCACAAAGCGGAGGACACCCTGAACGGGATGCCAGTCCATCACAGGGCACAAAGTAGGGGACACCCTGAATGGGATGCCAGTCCATTACGGGGCACAAAGCAAGGGACACCTTGAACAGCATGCCAGTCCAACACAGGAGCCAAAACGGGGGACACCCCGAATGGGATGCCAGTCCAACACAGGGCACGAAGCGGGGGACACCCCGAATGGGATGCCAGTCCAACACAGGGCACACACTAACCTGTACAGTTATGAATTTTGGGGAGTTTAGATACACCATTTAATCACATCTTTGGACTGTGGTAGAAATCCAGAAAATGACAGGAAAAACACTGTAAACCCCACATAATCTTTGACATTATTGCTGTGACAACATAATGCCACCACATGTAGTCTATGTGAACAGCAGGAACAGTGAAATATCACATTTTTAACATCTGTATTTCGGGGGTCTTGTGAGCATTCAGTACAAAGTAAGAGTATGAAGTTTTTAAAGTGAATGTCACTGTCCTGAAAATGGTGCTTCCATCCTGCAGATGGTGCTGAGGTCGGTCTGCCACGCACTGTCTTAACCGGATTAGTTATGGCACAGGAGACGAATCATTCTTGCCGAAATTCCTGAGGATTTTCCACTAAAGACTGTTCATGGGGTGTGGAGGGGTTGTTATCTGTGCAACTGTGCAGGAACCAGAGTCTCATCTGGCATCGGCCAGCTGCTTAGGGAGAAATGAAGCCGCAAAAACTGAAAGTGGGAGGGACTGTCGATTGCCTTGGCTCACCATCTGTTGCATCATTGGCTCCCAGTTGATGACTGACAGCATGGTAGTCCCATGTTATGCTCCAAGGAGGATGATTATATCTAACACTGATCTATGCAAGGCTTACATGTGAGTAGTCATGTGACCATGGCTAGTTTTAGATCCCCATTTCTGCAAGAAATGCTCATACTGTTTTCAAAGCCACACTCATGCTGTTGTTGGCCTCTGGGCTAATGACACAAGCCATCACTGCTCCCCCCCCCCCACACACACACACACCCAGACGTTTCCCGAAATCACTGGCATCTCATTAGTCAGAGAGCAGGATGGTGGCACCGCGCTCACTTCCGGGGGAGCAGGATGAGGTGACAGATAGCAGCCCACCACATCGCACCCCATGATACCGCACCATTTGCACAGTGCTGCCACTGTGCCGGATGGAAGCCTTTCCAGAATAATCTTTTCAGTCTGACACCTTGAAAGCTTTTTTTTTTTTTTTTACTTTTACCGGTACAAAATGTTGACAGGAAATGATGTCAAAATGCTTCAATCAAATAAATGCATGCCACAAAGCTGTTGGCATCTTTCCAAAAATTAGTAGCCATATGAGAGTACACAGTAGACAGTATGAGGATATTTGGAGGTTGAAGGAAGTACGTTGTTGTGAAAGAAACCTGCCCATGTTTTGTCTTCAGGAAAGGGAAGCACCAGTTTTAGATTTGTGAATGAGGATGCTGTCATGTATATAGAGGCGTTGACTTTGGACAAATGATTTGAAGGGATTCTAGCAATCTACATGCTCATAGGCTAGACAGAAAAATCATATTATGCATCTGTTAGACATTTTGGTGGTATGGGAACATGGAAATATATGCACACTTTCTAAGCACCCATCACATTTAATAGCAGATAACTATATTTAAGATGCGATTAATCGTAGGCGCCATTAAGTTAATGCTAACTCTTAGCAACCATGTGGATGGACCTCCTCCAAGGTGACCCATCTTCACACTTCTCAGTATCAGGTCCATTTTTGTGATATTCACTAGCTGCATTTAGTAGCAGGCCATGATTTTTCTAACTTGTGGTTCTCCCTGCTTTTGAGAGCTACAAACAGACATATTTCCGGGGTATTTTCAGACAATCTTTATGTAATAAACAATCCAAAGTAACTAAAACATTTTACACCAGTAAAACAGTCTGATCACTTAACCTCCCCTGCACATTTTGTACTATAGTTTAAGGGCAGTAGTGCAGACATGGGGAGTTCAGTTCATCAGAGCTTTTGGGCTGAAATAATTTCTGTCTTTTCCGGTACATTTCATTAACGCAGTTCTAATTGTCTTTAAATGAATTCCTCCCGCCATGTACTTACCACTCTACGGTCGTGCGGCGCTGTTTTTATATAATTAGAATAAGAAATCATGTGTCCGTGAATGGCGAGGTACATGTGCAAGGACCCGTTATCTGAATAAAAGCAGCGTGAATAAAATGGAATGGGGTGGGGGGGGGGGGAGAGCATTGATCACGAATCTAGGAGCTGAAGGACTTTCCAGGCAGGTAGATGCCTCACTGGGCTATATTGAACCTGGGGGCCGCACAAAGAATTAGAAGAGGCCATTCACCTCTCCCAGTACAAATGCCGGCTTTGAGATCCGGGCTGTGACACAAAACTGAAAAACAGATCTGAGATGAAGCCTGCAGCAAGCCTTTTATCTTTGGTACAGGCTTGCCCTGAAAAATACATTTTATTTTGTTGCCTTCACAAAATGAATCACATAGCTGTAGTTCTTAGATGTATTTTTTTATACCGCCTGACTTGGGACAAACTTATGGGAAAACATAATCCTGTTGTTTGTGTTATACCCAGGTAGTTTGATTTTTTCATTATACAGGACTGAAATCTTCCATTATTTCTTCTGAGCTTGTAGCAAGGAAATGGGTGTTTACCACAAGAATAGAGTTTATTTTGCCGTAAGGCCAGGAGCTACATGGGAGGTCACACCATCGTTATAGCCCATGTGTTGGGTACAGGATAGGTGGAGTGCAACACTAGTGTCATTCCAACAGGGCGATTGCCTAGGAAAAAGTCACATTTGCTACTGAGGTGGCAAATAGGAAAAACTGTATCAATCTGCTTTGGGGCTCCAAAGATTACAAGTCGTTATTTTTGTGCAGCTTCTCTTTCTTTCCTGTTCCTTCAGAAAAGAAAATTCTCTTTGCAGCAGAAAATGAATTAATCATGTTTCTATCAATTAAGGGTTTCCTTTAAAAACCAATATGAAGACACAAACCAAGAAGGGGGCCGCTCAAGTAGAACTGTGATAAAAGAAAATGCTAGTACTGATAAGTAATTCTTCATTCACAGTGGTTTACTGTAGTGATGGCCAAATGATGCTTCATGAACCATTTGCTATATTTTCTGGGCCCAGTAGATGGTGCTCTCTGTTCATAAAAGGGCTCAAACCATGCCCTAAAGCAAACCAAGAGCACCATCTAGTGGAGTCAGAAAATACAGCAAATGGTTCATGAAGCGTCATTTGGCCATCACTAGTTTACTGACAAACACTGTAGTATCTGTACCACCATGTGAAATCAGAGAACATAACGGAGACACCAGAGACAGGAAGTGTTCCTCAGATTAGGAACCAATAGAAGTTTTAAACCCAGCCACCACAAAGAAGTTGCAGTGTTTGCCTCAGTCTTCAAGGAGAGAAACTGCAGATCTCTGTGGGGAAAAAGCCTATTAACAACTCCACAGGCAGCGGGCTGTTCTTTCAGCTGCCGTCTCGCATGCACCAGAGCTCGCAATCCGCAATATTTTTAACTTTGTAAAAGCGGCCACCTTATCCTCACACAGCAGGGTGTTCCGTTAAGAAAACTGCTTTTTAAGAGACATAAGAGTCTTTTAAGAGTCAAATCCCGTCAAAATTAAAGTAAAAAAAAACATTCCTGTCCTTAATACTTTTGTAAGGTTTGTCAATTCTGTGGACAAGTCTGTGGCTTTTGATTGTCAGAGCAGTCAGTACCAGGATTTCTGCTAGCTTTTATTCCTCCTCATATATATATATATATATATATAATTTTTTTCTCCCAAAATAATTGGTTCTCAGCTCCAATAGCTGGACCAAGAGTTCACTTATTAAATACCATATGTTACTCTGATAGTAACTGTCTCCAGCTGCAGTAATATCTTTTAATTTCGTGTGTTTCCATATTTATGAGTCGAAGGCACCGGGGAAGTCATGGACTGATCAGTCCGGGCTTGTGTTTCAGAGATAACTTGACAGCATGTCAATCTGAGGACCAAGTGCACCTCAACAGGGGAGCAAATGCAAGACCCACGACATGTGAGCGTGTGAGCAGCAAAATTAGGCCCCCGACTGAAAGTTCAAGGGTGCAGCCCATCTGTCAGGGGAACCAGCTCTGCTGCATGCAAATGAGTCATGTTTCATACATGTAAAGTGATCTGGGTTAATATGAATCTGCTCAAAGCAAACCCAGCGGGGATGTACACATGTACAGTACTGATCTACTGCAAAGCATGCTGGGAGATGCTAATTGATGTAAATACCATGATGTGTCAGCATGGGCCTGTATTCCAGCTCTGCTTACCTGCCATGTGAAGAAAAAACTGTGAGCTTTTGTATTTGATTCGTGCTCACATGTAACATACATAGAGAAAGTTCAGAAAGTGAGCTGGGGTAGTTATTTTTGGTCCAGGAGAAGCGGCAAAAAAACGAATAAAAAAAGATGGCATGTTGATGACAGTTTTCGGTCTAATATTGTCTACAGGTAACTTCTTACAGGCACCCAATCCAGTTTGAGTTTGACAACAAGAGACTTTGTGCAAGGGCTGTAAGTTTGGTATTAACAGTGTATCTCATAAATGTGGTTTCAATCTGGGGAAGCCATGTCCTTGGTTTGCATGGACAGTAACCTCTGGATGTATAGAATCACGTGCCATATGTCATAAGTTTGATCAAAGTCTACTTGAGGCTGATTGGTCAAAGGCTGGCAGATACAAAGCCTTGCCACATTCCGGCGTTTTCTAACTGCTAGCTGCCATTAGTAACAATTTCATCTCACAGCAACTTGTTTACAGGGAGGGTGTTTCTCCTAAATGTTTGCTTTGTGTTCATGGTTTTATCAGCTCTAGCTGCCTAGCTAATTTCTCACCGAAACTGCATAAATACACATATGTCTCTTTGGCCTCCTGAGATTGTGTCCGTTGATTATATGTGCAGCCAGCAGGAGGCACTGTGAATCTGCCACAGAAAGCCTCCTTCTCACGACTTGGAGCAAATTCCTCCGACTATCCGCGAGCCCCGAGCCGCACATGTGGTGTGGTGTTATGTAATAGCTAATCATAGCCTGAGCGATCGGCTTCTAGATCTCGGGTGCGACTTTGCGGATGCCCTGGAAGAGCTCTGCGCGAATGAGGCCACTCCAGCGACGCTAAGGGCGCCGGTGTTTCATCCAAGCACTCCAGCGCCTGGGATAACTCCAGACGGCGGACATTAGCGGCTGGTCACAGTCGGGATGAAGCTGTGACATCGTGGGTATTAATGTACTTGTGCGGCTTCGGCTCTCCCAGAGGGGGCATGAGCTGGGAATTTCAGTCGAAAAGGCTTCTCTTAATCACCCACTGGACGGGAGATCCGGCCCAGTTATGCAGAACTAAGAGTGCCATGGCTGGGGTCCAGCTGCCTGTGCCGTGGGCCTCTTGCTCTGGGCCCGTCTGGCTGCAGGCCCCGCCGCTCCAAACGGACGAGCTCCCATCAGGCCGTGCGGCTCTCCTTATATGGGCCCGGCGCAGGGCTCTGGAATGCTGCTCTGCATGCGTTTTCCTGGGGAAAAAGGCTGCTCACTTCGGTCGAGGTGGGAAGGTGGAAATACTCCACATTCCTCAATTTTTTTCGTCGCCACGGGGTACATCTTTACTCATGGGTAGAGCATGGGAAGGACCATCACGCTGACCAGTACCCACTTGTCATATATCAGCAGCATGTTGTCGGGCAAACATGGGCAAGCTAAAACACACAGGCCTGTAAAAACAGCTGATACCCCTCTGAGTTATCTGTTAGGCCACCCATTAGGGTGGGAAAGCTGCTCTGGGTCACATGACCTGTTCACCTTTGACCCCAGAGGATGGCGCTGGCAAGTGTCCAGTCATTCGTCGCAGTTGTCTGGGCGTCGCATTTTAACGCGTGATGAAGTGCCATTCACTGCTGCAGATGTATGCATTGTGGTGTTGTGTCCTCGAATAAGAAAGACAAAAAAGAAAGAACCTGAAAGTAAAGACTGTGTTGGGGCGTCTCCCCTGATACACCATAGCAAATGCTTACAGCACTATGAGAGAGATGGTCCCTCGTTAACATGGCCGGGCGGCTCCCAGGATGGTACCATGTCCATCTCGCACCTGAGAGCCCCATTCCAGGTCACTGCAGCCCAACCCACCCCCGCAAAAGCACCTCTACCAGCCCGACACACTCTGGCCCCCATATGTCTTGCTGGCAGTGATGACCTGCCCCCCCTCCTCCCCATCTGCTTATTCAGCCTCGAAGCCCCTGAAGGTCGTCAAGAAGAAGAGTTCAGTGGAGCCGGCCAGAAAGTAAATGTGCTTAAAACGATTTCAGATGTGGTTTAAATTAAATTAGAAAAACACAATTAGAAAACCTGTATTTAAAAAGCTATAGTCATTATATTCACACCTACACCTTTGCTGCTGGTAAAAGTACAGAAATAAAGGGGCGAGAAGAGGAAGGACTTAGTGGGACCTTATTTTGTCTCAATTTGTGTGAAGGATGCGCCCCCCCCCCCACAGACACACACACCAAACACACAACTTGTAAGCATTCCCCATCAAGTTTCCAGCTGCACCAGGTCTGCTTCCCCCACAAACTGGGGATACTGGTCCCCGTTCCTGACCACGCTGGGTGCCACTCTGGCGCGGCGCGTACAAAGGGACACAGTCGTGCCATTTCACGCACGACGCCCACCGCCGCGTGGGAGCCAGATAAATCTCTAAAAGCTGACAGTCTTTATTTATTATTTCTTTCTGCGGCAGAGGAATAAAAGGAGCGATGGGGAATTCATATTAGCAAGGCGGCTTGGATGCAATTGAATGATATGAAAAAAGGGTTTTTTATGCCTGTGGACTGTGGGATGCTGGAGAGGATTCTAATTTAGATAGTCTGCAGCCTACTCCTGGGCACCATATTAACTGGCTTGTTATCGACAGAAAGCCTTCCATCCCAAGCTTTATTAATAAAGACTGGCACCATAGATATCCACCCACACGTCCACCATAGACGCTCAGTCCCGATTCCACCACTGATATCTGTATTCGCACCAAGCCATGCACTGCCCCAGCCTCCATCGAAAGCCTGCATGATGGAATCCAAGGGGTGTAGGTTTGGTTTCAACATTGGTAGGATCAACCTCGGACACCCCCCCCCCCAAACATGCAAGGTACTCCTACAATATTGGTAGGGACATGTTCCTGACATCCGTACCCAAATCTCCGCTCTTGAAGGAATCCTTGTCTTGTACTCATGTCAACCTCAACCCACCCAACCAAACATACGAGTAACGTTTTTGGAATTGCAGTGGATATAGGGCTGCAAGCTGCCTCACACTCCCAGGGTTGGGGGTTTGAATCCCGCCATGTTTAGAACATAAGAACATAAGAACTATACAAACGAGAGGAGGCCATTCGGCCCTTCAAGCTCGCTTGGGGAGAACTTAACTAATAACTCAGAGATGTTAAAATCTTATCTAGCTCTGATTTAAAGGAACCCAAGGATTCCGCTTGCACTACGTTATCTGGAAGACTATTCCATACTCTAACTACACGCTGCGTAAAGAAGTGCTTTCACGTTCTTCTTCTATTGTGTGGGTGTCCTCTGGGTATTCCAGCTTCCTTCTGTAGCCCAAAGTCCTGCATTTAAGGGTAACTAGTGGCTCTAAATTGAGTATAGTGCGTATGGCTGTGCCCTGTGATGGACTGGCATCCCGGCCAGAGAGTCTTTCTTCCTTGTGCTCTAAGCTGCCTCCAGGGCTGCCCATGACCTGCACTGGGTCAGGGAATGAGTGTTAAGATAATCCTGTGTAAAGTCTAAAAGGTTGCCTTGGTAGCAAGAGATGCTTAAGATAATTCTCAGGAAAACTCACATCAAACAGGGGGCAGAGCGTGGTTCGGTGGACTAGGCCTCTGTACCTGTGAGCCTCCACGTTGGATCCCGTCCTCGGCCAAATCGTCACGTGTCTGATAAGCCTGTTAGCAAGCTCCTTAGTCTCCTGAAACGCTACAGGGTGCCAGACAAATTGAAACGTATGCGTAAGTCTCAAAGGAGAGCGTAATGAGATACGTGAAAACTGGGAGAATTCCAATGAACCTTCACTCATGTCATTTAAATACTCAATAAGTTGTGTTTTGCTGCAAGGAAATGAGCTTATAGTATTTTTAAATGACAGTATGCTGTAACTTATGTGTCATAATGCTGGCAACAGTCATTCCTTCGGCTCAGCGCTGTAATCATGAGTCATTTTTTTCACCGTTGCACGGCGGTGCCTGACTTGATCAGATGGACTCGCCTCGCCTGATGAAGACAAATCGCCGCTGCTCCCTGCATTAAGGAAGAGTTTTATTTTCCTAATGTTTCTTTAATGGTGTTGCAGTCCCTCTCAGCGCTCCAAATTGTTCATTAATTGTTGAACTGTCTCCCCTGTCTGCCCTGTCCCTGCCGCTCATTGACATTTGGAAAGCGTAAATCATCTTCTCAAAAGAATCGCGAGCGAGATTTTCTTTGCCCTGACACTCTCCATCTTTACTGTCTGTCCCCAGAAAAGGTGTAGATGTAGGTCAGTTTATGAAGGTTTTTTTCATATAGCTATGTTGAATGTTCTTTCATTTGTAAAATGAAATGCAACATTCATTAAAATCTGTGTTTACAAATGTAAATTTCTGTATAGCTAATAATTAGGGACATTACAAAATGATTTTGGGGTTTTTGTCTACCTTTTACAATGTGGCGATGAGTTCTAGAAGCCATTACAGGATTTCACCAAATACTGCCCAGCTCTCTGAAGCATCTTCAGTGTTCTCTGTTCATTGTGTGACTGCTTGATTATTGAAGGGCCTGTTTGCCTTTGTAATTCCATAGATCCCTACGTTAAAATCCACCTGATGCAGAATGGGAAAAGGATTAAGAAAAAGAAGACAACAATCAAGAAGAACACACTCAACCCCTATTACAACGAGTCCTTCAGCTTTGAAGTGCCCTTTGAGCAGATCCAGGTAGACACATGTCTTCCGTTTAAATCGCATTCCAGCTGTTGTTTCGGTTTCTATTGTATATTTACAAGCTGCACATGGATTTTGGGAGATGCTGGCTTGTCTGTTAATCTCATCACTGCACTTCTACGGTGAATGAACCTTTGAGACTCGGGGGGGAGACAAGGAAATAAAGAACAGGTCAAGAACCCAGACTCTACCGACAACTTACAAACACTGTAAATGCACCGACAATGCAGTGAATAATGAACTGTGGTTAGGAATGTTCTCAAAGGTCATTAATTTGTTAAATAAGCCATATGTTAAGATACTTCATACTGGAACATACTGGAAATACTGGAATGCTCACCGATTTCATAGCCTTTTCCCCATATCAATGCCCCACATCGAGAACTGCATTAGCATTGAAATCACAATCCTCGACGCAAGTCATTTAAGACTGCAGAGCCCGCTCCCAGTCTGATTGGTGACAGGTGTACAGGCTCGAGTAATCAAATGCTGATTGCCATCTTCTGTACATGTGCACCTACCTACCAAGAAGTGCTTGTCTTTCAAAGCCCCTTCAGCAAGTTTCAGAGAAACTTCTACCGCAGGAACTCTTGTCTCACTCAAAGTTAATATCTTACAAAATTCACTGTGATTTATTTAAATTTGATCTTAATCTTAGCTTACTTCCTGTTTGGGGTTGAGTTTTATCTGTCTTGTTTCTTTTATATCATCTGACTGATGCCCCCAACAACATCATATGCATGATTCACACTGACCCGTTTTACTCCAATCAGAGTCAAGGCAGTGTTTAATCACCCTTACGGGTCTAAGGTTCACAGTTGTAGAGACTAAACAATGCTGCCATGGGGAACACAAGCATTTACAGGGCTCTCAAGTGTCACGCGTTGAGAGTGACAGTCACTCTTTTCAGTCTTTTGTCACGCATTCCCGCCACACATTGTATTTCCCATGCGGAAAAATAATTTGTAGGCTACAATGCCGCAGCGCCCGATAATTCTCAGACTGCGGCACAGTAGCGCCTCACTATAAAACAAGCGCGTCTCCGCTGGAGTCTAATGGTGCGTTCGTTTTTCTCTCGGAACTCGGAAATTCTGCACTGAGTGACATCACGTCCGACAATCTCCCGTTCGAGCTACCGCATCTCGGAACAAACATGGTTGCCTCTATGAACACGCTGCTGTGTGTTGTTGCTTTATATTTTAGCAGATTTGGAGCGAGATTATTTTTTCCGAGAGACAAATAAACAAGAAATACAAACTAGTCAAACCACATTAAAAGCTTTATAAAATATTTTAGTACATTCATAGCAATATTCTTTTTTTCAAGAGGCAAACAAACTACAAACAAACCAAAGACACTAACAAGTCTGGCAAAAATCTAATATTGCATGCTAGGATATTGTTTACGGTCATGATATGGTATTCTCTAAATCAAACACGTGCAATTACATTTATAACTATTAATACATTTAACAAAATAAACATTTTTAAAGATTTATAAAATAGAATTACTGTTGAGTGTGTAAGCTGCCACGTTGAAATTACATCACAGGGGCAACTCGGACAACAAAATCTTGTCTGACATCAACTTCATAAAAGAGGTGTGTTTCCGATGGGAAGTGACGTTTTTCGTGATGTTTCGTGACGTTTTCATCCGAGTTCCGACTTGGAGAGAACGAACGCACCATTAGAGCCTGTCACTTATCAGCTAATCAAAAACAAAAGAAAGGGCCTACACAATAGCCAATCAGAAAACAGTACTATTGTATCTGGGTAAAATGCAACACAACACCCAATGAAAAGGCATCCTGTGGAATGTCACTCTTGCCTGTCTTGAAAACTTGAGAGCCCTGCATTTAGCTGGCACTCAATAAAAGGAGGGAGGACTGAAGACAGGTGTATTAATATATGGTTAATATAATGCTAAGGCTAATGCTAAGGATAATCCTGCTTGGCAACTCAGAAAGGGATTTATCTGCTCATGCATTTAAACTGGCACTATGCAGATAGCGCACAGTCGGTCTCACAAGAGACTTAGAGCCATCAGTGTGTCTCAGAAAGTCATGCATCTGCTCTGTTTTTTGTTACCTTATAAACCTGCTTGGTAAATGGCAGATGATGCAACACCTGCTGAGAATGGGACCTCGCTGTCGCAAGGCAGCTTACGGACACGGAAGCCCCTCGAGACGCTTCCTTAAGCCACCCGCCCGCTTTAAGCTCACTTTGCTTCTGAGTCTGACACAGTCACCGAGCTGGTCACATCAAATTAGAGAAATGGGATATTTCACTCTGAAAAAGAAGACAGAAATGGATATTTGAGGTGAAAAAAAGGTGACTGGAGTCATTCCTTTGGCTAAATGACTGGCATTGCAATGGGATGGGCATCATCACAGCCTCCACCACTGTACTCCACATATACCAGCCTTTTTCCAGGTCAAGGAAGCAAATGTCAGACTGTGTTCATGCCTTTCACAGCATTTATACCAGGTCGGGAACTACTTATAGTCTTTTTTTTTCTGGGTGGGGGGGTCACAGGTCTACTGGAGCACGTTCTCTTGCAGCTTGGCTACTCAAAAGCAGCAACTGCTAACGTAATGTTCATAAACAACTGCACAGGTTTACTTAGGTTACAGCAACAGCAAAAAGACATGTCAGGTAGACCAAACTGAGTTCATGAACAGTAGTGTTTTTTAAACTTATGTGTTCGCCCATAAGCATCCAATATTAAAACAAAACATCACTCTTAAAAATGTTGTTTTATAACTATATAATGAGCCCATTTTCTTGCTTGGTGATGATTCATAATTCTTTGACGTCATACACGCCAACACATCTCCTGCTGGAACCAAAGAAGAACCCTAACTGTAATCAACCATAACTAATTAAAGTTAGCATTGATTATAACGATATTTTTAAAAAAACAAACAGGAAACGCGTATGAATGAATGTTAAGCCTGGTGAGTCCACCTCTGGCCCGTCCGTCTCTCCACAGAAAACCCAAGTTGTGGTCACCGTTCTGGACTATGACAAGATCGGCAAGAACGATGCCATTGGCAAGGTGTTCGTGGGCCTGAACAGCTCGGGCACTGAGCTGCGGCACTGGTCGGACATGCTGGCCAACCCGCGGAGACCCATCGCCCAGTGGCACGTGCTCAAGCCCGAGGAGGAGGTGGACGCCCAGCTCAGCAGC
>JAODJW010000062.1:26643099-26666963 GCA_026777045.1 Hyperopisus bebe
ACACACACACACACATATATACATACATACACAGACACACACACACACACACATTTTGCAGCTCTCTCTTCAAACAAGCTCCCAGTGTGTGTGAGGACATCTGTAATCTGTCATTATCCTCAGTTATTAACCACATATTTCATATCACACACATACAGATGATACTGTGTGGACAGCAAACATTGGATTTCCAAATCCACAATATTTACAAATATCTAATCTAATAAAATCTAACATGTAATATTTGATTTTTAAGGTCGGAGCAGAAGTACTTCGGTTTCTGATATATTATTGAATGTAGATTAAAAAAAAAAAACTAACAGCTGAGAAGAAACTGAGAACATCAAACAATCGGCACTCTGACTCCGATATCACCGCAAGGTTAGTGATCGCAAAATCTCTGCAAGGTTTCTGAGCTTGGAACAAACACCCCCCCCCCCCAAGGTAACACTGTTCACTACATGTGAAGAGATAAGAAAATGAGTTTTCTGGACGCCTAGATCACCCAGAGTAGCAGAGGGAGAAGAAACCAGTTTAGTTCTTCAAAGCCCACCACAGAAAAAGCAAACATCTTGAAACAAGTGCTGGAAGGAACAAGGCTTTGGAAGCCAAGGGGCTGGGATTTCTGAGCTTTGTTAATCATCACATCTAATTTTATTCCAATGGAAAGCAGTACAGTAAGTGGGTTAAACCAATCAGATTGACAGCTGCAGATAAACCCACCTACTCTGGGTTTTAAGCCTTTGAAACGGCCAATTTGATAGACAGACCCCGAAAAAAAAAAGAGGACACATTCACCCGTCATTTAGTCAATTATCCAGCTCACCTGGCAGGCAGCATTCATACAAAGTAATTAAGACTAACATCGCTGTCCTACCCACTCACATGGCATTTTACCGAAATTCAGGGAGGCTTTGAATGTACATTTCCGATTGCGTGACACCGAACCAGAATAACACCACAGTGAATCAACCCTGGAAAGGATGCAGAATGGAGAGAGAGGGAAAGAGAGGCACGTTTGGGGAAGAGAAATGTAAACGGAGCAGAGCTGGGGTTGCTGAAAGGACGGTGATGAATGACCAGGGGCCAGGCTGAAGTGGGTGTCTACCCCACAGCCCCCGTCACCATGAGCCCGGTCCTGGCTGCAGCTCCGGGGTCTGGATCTACTTAAGGTCCGTGTCGGTACAAAAACTCCCAGTAGATCCCAGTAACGAACATGCGCTATATTTGCTGAGAGGAACTGTGGCCAAGTCCCCCCCCCAGTCCCTGTACACCAGTGGTGTACGAAACAGCCATAATTATTCTTCCAATTTGCATGCTGCTAGTATGATTAAAGTGGAACTTTATGCCCTTTTATGTAAACCACAACCTGGCGGAATCTTTAAATGACTGCGGAATAAAGGTATGAGTGAGCGCTTTCAGAGTGGGGAGTATCCACCCGCTCCAGCGATACCTACGGCGAAACAGAAAAGGCCATTCAACATATCTGCCATTGCACATTTAGGGGCACGAATTAAAGCAAAATCCTGAATGCGGCCAAACAGGAGAGGCTGAGAAACGGCCGCTTCCATTATTCTCGAACATCCTCTCTTTAACAGTTCGCGGCCCGCATACAAACTGCCTTTTTACGCCCGTATGGAAACGTTCCAAACCAATCCCGGGAGAGTCCCGATTATCTGAATGTAACTTGATGTACATAGGGTTAGAGTTTAATCCTCTTAGGTGGATAACAAAAGATCAATTCACAATACAAGAGGGGGGGCATCCTTGCACCCCTGGAACGGGGGCTGTGAGGCATTCTAATGAGGAGAGTACACAGAGAATTAGGTTACAGCTGTGAGCTTCAGAAATGACAGGCAAAGTCATGGGTGAAATGCTCCAACAAGCCAGGATCAATGTGCCCTTCAGAGTAATTCTCTACATCTGCGGACAGATGGAACGCCACAGCCATCCACGTGTTAAAACAAAATACAATAACGTACAAATTACATGCAGAAAAACACAGATACGTCAAAACTCCCCCGACCTGGAATCCACCCCAGGATTCTTCACCGCCTCGAATCTCGTGGTAATTGTCACGTGGTGTCGTACGGACCGCCTTTGATTGGCGGAGTTAATCCGGCAGGGGGCTCGTCTAACGTGATCCGATGCTTCTGACAGCCTTACCAGCGAAACCCGCGGGTGGTCTGGACCAGATGTATGCTCTACAAAATCCACTTCCGTGATGAAATCTTAGATTGGTGATACGTGCCAAAAGCCTCGCGGGTACTGATCCCATCCACGGCACGCTCTCGGCCGGCTATGCGATCCCTATGGCGGTTGCGAGATTCCGGCACGTTCTCCTGCCCTGTGCTCACCCTGTAGAGTAAGTTGATCTCCTCCTTCAACTTGCTGACGAGCTCGTCCTTGTCTTGGAGGCCCTTCAGCATCCGTGCGCTCTCCTGCCTCTCCAGAGTGAGCTCCTGACGGCAAAGAGACCTCAGGTGAGACTGAGACAGCTACCAACAAACAATCGTGATTTCCTAGGCGAGAAAAATAATCTCATAGCATTCATATTTCAGACAAGATGAGTTTCTAAAAGTTGCCCCCTATTCCTGAAATAATGTCTTGAGTTTTATCAATGTTTATTTCCACAGTGAGGAATGACAGCACTGCGGGGACGCTGTCACCTGGACTAAACCTCTCGGAGCACAAGCAGATATCCCCACCATACACACTTTGAGCTCTGAACTCCACAAAAGATCATTCTGTACTCAGCCAGAATGTTCCCGCCTATAGGACACAGTTTTTTTTTTTTTTTTGGGCAGACCCTCGAGAGATGCAGTGCTGAACAGTGAATTCACTGGGAACTGAATTGTGAACCTAGAGTTCTCCCTTTCTGGGAGCTGGACAGTGAATCACCGCCCCAGCTCAGGCGAGAGAGGACACACCAGGAGAGGCGTGGAAGCCAGGGACGACGAGCCAAAACACTGTTTATCCAAGGACAACACAGCCTTCGGGAACTTGGAGGGTCATAATGAATCAGGCCTGCCAATCGGCTTTGTTTACAGGGACAGTGCAACCTGTCATGTGATCCTGTCCTCCAACCATGGACAAGAAATGTCAGAAGGGTTCCCAGAAGGTGTGGAACCAAGGACGTACTGCTTAACGCACCATGGTCACTGCGTGACACACTCCAGTGTGTACAAAGCCACACCGTTTTACCTGGCACATAGAAAAGTCACATTTAGGACCAACGTGGGCAGTTTGTAGATTCGATTCCTGAAACAGCAGCAGGGCTGGACTGAGGCTATTAAACGGCATCAGATCCAGCTACAAACGGGGACCTGCAGGCATTTCAGTCTCGGGGCGACCACTGGATACCTTCTCCAGCTCTTCAATCCTCCTCTCCAGTGCAGCCATGGTGGCCCGGTTCTGGCGGTGCCGCCCGTTCCCCGCCGCATCCTCCTCATGGCCCGGACACCCCGCGCTGTGAGAGATACGCTGAAAATGTCACGGCACCAAGCGAAGGCGCCGACGTCATCAAATTCAACCGCATTGAAGATCTTCGCAATCTAAATGGTGCCACGATACTAGACACCTCCCCACACAGGGCAATACTGTGAAGGAACAGTAGCGTTAACATAAGCGACAGAGTCTGCAAAGCACCCTGGGATATATTGGACAAGCCTGGAATTGTATTCAATACAGAAAAAGGTAAATGTGACACATTGCAAATGTAACTGCATAAAATTCAATTCATTATAGCTTAGTAAGGGGTGCAGAATGGGACAGAGAGTAGCGAAGACCTTATCTCACCCGCTGACGGCGGCTTGGGGAAGGTCTGGACAACATTCACATGAAACATTTCCCTGAGGTGTGCCGGCGGTAATTACTGACAAAAGGGGGCACTTGGACCCTCAGCACTCTCGCGCAGCATTTCAAGCGGAACCGGGCTGATAACCCTTTTTGGTAACGGTGAAATGGAGGAATGCACATCTTAATTCTGCCTGGAATCACCACAGTCCAGCATGGCAGGAGTGAAAAATGTAATCACCATAATAAGCTTATTATTATATGAAAATCATTCATTTATGAAACTTACTGGATGGTTACAGACCTAGGTGACACTTCTAGGAAAGGAACTGAATTTTATTTCATTAGTAAGTGACAGCGTAGAGAAATCCAGAAACTTCAGCAAAAAAAAAAAAAAAGTCAGGAAGAACCGTTTCGCCTGTCATGTTACTTTCCTATGAACTCATGTTTATATTCAAATAGGCACTTTCACAGGAGAAAAAGATACAAGATACACTTCCTGTAGTTAATCATGAATACATTTTTAAATAGGCCGGTTAACAAGTGTTATTTATAACTCACCTTTTGTAGCGACCAGCCACAGGTCTCGAGATCTCCTGAAAAACAGGTAGAATGTGAATTGCAGAGATGACACGTGAAACTGAACACAAATTCACACCAGAAGCCTTTTGCACTGGCACTGTGCATTAGTGATGTGCCTTCTGAGGCCAAAAAAAAAAAGCGTAAATGAAGACGATGTAATCAAATTATAGCTGAGACAAGTTCAGGAACATTGTGCATTTGTTTGAAGATCCATAATGTAATTCGTGTTCCTTCTGCTTTTAGCAGTTCTCCCTCTAATGAAAATGTCAAATTTCACAGGCAGCACAATGAAAGGATGAAGTGAGAGTTATGTTTTAAAGTACTGGAATCACTTGAGGATACAGTCAATATATCAGAGACTCTTAAGAAGGCCCGGTCCACTTTCCGATGTGCCGCTTTCAAAGCTCTCGTTTCTCCAGAACTACCCTGGGGGGGTCAGAAAAACAACTCGAGCTGCCCAATCTCCGGAATGCACTTCAAAATCCTAAAACACCACAAATCCATTTTCTTACTTTGTTTCCAAAACAATCTGCCCTCAGTTAGAAATAGCACACGGGGAAAATATTTTTGCAGATCGGGTTCATGCTAACGGAAGAATACGGGCTTTTTAGGCAGGGGTACAACAGAATCAAGAGGCATTAGTAAGTCTAGTAAGCGTTCACCTGGTCACCTTTACTACACCTATAAGCACCCATTTGAAGCACACGCCTTTCAAGCTACACTCGTGTTTATCAAACATCGCTAAAGCCGCAATCTGCATGCATTTTTACCTGACAGATGTCATTGTTTCACACATATTATGAAGGAAGATAAACTCTACATGAAAGCAGAGGTGGAGGTCCAGAAAGTGAAAATCCAGACCAAGATTTTATTTCAACCATGCAGTTGAGTACTCTGAATATCACTCTTTACATTTAACTGGTTGGTCGAAACAAAATCTTGGTCTGAATTTGTACTTTCTGAAGGCGAACTCTTAACCTCTGCATGAAAGTCACGTGACCATCCTTCCCATAAAATCTTATGAGGCACATTTTTTAAGGAGAAGCTGTTTCAGAAGTTCCTATGGCAAATGCCACAATTCCCCTTTTTCCACGGGTCAGATGAAGATCTGACCTCAGGACAGAAGAACCGAAGCTTTCAACACCTGCTTGTCTGGAGGCCCCATCTTTCATCCAGATCTGACCTACAGAGTGCAAGCTAATGCCTTTTTGACAAGTGAATTATGAACCTTCAGGCTCCACCACCTGCACGACTGGCCTAGTCACCTAATTATCACAGCCTGGATCACTGGGCTCAGCTTGACAGCTGGATTACCAAGAGACATCTTACAGAGAATAAGCCAAATCTAAAACTTATCACGGAACTCAACTGAAGCAAATGTGTAGCCTTACTGATCTGGCGCAAATCTGGGGTCAATTTTACCCCCGCTGTCCTGTCCGCACTGACCCAACCAGAGAATGATAGGGGTGTCAGGATAAATATCAGCATCACACACGATTTGAGGCGTACGTGCGTGCAAAGCTAACACACTAATGACTCATTCTTTCCATGTAAGGATATACAGAGAGCTGGAGGAATCAGTTTGGAAAACTGCTCATTCCGATTTGTCAGCTTCCTTCTGTTCACAAACATGAGTCTGTACATATTGTTGTCATGGACATGCCAAGAACAACTACCGTGTTCCCTGCAGAGTAAAATGAAACCATACCTCCTCGTGCCACTGGGAAAACTGAAATGTGTCATTTGACACAGTTTATCTGTCCAGAACATCTCTTTAACGTTCCAAACTTATTGCAGTTTGCAGATGATTGAATATTTTTAGACCTACAGCTCATTTGACCAAACGCTCACGCAAAGCCAAGCAAGTTGCTCATTAAAAAAAAAAGGCTGCAGGCTTTGAATTCTGAGCTGAACTCAGAACCAGCATGTCCCAGGCACTGATAAAGACAAAATCCAATTACGTTAGATTAGGTAGCAGATAACACCAGCACTTCTCGGAATATTCGCGAAGGTACAGCAGACCCGAAAAATGCAATACAATGTGGGTTAAATGTCCGGTACTGACTAGCTTGTTAAAGTTCTCCCGTAAGTAAGAAAGGCTTGGTTGTCTGACCTGAACCTTTTAAAACACTCCTGCAAAAACATCCCATTAAACTCGGGCCTGAAAAACCAATCATCTCTCCAAAGCCCTGACTGCCAGTGGTAGCATTATTAGAGACTATACTTAAGAAAAAGCAAGAGACATCACTGCAGCTAGGAGCAGAATGTCGAGCGGGAGGGGCAATGTCGAGCGTTATCATCTGATAGCCCAATCCTAACCCTCATAATCCTCTCCTGCCCCTTGTGATAAGCCCCTCCCATTCGAGATTGCCCCTCCCACTCGACACTCTGCTCCCGGCTGCAGTGAAACACAGCTGGAAAAAGTGCCCATCCTCAAGTAGCAGAAAAGCAGCGCTAGACTGCCCCGGATACAGCCAGGGGGCGCTCTGGGTCACTGGAGATACCGGTCAGCAACTTTATGCCCGACTGATGCAGACCATCCTCCAAAAGCCTGCTGATGTTCGCTCTTGGGAACTCTTACTCTGCCACGGAGCTCTAAGCTTGCAGGCTCCTCCTCACGTTGTAGGAAGCGCCACCTTCTCGTACACCTTTTCAGTGGCACTCTCCACTGCTCAGGTATACCAAGTCCCCTGATCCCTTATCCACAGAGTTTCTAGACTTTGAAGCTCCATAACATAGATGTTTCACCAAAGCTAGAAGGGCAGTATAAATATTTCATTCTTAGTGGCATTGTGTTTGAAGCTGCAGAGAATAAAACACTAAAAATACACTTGTTAGTTACTGACATTTAATATGAATCAGGCACAGAACCAAAAATACTCTTCCATCAATAAGAGAGAGGCCCTCAAAATGAGCTGCCAACACAAAAATCCGACCTAACAGGCTTAAATCAATGCGCCGCATAACAGGCAGGGGGGGAAACACGACTTATGAGAATATACGTGCTTTTTATGGCTTCCTGACAGCTTCATATCTCAAAGGCAGCTTGCCAATGCGGAGGCTGAAGCTCGCGACCTCAGTGACGGACAGCTCATGGGGTTAGACCAAGACTGTGATCAGACAGGGCCTCAGTGTTACCATACCAAACATACAAGAGCCGTTGGGGTTCGAGCTATTTAAGATATTAATACGCACCCCTAGTCAGGACACCCACATTGCAAGCACTTCAGATGCTGGACCAGTCCATCATCAACACATACAGACCAGATGGTCCATTACTCCTAAATACAGTCAGCAAGCATATTTCAATTGTAGTCCCTTATGTTATCAATGCTGCTGAACAGCCAATAACAGGGCCCCAGGCGACCAGTCTGATATGGACAATGGAAATTGCAAAGCTTCAGTCAAAACGATGTTTATGGTCTATAAAACCTGAAGATGATGTATAAAGATTTAGTTACAGGGCACAAAGCTCCCTTCGAACAAGTGTAAAACGCAGTGATAGGGAGTTCACTGGGTAACGTTCTCTCTCTCCCCCTCTCTCTCAAGGGATATTGCAATGCTTGAAGAGATTTGATTTCACAACTATTTGGGGGGAAAAAAACACAAAACACATGCACACACAAAACATGGTTTAATTAGCCGGGCATTAATTGTGCATTGCTCATCAGAATCATGCCGTAAAGCCGAAAAATTGATTGCTGCAAGACGTAGAGAGATGACTTGAGGAAAAAAAGTTTCACAACTGAATCATCTTATTCATCTAAAATGTCTAAATGTGCTCTCCTGCAGAGAGAACAGGAGCGGGGATGACTGAGCACAGCAATGCGGCACAAACAAGGACAACGGGCAAAGGGGAGAAACACCGGGAGGAGCAAAGCGCCCCCTGCTGGGGATGACCTCCCCCTCCACGCTCGCCAGCCTGTTCTTTCACTTCCACAGTAACATGCAGAGACCTCCGGAAGGGCAGATGCTGAAAGCCTTTGACATACATTACAGGGGTTTGCTCCCAGTACACAGACACTGGGGGGCGGGGGGGGGGTCTAGGCACCCCGAAAGGCCACACGTGCCTGTGCTTCAGCTGTGTCTGATTACGCACACCAAGGGCCCCCGTGCCAGAGCTTGAAATCCATTATAACTCCTCCTCGGGCCAACGCCCCCCCCCCCAGCACCATTTAATTAACCCACATCTCTAAATAAAGTCCCCCTCCCTCCCTCCTTCCCTCCCACCCCAGTGTCACATGACTCAGTTTCCCATTCCTCCCAGAGGGAGTCTTACACAGGCGTCTCACGGAAGCCGCTGTATAATTATCACGTCGTTTGGGATATGAAACATAAATGTAAACAATAATCAATGACACGCGCAGATTCCTGATGATGGTGATTTAGCCTGGGGGCTGGCCATGCGGGATCTATCGCACAGGCGTGAGGCGTCTGGGCGCTCCATAACCGGCGCTCACGTGCCCCCACACCGCGTAGGCGCCGTACGGCCGCCCATCCGCCTCATCGGCGCCCCCTGCTGGCAGCTGCAGTTAACCGAAACGCTCATAGTAAAGCCAGAAGCACAGCTGGGGAGGACGTTAGGCCGCTGCAAAGGCCGAGCTGGCAGCCAGACTCGAACCCACAACCCACAGGCCATCTGCCATGCCGTAGGAGATCGCCGAAACGCAACACAGGGGGGCCCTTGCTGTCACCGTGTAGGGCAAGGACGGTTCTAGCTGTAGGCAGGACAGGAAGATACCTAGGGCCCCCCCAGAGTGGAAGGAACATCAGTTTTCTTGGCAGGGGGGGCTTCCAAGTAAAGCTTTGCCTAGGGCTTCTGAAGAGAGAGCCAGACTGGTACAATGAACAAGTACAATGAAACATCAGCTACCATAAACCCCATCTATACAGCTATACCTATACAGGCGAGTTGGGGGGGGGGGCTGAGATCTCGCTGTGCCCCCTTACCGCGTGTGTCAAAGGCTTTTTGGCACTTGTCCCTTAAAAAGTCTCTGCATGGTCCTGCACATGTATATAGATGAGAGGCCTTGCTCAAGGGCGATATGATCACTGTGCCTGACAGGGGATTTGATCTGACGACCTTCTGATCCTCTGAGCCCTAGCCCTCAGAGCCTCACACCCTCCCACTATTCCGCTACCATCCTGAAACGTGCACTAGGACTGACACACCTTGACTGCTGCGGACGGCAGCGATGCCTTCTGGGAAGGCGTGACCTCTGGCCTCCTGCATCTCAGTGTTGTGCTCGGGGGGGGGGTCACGCGCTGTCTCACAAAGTCTCTCACACATACCATCTATAAATATTTATCACTGCAAAGGCTCAGGGAGGTAAACGGCCGACTGCTGAGGCCGGACACAGCTCCAGGGGCAAAGATGACACAGACCGAAAAGGAAGGAGAATCCCCCCCCCTCACCTGCAGTGAGTGGGCCGCTCCAAACTCCAAGCTCATGGTCTCGTTCTGGGTGGTGTTGAGCTGCGTGAGGGCTTCCTCCCTCTTCCTCTCCTTCTGGCCTTCATCACCATCATCATCCAGCTCATCCAGACTCTGAAGGAACAGGAATCATACAAGAATGAAAAAAAACAAACCAGAGCTTGCCTTTTTTCATTTTTATGTTTTATGAAATATAATCTGCAATACAAGCCTATAGTACTAGCCACACCTACAGGGTTGTTAAAGAAAATGTATGGAAATGTATTTATTTAGAGCAGCAATCCTCAACCCATGGGTTGCAAGGCAGAGTTGGAAGCATTTTAAAACCAGCAAGCTCCGATGCTGATCGGTGATCAGATTTCCCAGCCCCAATACTAGAATTAACCTATATAAACGGGCCGGCAAATGCTTAGCACAAAACTAGTGAACACTCATCCAATCCAAGAAGCCAAACCATAGATGCTTCATTTAAAATTCACTGGCACATCCAATCAGATTTGTGCGATAGGTACTAATTGGCGTAAATTACAGAGTGCACTGTGCGCTTGATCATAGTGTTAATTTAAACCTATATAGGGTCGTGATTGAGCTGGCACAGAAGAAATTGGGTCACGGCACAAAAAGGTTGAGAACCACTGTTTTAGAGTATTTGCTTCATCATAAAGTACATTTAAAGCTTCAGACTAAGAAATGACTGTACAGCACATTTAAAGCACGCACATAAAATCATTTTCTCTTGCACCGTCAGCATCAGAAGGGTTAATAATCTGTTTACAGTATAAATGTTCCTGTGATAAGGGCTTTTGCGTGAACACTTCTGGCGATAAAGGATTTGGGATCCCGCGGGCATTCTATTTATAACTTCTGTTATATAACCACACAGAGCTGTGAAGGTGCTTTAGTACAGTGAGAAAAACAAACGAACAGCCTAATCATATGATTGGACATAGGAAAGAACCGGCCAATGGCAAGCCTGCCTCACTCTGGCCCGGAATAACGATGCTGAATGGGTAAATGAGTAGGTCAATTAGCCTTACAAGGTGTGTGGGGCCGAGGGGGACTGAAACATTTTGGCAGGTGTTTGCTGCCAAACAGCTGAACAGCAGGTCCAGACAAAGGCCAGGTCCCTTGGTCATAACGACCCCCCCCCCCCCATTTTTTTATTGTTCTACCTTGCGGAGCCGGACAGCGAGTCGTTGCAGTCCTATCGCACGGATGACCGTATCATCCGGAGCTTGAAATCTATGCATCGCACGTGCCGCAGACCCCAGAGACGGAGAATTTCCATCTAATTACTCAGGCCGTGGATGACAGCAGGACACCCAAACCTAATATTCACCTCAGTTCAGCAACTGTAAATATCTGGAGGCGGGACGGAAATTAGTATCCAATGATGGATTTGAGTGTCAGCATCAAGCTTTGGCCAGTGTCCAACCCAAATGAAGTGCAGGGCCTTCGTCCAATGTGATTGGTCATATTTTTTCTATTAGTTTCAGGGAAGAATCTCAGACCCTGAATCATAAACCAACGGCCGAGCAATGGCCACTGTGCAGTCCAGCTTCTCTGATGGACGAACTGCTGTTTACAAACTCAAGACGCGGTCAGGCTACACCAGAGAAGCCGTCTATAGCTGGGAGGCAAGAAAAAAGGGGAAGAAGGAAAATGAATGTGCCAGATGACCGCAGTATGGAAGTCGTCCATTAAGGGACAAAAAGGCACTTCACCAAGCAGAAAATCATAATGTCATCGACAATGGTTTACATTGTGGGAAAAGGCATGATGGACCCCAATCATACCACATACCACTGTGAGCACAACCGATAATGTATAATACCACGGAAACAAAGCCCGAATGAAACCCTTCCTGTTTTATATATGTGCAATGACAAATTCCAGGATCGTCTGAAAACTGTGGGGTAGGGGTCAAACTGGTACTTAAAAAAAAAAAAAAAAAAAAAAACCACTACAGTTCCTCTGGTTTAATTCCCAAGCCTTTTTCTCTAGACCAGAGGCTGTGCAGAGAATTTTACACAGGATACAGGTCGGCCTGGGCGATGCTTAAAAAAAGAAATATGGATATTATATAATGGATATTATGTTAAAACAAACTTTAATGATTCAGTTAGAAGTTTAGAGGGAGTTCAAAGAAATAACAGCAGTGTTTTTACAAATGTAGGCTACAAGGCTGAACTGAAAGCCTATTAATAATAATAAAAAAGCATTAATCCTTCTGTTATTTGGCAATAATCACTCTTCAGTCACTGTCATATACTAACCCCAGATTAGGTCTACTAGTCTGTTATTGTCAATTACCAATAATATCGTCACGCCTCACAAGCCCAGCTGAAGACCATCTTCTCTCGAAGTTCAGGGGTTGATGGGTTTCTATAGCAGAAGTTCTGAATCTTTTTACAAGATGGAGGGCGAGGGGGTCAGGGCCGCCCATTCGGAGTGCACACAGACGCTGATGAAGATTTGTTAGTGTTAGGCGGGTTTTTAGCTTCTTCACCTCTCTGTGCTGCCACTGTTGTGGGTGATCGAAACAGCCAGGAAAAGAGGCAAAGACTGGAGTCTTCTGCCAGGTTTACAGCAAGGGGGGGGCCCTCGCAGAGGCCTATCTGACTAGCACTGCGGCAGAAGGTCGATTCACGGCCGCGAGCGAGACTGACAGAGACCAGCACGGCTTGACGTGGGGTTTAAGATGGAGGGGTTTGGCGGGACCACAGCTCGTGGGCTTTTTAATCATTACAGTGATTATGTCCGCCGGTTCGATGATGAGCAAAGCACACCGAGCCCCCAGCTCTGAGCCTCAGTGCCAAACGGCAGCAGACAGACCCGCTGAGGTTACCCCGACCGAACCCGCCGTACCTCACCGAAAACCAAAGACGCTTATTTTAAAATCATGTCTGATACATTTAGGGAACACCATGTCAAAACAGCAGAAATTTTCACATATATTTTTACTTTTTTTCAGATTAATTTCCTCTTTCCTGCCTTCCAGCAAGATCATATATACATTTACTTTCGCAGTTATTGCATGTGTATATATTATATAAAGATATGGTTTACTGTTAAGAAATGAATGGACCAAATTTAAATAAACAAAATCAGCCTTAATTTGAGGGCATATGATGAATCAGGCCTCGGTAGTCCAGCCCGGATCCTGCACATTGCATAACATTTAAATTACCACCTGATTGACAACAGTGACACCAGGGGAAGTGACCCGTCATCAATTATGCAGCTAAGAGCAAAGACTGCGAGAAGAAGCCAGAGCACCCAGTGGCGCCGAAGGGCCGAGGTTAAGTACCAGGCGGCGCATGGAGCTCTGCTAGCCTGAAGTCGCGTTACTTCTGCTTACCCACAATGCACCACGGTATGATCCGTCTGGGACTGCATGTTCAGGCCTAGCGTAGACGGACCTCCTGATGGAAAATGATGGTGCCGCACAGGTCGATGCTCTCAACAGCTATCAGGAACAACTGTGGAAACTTCTGGAGCCCAGAGGGGGAACTGCAATGCCATGTCACCCCAAGCCCACCCCCTCCCTTCTTCCAGAGCATACAAGGAAGAGGACTTAGAACGGACATTCGTCATTCTACCAAAGTGACTCTGACCTGCGTCGCACCGACTTAACGTGAAGTTTAACGTTTTTTTTTTTTGTTTTTGTTTTTTATTAGCCTGGTGCAGATGATCCTCCAGCATGCAAAGCTGAATGCAACGCTCGGGATTTGGCAGTGAGACTCTGAAGGTCAAGGCAAAGACGCTACCTCTGGGAAATCCTGTCTTAAGCTGCTAGACGCCTGCGAATCGATTACTTCCTAAAGCCCCCCGTTTAACTCCATTACCAGCACATCCATCAGCTGCTGGAGAGCAGTGCCACACATCCACACCAGCGCGGGTATACGGGTCTAATTTTCAAAGGTTCACAGTCGTTACCGCTGTGCAGATTCCCACCAGCTCAAGCAGGGCTAACCTAAACAGCCGCTGGTTTTCAGTCTAGTATTTGCATATAAATGATAAAATTATAATACTAACAATGCAACTTTGAGTGACAGGCGATTAACACTTGGATTCAATGGGGTCATGTAAGCACACCACACTTTCTGCCAATGCGGGGTCTCTGTAGGGATACAGACGCCCACAATTCTGTGAGCTTTGGAAATAAGGCGCTCGATCAGAAGACGGCAGGACAGCTATGTCTAATGGACACAGGACACAAACCGCAAAATTAATCACATACCTTTTTCAAAAGGATTAATCTCCTTTACATACATTTCACACATAAACAAACAAATCCCCGTTCGGAAAAGTGGTCCTCAGTTGGCATGTTTTATTCATGGTGAAGCGTCTGCTATTCAGGAGATGGAAACGTGGAATCCGGCGCTCGATCTCGACTCGGAGAGCTCGGTTCAGCCAGAGCGCGCCAAATGAATGTCAATCCAGGTCTCACACACACAATCGAGGCAAGAAAACATGAGGCTTGAATGGACACAAAGTCAATAAAAAGTTATTACAATCAGATGAAGGCTTAGCTCTGGAAAAGGTGTTCGGAATTCACACTGGACAGAGAGGAAGCAGATTGCATGCTGGTGGAACGAATTACATCTCTGTGTATTCAGGTCTAAAATGCTCATTCTGCACACTGCACCAATGAGTAACTATGTTTGGGAGATGGAAATGCACCCAGAGGGTTCGAATCCTTTGTGCAGAGCTACTGTACTGCTCCAATAAGGTGACCAGCACTGTAAATTTAAGTCCATAATCGTTAATCGTGTAGAGCACCCCGACAAACAGTGACCGGTAAGTGAACGAATCACTGGGCACAAGGACTTGAGTTAACCCTCCTCATGTTACTCCCTGCATTAAGGCCACATCCCCCGTGGTAGTAATGACAAAGGGGCGGAGCCTTATCCCATCGCCAGGATGCATTTACACAGAGGGGCTGGGAGTTCGCCTTCTCTCACACCTAATTACCCACTGAGGCGTCACGGCGATGGAAAGCTGCTGTGTCAGCGATAAACGAAACATCACAAATTGGCAGGATCTCGCCAAACACAGCTGGCCCACTGCAGGCAGGATGGCAGGCTTCACTTTGAGCGTCATTCCTTTGAAAGCCAACCTTGGCAGGCTTCTCGCCCAGCACCCAGAAGCTGGGGAGGAACAGAATTCGATGAGGACCTAATGGGTTATTCCAGGCCGGGGTGCAGGTAGTGCAGAGATCTGGCTGGCCGGATGAAGACGGTGGTCTCTCATCTCTGGGTGACTCATCAGCTTACCTGCTGACCGGAGAGATATCGGGGCAAAGCTCGCCAGCCAATCACGACGAACCCCAGGCTGGTTACGAGCCGCGAGCAGTCAGGCAAGGTGGCTCAAGGCAGGACAGATGGACTGCTCTCATTCCCTGCACAAGCCTTCTTTCAGTCACACCAGACACTGATCCACAAAAAATAGCAACACCTGACGGTAATCTTTAGCACGCTCTAAAAACCGCAAGACAAAAAAAAGCACCTTATGAAAAGGCCAATAATGGAACACGCTCCTCAAAGGTGAAGTAGGAGGGGCACCTCACAGAGCCAACCACTAGATATGAGCTACCAGTCTTACAGACTTACAAATGAAATAGAGCGAACAGCCATCACTGGCAAGGGTACAACACAAGGTCTAAAGGCGGGGTCAGGTCTGTCAGCAGATACCGCCTCCCCTGGGGTGGAGCTCCGCTGCACAGCGGGGGAATTTCAATTAATGAATCATTCCCTGACTCGTTAGCCGGATCCCGGTGCATTGGCTGATGTGGAGCGAGCTGATGGCCGCATTCAGAACAGCCTTGCTTAACAAAACTGCAGGAAGGAATCTCTTGCGTGTCTATCTCACTGCATTCTCAGCAAAAAAAAAAAAAAAAAAGGAGATGCTTTGAAATCGTTGCTGCAACTCAGTAGGACTGCCGACAGAGTGCATAATATCAGCAGGAAGACGAGAGCTGTATTTACATAAGTGCAAAAGGACATCTTCCATGTCGACCGCCCTGCGATGTCACAATGCCACCGGAGGCTGCAGCAGAATCGCAAATTGAATTTCGTGCCCGTAACTTGCAAGGAGAGTGAAACTCGGTAAGCCTTGCGGAAAGCCTGCTGAAGTACTTAAAAAAAAGACAAGATCCCCATTCGAATAATGAGTTGCTCTTGCCGCCTCAGAGGGTGCCTCCGACAATCAGGCACTGTTGCGTCTAGCCGCTAATCCCGTCGTTTGCCAGTAGGGACACGCCCCTTCCTCCTAAGGTTTGTGCTTTGCTCCCGGCCAATGCCCCCGGAGTCCGTGCGCTCTTTTCTGACACCATCTCAAAACTGTACCGACCACTCAATTTCCTGACTGGCTGCTGTGCGCTCTCCCGCCTCGTTTGCTAAGCGGGGTACCCGAGGCCTCTGGAGAGGCTTGAGGAAGATGTGTTTTGGAGGAGAGAGAGTAGGAGAGCACTATGCGAGAGGGAAAATAGTGAATCACAGGCTGGGTGATGCCATCCTCCCAGCGGCACTGATATCACTGGGACATTCCCAGGATTCCCATCTGGGAGTCTTAGTCAAGTATCTCTTTGGAGGTTGTTGTTGTCTCATCAGTTTTATACCGTAAAACTTGTTTCTACCATATTTGTGTTCTTCATCGACTTATCTAGGTCCCGACGTTGCGTTTGAAGGCTATTACGGGACACGCTTTCTGCAAACCAACACGTGGACTTGAGGTTTTCCCACCCTAATGACCCGCGAACTACCTCCTCCCCAGTTAATCTCTCTCAAAAGAGCACAAACAGGCTGTCGATAGACTGCTATCAGGAGGAGTGTCAAGAGGGCCAAAATGAAGATGCATTGGTCTATCGATTTCAGGAGCCAGACACGCTGCCATTCAGAGAGCTCAACCAAACGAGGCGGGGAGAGGGAAATCGCAGACCAATAGTCTGACTGAGGATTATGTCAATGGCAGATGAACACGATAAAACCATTAGTAACTGCTTGCCGAGTTACCTTGAAGATAATGAATTTATTGAACTTCAAAACAGATCAGGTAACCAATACCAACATCCAGCACAGCCCCTGTAGCCTGGATAAGCAAAGCCTGATCCCAGCTCAGACCCGTGTACTTGATTCCCAGGTCACATGATCCGTCCCCCACTCCAGAAAGGATCTCATAAGATGTACATTCCAAGAGAAAGAGAAACGAATAAAACAGCCCCCCCCCCCCCTCTCTGGCTTTGTCGTCTCTGGTCATCAGAGATACCTTACATTAAGTACCAGCAGGTAAAAACCGAAAACCTGCCCGTTAGTCAAAATGTTTTGACACCAGACCAAGTCATCGCTGGCACGTGAGGAAAAGTGGGAATTCTAGATGAGTGCAACATATTGAGTGCTGAAAAGGATCCAACCCAGAACCGCTCCTACCCACGGCGTCAGTGAGGAGCAGCAAACTAATGTCTGGGATCTCCCGGGTTTGTTTTGGCCTGTTCCCTGCATTTCTAAACCCAATATATTTTTTTAAAAACACTAAGGACTCTATGGTTGATCTGGAGGGTTGAAGGCAATCAGTAAGCAAGTAAAAGCAGCCCCTTGCAGTCAAATGCGAGATACTGGCGGGGCATGCGATGTAAAATGCGAGATACTGGCAGGGCATGCGATTTAAAATGCGAAACTGCAGCATAGATTTTTTGTAGCGGTTGGGAAGCAGAGCATTGTGGAACGGGACACAAAGAACCGCAAGGCTGGAACCTTTGGCCTCAAAGTGATGGTTCAACCCAATCGTACTTATATCGCTAGGCTCTTGAGAATGAAATCACGGACAAAAAAAAATCTTCCTTATACTTTAATACCAAATACCAAATCAAATACCATAAACAACCGCAGTGACTTTTTTTTAAACCTTGTCTATTTTCCTTAAGATCACTCACACGCATGACTAAATTCTCTAGGCATCGCCGACGGATTAAATTGCTCCATGGCTTCATGTGAATGAGGCAAACGTTTGAAGTCATGTTTTGAATCCAGGGACCTTTGAGGAAATGTTTCTAAAATGCACAAATATAATCAAAAACCTAAATCCTGTACCGGTATCGAGTTGCTTGAGAAGTTGAGGTTGTTGGATTTAGAGATGTAAAAAAAGAATCTATAGCCATTCGGCTCTGAAACCACAGATATCTATACGGCAGCAGAAGGGAGAAAAAGCAGCTTAATCTGGCATGAGTGTTCACCAAAAAGACATGTGGACTTATACCGGCAATCAATCACATGTGAGCAGGATTAGAAAACTGTCCAAACCAGCACAACTACAAAACCAAAATTGCAAAAAAGCTCTTGGGCACAAACATAGAGAGATTCAGCCAGAGCTGCAGAGCAGAATCTCAGCAGAAGCAGAGGGTCAGACGACCCCCCCTTAAAAGCCAGCAAACCCATCCCCCATGGCCGTCGTCGCGGCTGCAGCCTGATCACACCATGTACCTTGCATGTCATCTAATCACCCACTACATAAATCAACACAGGTCACGTCAGGACGCCCAACACACAAAACCCTGGGCAGTGTTACAAAGTCACAATTATTAATTATTTGCCAACATTAATTAGAAGAAGGAAAACCGACATAGGGGCAAAGTGACACCTGCACCCTCTCCCCACCTCGCCCAGGCGGAACGAGGGACATCCGTCCTGACAGCAGCATCCACAACATGGAGGTGATCCTCCATCAGCGTAAAAAAATGCTCTGATCCTCAGTTTCCAGAAGAGAGCACGCACTTGGATCACACGCAACCCCTCCACCCCCAGAAAAAAAAAAAAAACCATCTAAACAAGTTTTCCCGTGACCTCTGGTGGGAAATGATACAAGATTCCGCAAACAAACAGCCCCATCGACTGAAATACTTATCAAGTGACTCAGCGTAAGGCAGTGACACGGGAGAGCTTGCGGACGCCCCAACGACGCACGTCTCCCACTGTTATTTATCGCTTCCACGCGGATGGGAAGAAGATCTGAACATTTCTCAAGCGGGGAAAAGTAAGGTATTACAAAAACATAAATTAAGTCAGACAGATTTGGAGGGGAGGACAAGGCAGTCGGTGAATAACAATTTGAGGTGCATCTCAGCTAACTGCCCATTGCCGCTCGAACGCTACGTTCAAAGAGGCGCAACTAAGCAGCCTTGTTTTCCACCAACTATCCATAACAGGAAATGGCAGAGTAATGAGATACACATGGCTTTATTTACGCCAGTGGAGAGCCTGAACACCCTCATTAAGGGAAGGAGCCATCAGGACCTGGAAAATCATTCATTAGTCAGTCGCATTTATCACAGTACATTAAAAAAAAAAAATAACTAAACACTTTTTAAAATGGAGTGTGTGTGTGGGGGAGGGGGATTAATATATTAAACAGCAAATCATTTAGCCAAAAAAATAATTACTTTTTTAACTGGGCAATTAACTAGAGCAGAATGGAACATTTTCCATAGCCACATTGAGGAAGTTGCACCAGATTAGTCCCTTAGGGTCAGATCTGTAAGGGTTCTGATTGGCTGCCCAAAGCGAGGCAGGAGGCGGCCCTATAACCCTAACAAAGACTCCGCCCCATTTCCTCTGCAGACGGCCATGCTGACTCCACCCAGTTTCCTCTGCAGATGGCCATGCAGGAACATCGCGACTTTTGTCCCCCTGGCAAGTCCAGCCAAATACTCCTCATAGGTAATGTAAACACATTCCATCTTCAACCCGTAAATAAATTTGTATAGAGGCTGTTCCCTTTTTTCTTTAAAGACACTCAAACACAATGGTAGGTAACACACCCAGCTTCAAAGATGACATATATATAACAAAATATTTTATTTTATTCATATATATACACACATACATATATACACACACACATTTATTTTATTTTTTTTTATATTTTATATTATATAATATATATCATACATACATACATACATACAAACATATACACACACACACACACACACACACACACACACAAAGGCCACATTTTAAGACATTGTGGGAATGAATTACTCAAATGTGCCCACAGTTTAACTTTAACAAGTGAACAAATTACTTTGGTAATATTCTACACAAGTACGAGGTTCCGTACACAAGTGCCTCTCGCTAATAATTCCTTGTAAAGTGAGACTTTTAAGAATGTGCTGGTAGGTCATGCCAACCTACCTCTTTCAACCTCTTTCAATCTGAGGACTTCCCTCAGGATAAAATATGCTGGGCGGGGGGCACAATAAAATTTGGGGAATAGGAGTTCAGGTAGCGAATACGCACTCCATATTGGTTCAAAACAAGACACGGCATTTTATTCCTCAATACGTGATGATCATGTAAAAAACGAGACAAGGGCCATACTCTATACCAACCTTAATTTAAACTCAGTTGAACCATCTCTGTCCATACCAGCAGATGCAGAAGTCTAGCGGCTAAACGAAAGCGATGCATTAGGCAGTAAGCAGACAAACGTGGCTATGATACATGATTTTTATGTATTTGTCATGAGCGTAGCTCCACGCCTTCTAGCAGTCAACATCACTATCTGTGAAACACATGTGAAAAATGGCCCAGACATATGAATTACCAGCCAAGCCATTTTATACCAGCTAAATGGAAGACAGTGAATGGACAAATACTACCTGTGTGTGTTAGAGGTGGAAAATGCACTTAAAAAAATGACTAAATGAATCCTTTGTTTGGAAAATTTACACCACAAAGCTGAGAGGTGTTACCTGTACGGTCGGCACGGCCTGATGACACCGGGGACGGATTTTACCAGACAAAGCCTCCCGTTCTGGCGCTCTTCACCATGAATGGGGGCCCATTGTCGGGCAGGAAGGAGCAGGAACGGAGCCGTCTGAGTCAGGGCCACCGGACAACATTCCCCTACAGGGCGGGGTAGGGAGGAAAAGTGGCAGGATTCGCCCCAGAGGAGCAAGCCGAAACGTGACCGGTGGCTTTACTGCGGTAAAAACCTGGAGGACTCGTCCCATGATGCACGCTTTCCTCAGACAGGAAGTGCCAAAAGGGATTTCTATTTTTCAAGGGATATGAAGGCTTTATAGGCCCAGGCATCCCGCCCCCCCCTACACTGATGCAGCATGACTGAGTGTTGATGAAAGGGACAGAGCAGAGAAACTGGGACAGGCCTGATCCCACTAAAGCCCAGCTTCAATCTCAGCCACAGGAGAAATCCAAGTCAATTCATATTTATATAGCGCCTTTCACAATACCTCACAATGCCTCAAGGCATTTGACGAGACTGTGTGTCAATCAGGCGTGAAGAAGGGTGTGAAGATGATCAGAGGATGTTCGCCAGAGCTACGGATTTTCATTCGTCCCGGAAGCAGATGGGATGCCTCTATGTCACTCTGATCCTTACAGGGTTAGGGGGTCGACCGGAGTTCAAGCACTCGTCTCACGTGCCACAAAGAAAGTGGACCCTTTCCCCACCGAGGCCGGCTATAACATTACATCTCGGTGTAAGGAATATCACGGCATCATCTGTCCCCTTTCAGAACACGGTCCTGAGCGAGAAATGGACATCTGATAAAAGGGACACCCACCGAGGCATGGGTCAGTGGTTCCGGTCACACGGCAGGTCCGACGCTCATCAGGCCCGCGGCCATAAAACCATGCAGCCACAGAGCATCATCTGCAGCCGCGGCTCCTGACAGATTTAATTACGTGGCGAGGGAGAGCCCTCCATGCATTTATACATGAGCGCATGTGGCTCTGGCTGTAACGCAGGTGCAGGCAGAAACTGCCGAATCTCTCAGGATGCCGAGCTTTTAAACGGATAAGAGCCACATGACTACATACCTCCTGTCAAACAGCTATTCATTATTTACAAGGAGCAGCACTCGGGTAAAGAGCAGACGAATAAACAAATGTCTAAACCAGAAACTTTTATTTAAAAAAAAAATAAAAATAATCAAAGGCACATTCTACATTCCGCATCAACTAAAGTTACCCGTAATAATCATTCCATGTCATTTTGGAAATTCCTGAGAAATATTTGCTCTCCAAACACCGAAAACAAATCTCTCACCAAGAGCGTTTCTTAAAACAAGGCAGGAGTGACTCATCTGTGCTAAAGCTTTCGCAAACGACAGTCATCTACCGCCTCGTGCTACGAGTTCGTTTGTGTCGCATCACGCAGAGTGATGTGCATAAATTGGGGCTTTGAGTGAGCTGATCTAACATGGAAAATGAGGGAACTCCTAACCCATGAGGGAACATGCAAATCACACTGAAAGAAAACTGATTCACAGCTTAATTACTCATCGTCATCATGATCATTATTATTATTACTACTACTACTAATTACTAAATACTATTTTAGTATTTACTATTTTAAATACTATTACTACCATTATGAATAATAGCTGTTAACAACAACAATCATTATCATTATCATCATCATCAACAAGAACAACAACAACAACTTCTGAAGACCATAGGAACATCCTAGATCAGGGGTGGCCAATCTTATCCGCAAAGGGCCGGTGTATATGCAGGTTTTTGGGGTAACCTTTAGGCCAGCTGTTCAAACCCAGGTGTGAGGACTCTTCAGCCAATCAGTCCTCTAATTAATGACCCAATTAGGGAGTTGCAGCGAAAACCTGCATACACACCGGCCCTTTGCAGATAAGATTGGCCACCCCTGTCCTAAAAGAATGCGGTCCTTGTCTTCTGTCTAAATCTTCAGGCTTCCACATGCTAATGTGTTTTGTGGCGTCCGAGTCCGCCCACTCCGCTGCCCATGACCTACAACACCTCCGAATAACCCGACCTGGTTGCCCGGTGATGGAACATTGACAGTCGGAGCACAAAAACAGCTTCCAGTAAAAGTGCACCAGGACGTCAAATGACGTTATTCTTAAACGAAAGACCTAGCCATTCCAAATGTGCACTGCGAGGGCTCATCTAGTGATCCTGTGGAACCAAGACTGAGCGGTTCAAACAGCCCAGACCACACAGGTCATTAAAACCATCCGATCTGACGCTTCCCCCATTTACGAGGCCTGCCGCCCTGGACCAGACGGCTGGGAGATGAAGACACGCAATCAGCTGGCTCATATCCTGACTACACATACACAGGCAGCATCACGCTCTGGCCTCGTTTAGCTAAAAAAGGACAAGTGATTAATTAACACAGACCGCCACCACCACCCCCCAGGGGTGAAGCAGAGATCCAAATTCCAGCCCTAAGCCCTTAGGAGGATTACTGCTTAACCATTACCTCAATCACGTAAACACTCAGAGCTTAATAAACCGACGTGATTCAGAACGGCTGCAGCAACGGGCAGTCAGGACAAGACTCATCAGCAAAGCAGTTAGCATTATCGCAGAGTTTCCTGGTCAGCCCGCAGACTGTAAGAGCAGAAGGGCACAGATGTCGCGGCCGTCAGGCACCGCGAAGTGTTCGGGTTTGAAACAGGGGGTGTGCGGCAGAAGGGAGCCAAAGAGAAAGTGATGGCTAAGTGACCGCACGGGTCTCCATCTGACATCACTACTGATTTTTGTTGATAGTGCTGGGGAGGTGCGCAGATCATTGTGCGAGGATGTCGTGCCCATTATCGGAATGTCGCTGGTTCAAATCCCAGGATGGACAAACCGATGCTGCCGTTGGGCTCCTGAGCAAGGCCCCTAACTCCTACTGCTACAGGGGCTGTTTGATCCTGCAGTCTCATAAATGAAGGTCACGTCGGATAAAAGTTTCGGCCAAACAAACAAAACGCAGCATTTTCTTCATAATGAACCACGATACCTTTGATCCCCGAGTGATACCAGGCCCCCTGCAGAGCTCCACGGACAGCAGGAACCAATCCTCCCAGACCTCTGCTTCGTGCTTCTGGACCGGCGCATCCCACAGAGCCCTGAACCGGGGGGCCAGGGACTTGGGAAATCCAATTTGCTTAGACCAGGGGTGGTCAATCTTATCCGCAAAGGGCCGGTGTGTATGCGGGTTTTCGCTGCAACTCCTTAATTAGATTACTAATTAGAGGACTGATTGGCTGAAGAGTCCTCACA
>JAODJW010000062.1:26682779-26696312 GCA_026777045.1 Hyperopisus bebe
GGGGGGGGGGGGGGGGGGGGGGGGGGGGGGGGGGGGGGGGGGGGGGGGGGCACCTGCCTGTCTGCTGGCGGACAGAGCGAGAGAAATTGGCGGCCCGGGGGCGCGGCTACGAGTTGGCGGCGCGAGGCTGGCTGCAGCACTCTGAGAGCCGGGCCACCACGCGGGCCAGCGCCCTGTTCTCGGCCGCGAGGCGCTCATTTATCTGCCGCAGGGCATGGACCTGCTTTACTTGGTGGAGGTTCTGCGGGAGACCAGACAGGGATGAGATGGGAAGGCCGTCGGGAGAGAGACGGGGCGAGCGGGAGAGGGAGGGGTGTGGAGCAGGGAGGGGCACAGAGACAGAACACAGACGACTGTCAGGCGAAGGAAGGGAGGTCTGCTAGCCGGTTTGATGGCCCAAAGCCTCTGCGGAGCCCCTAGCATCTTCAGAGCCTGGCTCTCTCCAAACACCATGCCAAGAGGTAAAAACGATCCGCGGATTCGTGTCGCAATTTACTGTAAAAAAATTTTAAAAGTTATTGTAAGGGCTGACCAGCTAGCCGCCATGATCACTGTACCTCAAACTCAGGTTCACGTTACAATATTCAGGAGTGAAAGACAAGCTGAACCCTACTGTGACAGAAGGCGTGAGAGTGTAATGCAGCGGCCTGGAGTCAAACGTAAGAAAAATACAAGAGGGAAGTCCAAGAGTCATTCCTAGGAGTCGCCATTTTCGTACAGTCCTTGGCGTGCTCTCCTCCAATCAGCTCACTAAAGTACCAATGCAGAAACACGCTAGCCAAAAGCAACGAAACGTCTCCGGTCTATGCTGACTGAGAAGTAGAGGGTAAGGAGTCCCATTCTGTCCATCTTTGGTCAGCCATATTAGGATTATAGCGTTCAAAGATAAATAAATGATACACATGACCAGCAGACACTGGTCTCACAGGACATTCATGTAGGCCGGGGAGCAATAAAACGTACCTTGAGTTCCTCCTCCATCTCAGTGATCTTCCTTTCAAGTGCTCTTCTTTCCTGCAGGGGAAACGCTGGTGAACACTCAGCCTTTCAAGCACAGCGAGCTGGGCTGTGTGGCAGGTTTACATGGTACAACTCTCAGCATTCACAGGCCGCAACTATGACATGGAATCTCACTGCCATCCAAAGTATTCATGCAGTTTTGGGTGTCCGATCCAACATATGGAAGCAAGAGTCTCGACCAGAGTCTCTAAATCCGTGTCGGATGCAGTGTGTTGAGCACAAAGGGGGGGAGAAAAAAAACAAAAAAACTGGGGAGTAAATAGGTTCTGCATCGTGAACTTTGAGAGGCTGGTTACGGCAACTGATGCAGTAAAAACCAGTAAAACCTCTCATGCAGCCAATATGTGAACAGAAGGTAGCTAGATGTGAAAATAAGGTGCTGATCCAAAGTAACGAATCCAGGCCATGCGGGACCACGCAGACATGTGGGAAGTACACAGTCCTACACACACACACACACGGCGGGCAGGAACGCGGCCCGGCTGCTTCGTTGGCGGTGAGAACACGCTGCCTGAAAAGCCTATGTGCGGGACAGAGCTGGTGGCTCCCCAAGGCTGGGCCTCCCGCCCCAGCTAGAGGTGAAATCGGCAGCTTGCAGTAAAGCTCAAAAGCACTGAGGGAACTTAGGTTAGACCATACCACCTGGCTGAAATTGGGTCTTGCTTGTGACCTTAAGACATAAATCAGTCCGTTACATCAAGGGCAGAAGAACAGGTTATGTGGAAAAGGATTCACGAAGTCTGATCTCTGCTTACAGAAAAATGCACAAAGGGCAGGGCACACAACTAGGGGCACGTCACAAACACACAGCTAAGTAAACGCAACGCCTTTCTGCTCCTTATGCATTTTAAATCACGGCATCAGAAGACACGAACGTCAAGACAACAAATATTTACCCTTCTCTCCATTTCCAGCTGTGACCGATCGGCGAATCGCTCCTGCCTCTGCAAACAAACGAGTGTGTGAGGGCCAGGACAGTGATTTATAACGGCAGAGCAGTGATATTGAGTTGGGGGATCTGGAGCTAGGGACTCCGCCCGCGGCCCACCTGCGTCGCCCTCTCCAGCTGGAGCTTCAGCTCTGACAGCTCTAGGTCCGTGTGCCGCAGCTGGACCTTCAGCTTCTCGTTTTCACCCAAGATCTGTTCATAGAGCTTAGGGGAGAGTGAACACAGCAGCGGTGAGTCTGGGAAGCCATGGTATTAGGGCGTGAGCTAGCTGGACTATGGTCTAAGCGTGTAATGTGGCTGACCGACAGCGGGCAAAGAATTATGGGTAACGTACGAAAATGCTGCAGCTTACTGAAGAGTGGTCTGAGAAAACAGTCCAGGTACCTTCTTGTAATCAGTGGTCTCCTCTCTATCTAGCCTGCTTGAGTACAGCCTCCTGCTCCCGTTGTTCCCGATGTGGTCATAACGGTCGGTGGACAAGAGACTCCCAGAGTCATTCCTGAGGGTTGGGGGGGGGCACTGTTTATCATCCTCCGCATAAACCATCAAAACCTCTAGTGGAAGAATACCCAGCGCTTTGATGTGTTTTACACAAGGAAGAAGCATCAGTAATGTGAACATTAAGGGCTGCTTACATACCTCAGAAGTCGGTCACTCTGCAAAAGAAAAGGAGAACAATTACCCATAATGCCACAGGCTGCATATTGAATACGCAGGCTTGCCTGCCCTTTCATGGACACATGCTGCACTCGCTGTCTAGGCTCCCCAGAACGTGCATATTTAACCACACGAACAGCAATGCCTCAACACATTTCCAGCATTTTCAGTTCAGCTCTGATTTATGCAGCATCCTTATCCAGTAAGGCGACACCAAGGTGCTTCGCTTCAGATAAACATGCAGATGGAATGATGACAGGGGGCTCCAAGTTTGGCAAAAAGGTCAGCTGGCTTAAATCAAGGAAATATTTCTGCAGCCAAGTATACAAATTTTCTTAAAATAACACAAATACACAGTCAGATATGAGCCGGTAAATGCTCTCCCATCCTCGTGACAGCGAGCGGCCACACCGCTTAGACTGCCGAGACCTGTCTGGCGGACAGCTGCCAGCGTTAGTTACGTCTTTGAAAGGCTGCATGAAATAAAATCGAGCTGGGCGTGTCATGAAGGAAACTGGGCCACTCGCGGTGAGGCTGGGCCTTTCCGAATCTCGCAGAGAAGCCCATTTGCATGCCATTTCGATCACGCCTTGCCTATTCTTGAGCGTCCAGAGTCTAATCCAAACAGGAAACATGGCAGGGTGTGGCACTGCAAATAGCTTTTCCCTTTATTTGAAAAATATCTTGGTTTACAAGGTCTAACAAGGCAGGGCCCAGAAGAATTCATTCAGACATCTACGCGAGGTTGTCTCAGACAGCCAAGCCCTGTGAAAGAGGCCACTGTTCTAGACACAACATCACCAAACCTTAGTTATATGCTCACCTGGGGCTTGTCTTGGGTGCTGCCATCTTCTGAACCGGACTGCTGCTCCGGATCGTTCTCGTCGCTCTAAAATGAGAGGAGTGGGGAAATGAGAGCGGCATGGGGAGGGGAATCTCTCGGCCCGTCCCAGCAAGCAAAGGAGCAGCGAGCTCACATCCTGGGTCCAGAAGGAAACGCCCGTGGATCGCCGCTTCTCACGGGGACGCCGTCGCTCCCGTGTGGACCTGGGCTGGGCCTTGTCCTCACCCTCCTTTTCCTCCTGTTTATCGGACTCTGGGCGTAACAGAAGACAGGGGCAGCGGTGGAGCATTAGAAAGCTGAACAAAAATTCCTTCGGCGATGATTCGATTAAGCACAAGGTTAAAGGTCATGCTTGTTTCCAATCCCTTTCTACATCCAGGGGTACTTTCCCATGAGCATGCTCTGTAAAGTAACTATAGGGGAGTCCTAGTAGCAGGTGGTGACTGAGGGGTGAATAACTAAAATAAAAAAAACTAAAAAAAACTAAAAAACTTTGGGCTGGAATGGGTTACCACCACTAGAGGTAATCCAGGTACCATGTGCTTCTCCCTTCTGAAGTGGCCACCCCCTCCCCCAAAACGAAACGATTCATAAATGCCATATATGCCTCTACATTTTCCCACCAATGATCTAAGGCAGAGTTTCCCAATCCGGTCCCATAGACAGTCCATGTTTTTGCTCCCTCCCCCCTCCCTGCCTGACAGTCCTCGAGGATCGGAGTGGGAAATACTTCTCTAAAGGCACTTTAAGTGTCTTGTCTATCTCAAAGATATAAGCATGAGAACGTCGTACTTAGAATGAGTGTATAGGGCGTCTATCTCTCACTCACACACACACCGGGTAAACATATCCTTATGGGGACCGCTCATTCATTTCTATGGGAAACATGCCAATGCTAACTATGACAACCTTAACCCTACCCAGCCCTAAGCATAAGTAACCAAGCAAAATACAAGAGTTTTTGCATTTTTAGTTTTTTCATTGCAGTCACAGATTTTTATTAAATTGAGATTTCCCTTATGGGGACCAGGGAATAAACACAGGTATCCATCACGTTGTGGGTACACACACACACACACACACACACACACACACACAGTGACTGACCTTTCTCAGTTTCCCTGGAAGGCCGTCCATAGGTAGAGCTAATCCCCGATAGGCTGTTGGGCCTGTTGAGGGAGCTGGAGGACAAAGGGCCACTGGATGAGGACACTGAGGACGTGGACGTCACCGTGGTGGTCAAGGCAGTTGTGGCCGTGGTTGTAGATGTGCTACCCAGCCGGAAACGCTGCAAGAGGATCTGAAAATTAGTGCTGAGGGCTAAAGAACCGTGAAGCCACTTTGGTCAGATCCAAAAATCAGCGTTACCAAAGCAGAGAGCAAGATCACCAACCTCATCGAAGCTGCGAAACCTGGACCTGTAGTCCTCCTCCTTCACCTCCACCTCCTTCTTCTCCTCCTGCTGCTTCTCCTTGTCCTGCTTCTCCTTCTCTTCCTGCTCCTCCTCTCGGGTCCGCATGGGCCGGCTCCGGCCGATGGTTTTCTCGGCCTCCTGAAGGTCAGTCAGGGTCACGCCCTGCAAGGTCACGATTAAAGATATGTTAAGTCGAGGGCCGCCATGGCAACGGGGTCCATTGACATTGAACCTATCCGACAGAAGGCAACAAAGATGCCCGCAAAACTGAGCTTGGAGTGATTTTCCCAAAACACCAAACGGTTTTTAACCCATTAACTTATGTCCAAAGCAGGGCACAAAACTGATAGCACTTTATTTTTGTAAGCTTTTTTTTAAGCTCTAAAACAGTGGTTGTTGCGTGCATGTGCAAAACTTCCAATAAGTCGAAACTGTCGTGATGGTATATGAGCAATGTAATGTCACTAGCGCTAAGAGTCACATGACCAGAGCAGTGCAATTCCTTCATGCTCTCATGGCAGGACTGACTCTCACCTGTGTGGACCTGCGGGACTGCCTCGCTTGTCGGGACCGGGCCTTTCGCTGCGACTCGGACTCTTCGTCGCGGACGGGAGTGAGGTACGACCTGCCACACACGCGGACACACTGTTGTCAGTATGACAGCCACGCCTACCAAAGGATCCACCTACAGCCAAGCAGCCATGCTGGCACGTGACCAAACATTGTGCTGAGGACCAGCCTGTCAGCTTGGCGTGAGCTACAGCCTGACCACCACAATAACACCCTAACCATCAGGTACACTGGTCAGGACTAAGTTATTCTTCGCAAGTAGCTCAGTGATGGCTGCCCACTGACTTTACCCCATAATACACCGTTACTCCCAGAACCAGCCGATGAGCGACAGGGAGAGCCTTCATAATCAATCAAGGAGCCAGACACTCCACATGGCAGCCATGTCAGTAGCAACTGGCCCAAACTGAGGCCTATTCACTGGAACAGGTACAGGACAGCAAATGACGGAAGAGAAGCCACACAGGTATATGGTCATACAGTAAATCCCAGGAAGCTGCTCACTCCCACTGCTTAAGCTTGACCATTATTTCCCAAAACACTCACACAGACAGAAGCCCCACCTGCGTCTCTCCCGGCTATCGGAGCTCAGCGTTGTTCCCGTGGTGGAGGTCGTGTTGAGCACCGTGGGGATGACGGCGGCAGACCCCTTCTCCCGCTCCTTGTCCTTCTCAGCGCTCTCCTCTGGCCAAAACCTACCGGTGGCAGAGACACACATACCGCGTGAGGCAGACACGCAGCACCCGATCTGCGGAGGCGTCGCTAGATGGCATGTACAAGACGCCGGCCCATGTCACATGACCCTCCACACCTGCTGGTCACGCTGGAGGGGGCGGGGGAGGGCGTGGAGCCCGAGCTGGACAGCACGCCCCGGGGGCCACCGGACGAGGTGACAGACGAAGAGGTGGAGGATGAGGAGGCGGTGCTGGAAGCGAGGGGGTCATCGTACCTCCGGCCAAAGGAGCCACTGGGGGGTGTGTGGGGGGGAGCAGAAAGATCATGAAAGGGAGAAAACGCTTCTGTCTCTATAAACCGCGAGGTGATTTTCTCATAAGACACAATGCAAATGATGTAAAAATGTCATATCTTACACAAAACCATATGATGTTCCCATACATGAGGAAGAGACAAACGGAGGAGACTGGAGACAAAAGACAGCATGACGCTAAGGAGCAGTAGGAGGAGCATAGAGCTTATGCGCATGGGCGTGAACAGGAGCGGGCAGCGGGCTGGGCCTCTACCTTCTATACATGCTGTAAGACAGGCTGTGCCAGGGCTTAGTGCTACCGGAGACGGGCTCCAAGCTGGAGGAGGACGGCGACTTTGTGAGGGCATCGCGCACGCTGCTACTGCGCCCCACTGCTAGCGAGTGGGACGAGCTGCCATGCACACAGAGCCAAAAAGAACAAGGGCAGGTTAGCGCAAATGCAAACGCACGCGCAAAATGCAACAGTCCCGCCCCTTGCTTCTCATTGGACCAGGAGGGAGGGGCCCTCGAGGGGTGGGGTCAGGGCAGCGAAGGGCAGAGGTGAAGCAGCGACTACCGGAGCAGCTATGCTCTCAGCTGCCAGGTTAACCGCACACAGGACAGGCGATTAGTTTGCTTATTTATACATCTGCTGTCAGAGGCAATACATGACCCCAAACCCTCCACGCCCCCTGGTGGCAGATACCAGAGTGAACAAGCAGCGAACCTGCGTTGGTAGCCAAGCGCCCTGCTCTGGGGGCCAGTCCCCTCGCTGTTCCGGACATCATCCTCCCAGCGCCTCCTGGTGGAAGAGCCGCTACGCACCAGGCTGGCAGCCGAGTCCCTGAGAATCAGAAGGTACAATAGTACCGGGGGCTGCATGTCACCCGGATTCCTCCACCCAGCAGAGGGCGCTGGGGCTCCCCGCTTTGCTGAGGACTGCCCATGTCCTTAACATTGACTTTGATTCTAGCCCTTTGGAAAGGGTTTCGCTCCCAATAAGTCATCTATATCCCAATGATGAGAGAATTAACGAAAATGCAAAATCCCTTTAAGGGAAGCTGAAAGGCAGTCCTTCAAAAATCCCTTCAAGTAAACCTTGAACTGAGACATCAGCTATGCTGCAGTGTCTGCATGAAGGCACAGGTGACTGACAATGCAAGCCCACACGACGTGCACACTGTTCATGCTCGAGTGCATGTGCAGCCTCTCCCTTCACCTATTCTCCTTCTCGTCGATGTCAGACGTGCTGAGCAGCCTCCGCGACGGAATCGTGGGCGCCACGTAGGCCAGCCGTGTTCCTTTATCCTTCTCCTGTAGACGGGACAGACGGCCAGTGCCGCGTTAATGCAGCTGCTTAGCCTGGGAGCACCAGGACTGGATAGGATAAGCAGACTTGCAGCTATCAATGCAGGCTCGTGATAAAATGAGTTCTGGTCCAGTGGTCAATGAGAACAATAACGTTGCCAATAGCCCTCACCTTCTCCTTGTTGTCCAGAGTGGAGGACAGGCGTGGGCTGGATGCCGAGCGCATCACTCCGGCCGCATCCTTGTCCTTTTGGGCTTCCTTCCGGGCCGTGATCTCCGCCAGGGCCCCGTAGCTGCCAGTCTTCTTCAGGCCCAAACGCCATGAGGCCGGGGACTCGTCCTTGCGGTCCTCCTCTTTAACTGACATCTTTCCGGAAGGAGGGGCTATCTGGGGTGGGTTCGAAAGTAGGCCTTGCATTAGCAAAAATGGGTGGGGGCTGGGGGGGCAATCAACTACAGCAAGTTATGGCTAAGCTTGAGCCAAGCTTGAAGAGCACTTCACTGGGGTAGATTAAAGCGAAGCAGGAGGTGAACTGTGACCCAGGTAAAGATGCTCTGGGTTGTATAGATGGTGAAAATGGAAAAATGAGATGTAGCCTCAAGCTGGAACGGAGCACCACCAGGGTCAAAGGTCACGTGGAGGCGACCTCTCGCACTGGCTCTCCTGGTTGCCCACACTCCTGCTTGCTTTGAGGGGCTGGCGGGTTTCACCCGACATCTACGCTGGACGGGCAGCTGCAGACGCAACCAGACCTGAATGTCTCCATGCAGGCAAGCGTTTGGTTAAAACCAGGCCAGCCCCATAGGGCCGGCGCATCGACGGCAAACCACCAGGCGGGGGCGCCAATTAACAATGAGCAAGCCGGCTTCACACAGGTGCCAGAAAGCAAGTTTGTCAGTCACGTTATGAGAGCGGAGGGGGGCACAAGTAGAAAGACATTCAGGTTAGTTCTGTCTCAGGAAGTTTAAATTGGTGATTAGAGGAAAGGAGGGGGGCACAAGTTGGGAGCACACCAATGCCTCACCATAGCCTTTTTGGGCACAAGAGAAATGCCAGTTTTGCGCAAGCTCTGGCGCCATAATGCAGGATCGCTGGGCTCCGATGCCACAGGCATGACAGGAGTAATAAAATCAGACTAAAGCCAATCAAGACAAGAGCAGAGATGAGAGAGAGACCCAACAGGAGAAGGCAGCAGCTGAGAAAACAGTTCAAGTGAAAAGTGAGAAACGTGGCCCCCCGCACACCCCCCGCCCCTCAGGCTGACAGGGGCAGCGGGCGCTCCGACAGCACCGGCAGCCAGAGACCGTGCTTTGAGCGCCATGCTTAGCAACAGTGAGCGCATGCAGCCTACAGATGGCAGCAGCGATTCAGTGAAAGCTGACTGGACACCTTACCCCAAGCCGGGTGTCCGGCTGAACCAGCGTTATAACACGCATTGTGTCCCTCTGCCACCAATGCCCCCTCCCGTCACTAATAAAACGCATCACTGGCCAATAAGGTTGTCCCCCTCTGTGTGAATTATTTCCCCACTTATGCCCCCCCCATTATAAAAACAAATCCTAGAATCGCCCATCTTTACTTCATATCCACTGCAGTTCTACAAAATATATAAAAAAACAAACACTGATTTTTAAAATGCTTAATATACTGAGATAATTTACACAGCTGAGTGCAGACAAGTCAGCATATTAGCATGTTAGTCAGGGTGGCACTACCACCAGGAAACACCATATTCTTTATGCATCAGGATATGCTTAGAGATGCACAGCCTTATCTACTGCCCAGCTAGCTAAATTATTCAGAGCCTGCTCTTCTTCACGTAGGGACTCATCAAGCAGCATGAGAAACGATTGGTAAGAAATCGTGCTACTCAAAAATTCACTTCCTGGAAATGATTTGGGGGGCGGTCTGCAGCAGAGGTGTGGACCTGAGCATACCTTTTCGACGGGCGAGGTGGGAGTCACCTGATCGGGGGAACTTGAGGGGGCTGGGTCTGTGGCAGCAGCTGGAAGTGCAGCAGGGCTATTGCCATTGTCAGCAGGCGCTGATGGCTTGCTCTTGTCTGGGGGGGGGGGGGGGGGGAAGAGGTGACGGAATATGAAAGCATGTCAACAAAGAAAACCAAAGCCTAACAAACAGTGACCGACAGATTGAGCAGGTGGAAGGCAAGGTGCCCGTCTCAGCCCCCCATACGAAACGGTCTCCACGTTACTGATATTAAAGACCAACACCTGGGTACCACCCCCAAATGGGTGCTCGAGCAGCGGGATGGTGCCCGGGCTCACGTACCTCCTTCGTTCTCCGACTCCGAGTCTTCCTCGTCCTCCTCCTCGCTGGAGCAGCTCGACTCGTCCTTCTTGCTCTCCTGCTCCCCCTCATCAGCCTTCTCAGGCTCCAGGGAGTCGATGCACGGCACTTTCGTCTCCGATTCCCGTAGCAGGGTCTCTTTGCTGGGAGAGACATGCACGCGGCTTCAGTGGGGAGTGCTGCGAATCCCCACATTCCTGGCGGGCTTTCGAGGCCAAGGCCCTTTAGCTTCCACAGCAGATTCGACACCAAGTTCCCCCCGATGCTAAGCCACCGGCCACTTCCTGTCCCCACTGATCCCTGGACCATTTTCCCACGAGGCCCAGCTCTCATGGCCAGATGACTTACTTCTTGAGCTTCTGCGATTGGTTGTTTTCCACCGTTGTCGTGGTTTTGATCAAAGGATTTTCACTCAACAGCTGTAATGAAAACGAAATTCTCAGAATGACTCAGGGTGAAGGGTTTATTTAATAATAATAATAAAAAAAAAAAAAAGCCATTTTCAATTGTATCACGTGATCACACAGCTCCAGAAAGTCTGTGGCCCAGTTTCTCCAGTATAAACAAGACACAGCGCTTACCAGGTTCTGCTTCTTCTGCAGCTCCTCTAGGTACCCAAGAACATCCTCATCTGCCACATCGAAAGCCGTCTGACCCTGTGAAGAGGCACGTTGACACCTAGCACCCACACGCCCAGCCGTGACTCCGGGAACGGGAAGCCCAGCCTACCACTTTGTTGATGGTGTCCATGTCGCACAGGTTCTCCACCAGGATTCGACAGGCCTCCTCTTTCCCCCAGTGGGCAGCTGCGTGGAGCGGAGTCCAGCCATCAAAGTCCTTGATATTTACATCGTACCCTGCCTGGATTAAAAGCCTGAACACAGACAGCAGCTTTAACCTGGTGCCCGTCTCTAAGAGCAATTCCAGTGAAGGACGTGGCCTGTGGCTTGAGCGGGACTCACTTTAAAACCTCGGCGTAGCCCTTGGCCGCCGCTACGTGCATAGCCGTGCCCCCGGACTTGGTGTGCCGCACGTCGGCGATTTGCCCGCTGTTGAGCCACTGGCGCGCATCCCGCAGCATGACCCGCTCCTCCTCCTTACGCGCTGCCTCGATGTCCACTCCTGAGGAGGAGGAGGAGGAAGTCAGGCAACCATAGCTAATGAGCGGATGCTGGTAGGGTGGCGGCGCAATGTCAGCTGCAGTATGGAGGGTCGAAGAGGGACGATGATGACGCGAGCGGCACCCGGAGAACCTGAATGTGGCCGCTCCCCTGGCATCCTGAGAACCAGTGACTGACAGCGGCAAACACACTCCGGGGGTAAATAGCAGGGGTGCAACAGTACACAGAATTCATGGGTTGGTGCAAACTATGGCTTAAGTTCATGGTTCGGTGTAATTTCAGTATAGCAGGCAAAGCAGAATTAGTTTTGAAATTATTTATTATTCAAATTGAAAACAATTAGGAACATTCCAAAGGGAATATGTCTGTTGACATGACTGAATTACAAATCCTTGGGTAAAAAAATTGAAATCATAATCATAATGAACTGAATTCCGTCTAAATCCTGGGTTCTCTACTACAGAGTATGGTCGCATATCTGTAACGATAGACATCTGTAAACCAGGGGAGACTAACCGGTAGAGGCTATTTATGCTTTGATCTAGTCATGCATACTTTCAAAGGATGTGGTCAAATTAGTTAGCATGTTGGATGTGTTAACAGCAACATAACAGAGTATGGTATAACAGAGACGGTAGACAGATTTAGAGTGCTTTTCCACAGCACCAGGTACCGTATTTTTGGTAAGGTTCTTTCCCTATTATAGTGACTTCCGTCTGAGTACCAGTACCTAAAGTACTAAAGCAGCTAGGGTCCTGCATTCTCTTTAAAGGGTGCTTTTCCACTGCACCAAGTACCGCACTTTTGGTACTTCGAGACAGTACGGTACTTCAAGGTGTTGGTTTTCCACTGGTATGAAAAACTGGTACTGGTGCCCAATGACATCACACGTCGAGGCGAGGTATTTTGTACTGAATTTGAAAAATAGCTGTGGTATATTATAAGATTGGCCAATGTGCGATATTAATAACACCATCGCATGTTATGTACATACAATTCTTACATTGCTAGTCAGCTATATTAAAATAAGGCTCTCTTCCATTCAGTTCTGTACAGACATTATAGCGTGGGGATTAAAGTTTCGATACAATATTTTTACTCTGTTACTCTATCAAAGGAAAAAAAAAAAACTTAAGCTTTACAATTTTAATTATTATTATTTAATTATAAAAATTTACTTATGCTGCTTTTGCATGAGCACTGTATAGGTTCTCAGAGACAATATAATTTCATTTTCATCCTTGGCATTTAAATAACACAAAGATGGGTTTGTGAGAAATTTATTAACTTTTTTTGTTTTATAAATACCCCAATATTTATTACAATGAAATCACATTGTTACTACAGCACCCTATATGCATGCTGTGTTAGTATATTCAACAAAATACATTAATTTCTTGCCATGCCACCCAGATCTTTCTGTGGTACATGTTCTCACGACCAAATTGCATGCATATATTTTTTTATTATTTATTTATTTTATTTTTTTTACTACGCATTTATTCATTTGCAACTTTTCTCAAGGCGGTGTTAATATTGTGTTTTAGCGGCAGGCTATTTGCATAACCAATCTACAAAAGTTAGCATTTGAAGTCCTGCCCCAATGTACCAAAGTGGTACCCCAGCTGGCAAAGCACTTTCGGTACTGGTACTGAAAGTACCGTACCATAAGTACTTGGCGCGGTGAAAAAGCGCCTCGAGACTGCAAAGAGGTGTGAATCGAGATCACGTTTCCTTAGTTAATTGTGCAGCCCTACAGCAAGGGCAGAAAGATTATGATTGTCGTCTCGGAGAACGCATGTAGCGGTCATGCAAAAGCAAGGATGGTTAACTTTTAAAAATGTTTTAGCAAAACTTAAACCCCCACACTATAATGTTAACACAGTATGAAGGCATGAAAAAGCCAGATCTGGACCTAGCTATCGCGGTCCTTGTGATGTAAGAATTGCATGTGCTTAACATGTGATATTCGTATTAATATCACACATCAAGCCCTATAATATAGGACTACTATATGCATTTTTAGAAATCAGTACTTAATACCCTGCCTCCCATTTTGTAAGTCCCAAACGTATGGTACCTGCTGCAGTAGAAAAGCACTCTTGGTCTTATCAACTACTCACTCTCCAGTGCTGGTATATTTTACTGCGAAACCAAAACGTTCTCAAACCGTCAATTTTGACTACCTGTAACCAGGAATAACTGTAACAAAATTACAGCCACACCAAGCATGTTTTCCATGTTAAACATCTATTTATGAATTTAGGTTCCACCTGTGTCAGTAAATGTATTCATTTGTGTCACTGTGCATACCAAACGAAGAATGAAGCACTGAACAGCATGCAAGTAATACATGAGGGGGGGGGGGGGGGGGG
>JAODJW010000062.1:26701752-26727220 GCA_026777045.1 Hyperopisus bebe
GAGAAATGGGCGTCTATGCATCTGGTGCTCAAAAATCAAGACGCCCTATAAGTTGAACAGTATGGCGAGGTCTTCACATACAGATCAAACAGCACAAAATAGATAACCACTGGAGGGACTCGTACCTAGTTACTCATATGCTGCCCATACTCACAGCTTTTCATGAGAAATAACTCACCAATGGCACAGCAGGGAAAACCATGGATTCAGCTGAGAATTTCACCTGTGCCACCAGGAACTAGCCAGCAGTACCAGAGCTCTCAGAGGAAGAACCTGAATACAAGACCCATCCAAGCCTTAAAAAACCGTAGTGGCCAAAGGATTCATCTATCTTCGGGCTGTCTTTCACACCATCTGGAGCCCAAGCAACGCTGGAGAATAAAACGAGCGGCTTCGAGACACAGCTAAACCACAGAGATGTGTGGCACCTCCAGTCTTTCTGCCACATACGCCCCTCAGGAACTTCACACCAGCTCTGACCCAATACCCTGTCACAGAGTGAAGAATCTGACCAGGGGGATTACACTTACTCAGCGATGTCCATATACCCGCAGGACGCGGCCGCATGCAGAGGGATCCACCCCTCATTATCAGGCTGGTTGACACAGGCACCGTGCTCCACCAGGAAGGTGACCATGTCCACGTTGTCGTCAATGCAGGCCTGCAGGGACACAAAGGAGAAATGTTGCTCCAATTGATGCGAAGAGGCTGCTGGCAACTGGTTAATGGCCAGGAAAAGTGGAGTTGCAATGAAGTTCTTCACCTAAACTATTTAAACAAAGACAAACAGCCTAAAACGGGTAAAACTCCAGTGAGTTAATGGAAAAACAGCTGAGTGACAAAGCAAAAAATGAAACGGCAGTGATGAAATGCACAGTGCTTTTGTATGACCAGCTGAGTCCCTGCACTAGGACGGTGGCAGAAGAGAAAGCCTGAACCTGCCTTTGAGGAGACAGCTGCACATCACAAACCTCTGGGGAACTTGGGAGTAAACTCAACTCCCCCCACCCTGAACTGTAAGAAACCACCACAAAAACCTGGCATCCCATTTTCATGTGGCTGAGGCCAAAAAGACCAACACCCTCACCATAAGAAGAGAAGTTGTTGCAAAAGCATCACTAACTACAATAGATGCAACTTTTACCTGGTTATATAAATGTCTTGGGAACGGGTGAAAAACAGGCTTTTTTTTTTGGTCTGACGGATTTGGCTGTACAATTCTTGGGCTTGATTCTCCTCCATTCAAATCCCTGAACAACTGAAACCCCTGTTCATACAGGAGCCTAGCAAAGAAGAACTTGCCCAGCCAACATTCAGACAGGGGCAACCCCAGTTTAACGGAAGATCTAGGGCCAGTGGCAACACTGGGGGGGGGGGGGACCCAGTCAGGCACAGCTCAGCCATTCATATGATATCTCTCAGACGACATCTGTGAGTCTGCCACCCACGGCAAAGTACCTGGGAAACATCTGAAGACCAGTTTTATGCTGCAAACTATACGCTACCGAACAAAGCCCTGCAAAAGGGTTTTGTGACACATTCAAACGTGAAGCTGTGGGTGCTCCAACACATAGCGCACGGCTCAGTTTTCAGTCACAGGAGGAGCTCCCCCACCCCACCCACTCAGCAAGTCCGCAGCCACCTCCCCTTCCCTGCACACGGTGCGCCGGCTGGAATGCTTGGCCAAATTTGGGTCGTTCGTTGTGCCGTACATGGTCAGAGCGGAGGAAGCCTGCGGGCATTATCGGAGGCCACGTGAGCAGGAGTGCGCTACACAGGGGAGCCAGGGGGGAACAGGGGCAAGCTCAAACAACTGCTAGCCAGGTGGGGATCCCGCCTCCTCTGGGTCTGACATCACTATCCACCGCCCTAAATGGCTGCCTTCAAAGAGGATCCCTAGCAAGCTCAAATGGCAGAAATTTTCCAGCTCTTTGGAAGCTTTTCCTCTTCACCATGTTCCCAGAGCAAAAGGTATGGCTTATCAGAGCATGCTCCATTTCATCCACTATCCCACATGGGGTACTACCTTAAAAGGTGCTAATCCCCGAACGGTCATAATTAAGATCTAAAAAGGGATAAGCAGCACTGCTCATTCCACAGGAGCTGATAAGGAGGGGAGAGGAAGACAAAAGGAAGAAACCAAGGTGTAGTGTTTCCTGGCAGACAGCAAGGGAGGCAGTCAAACTAAATAAGAACAACACTGACTAGATAGAGCAGACTCAAGTATGGCTTAACAGGGCCTGCAAATCACTAGTCCAATGTACCCGGACCATCGAGTGTTCCCGTCAGGCTACAAAAATGTACCACCCTGCCCAATGGGCTATCATAAATTATCCCCAAAGTACAATAAAATTCCCTTTATTTGCTTTTTCTGTTCCTTTGACTTGCTAGTTGGAGGACAAACTTTGACCACCGAACAAGCGAGTTGCCAATGGTTTGTCTGCTAGGAGGCGTATGCTTAAAGCTCGATTTAAAGGAGGTTTGCGGTTTACTGAGCAATCACCTCGTGCGGCCATCTTGGTGCATTGTATGTCATGGTCATAGAGTACTCCGAGCACCTTAAAGCAAACAAGTCAAGTGTGGCTCTATCATCACACCAGTCATATTCAGTACACTGCATATGGTGACGCAAAGTAAAATTATAGAAATGTTATATAAAAGCGAATGAAAAGCAACAATATAAAGAAAACCGATATCACTGGATGGAACCTATATATAGCTATAAGCAGCCAGCTGTCATATGAGGTAGAGCTGGGCGATAAATCGATTTTACAGATTAATTTGAATTCTTGGTTCAAGGCGATGTTTACAAAGAAAATCACAAATCACTTTAAACTGGGTAATTAGCAAGGAGCCAGCGAAATTCCCAAATTTATTTATGAATAAGGTTTGTTTTTTCAAGCTTCGGGGGACACTGTAAATAACAGCATGCCAGACTGCTCTCCATCAAGGCCCTCCACCCCTTTGTACACCGACGCACAGAGCAAAATTGCAGCACATGCGTCAAAAAGAGAGGAGCTCGTCTCGAGAACTGCCATCGTCACCTCAGTTGTTTGGAGGTGGTTTGACTATCCAAAGTCCAACATAAAATAAAGTGTCCGTAAAGTTTGTCTGGAATCTGTGGCTACTAAAGGTAGCAGTACAACAAACTTGTTTCAGCATCTTGGACAGGCATGCAGCCAAGGGGCAGGAGTGCGTAGCTATGCGAGATGAGCAAGTTAGCGGCAGCCTCCAAAATCCCGCTAAAAAGCAGGTAGCGATACTGCTGACCTTTTCATGGAACATTCCATACGATAAGAATGGACCCCAGTGGAAAGAAATTACAGATGCCGTGACATTTCATATTACCAAAGATTTGGTGCCTATATACACAGTGGGGGGAAAAAAGCGGGTTCATTCAGATGTTAAATGGAAATCGATCCCAGATTTGAGTTACCAAGCCAGAAGTATTTTACTGAAGTAGCCCTGCCCATCTATACAGCAGTACTTGTGGAAAAAACTTATTTTAATGATAAAAATAACCTAAATCGTAAATCTGGCGTAGGTCGGAAAAATAAAAAAATCAGATTTTATTTTTAGGCTGTCCGTTCGTTGCTGGTGCCTAAAGTGAAACTTACTGCCTTTTTTTAAAATTTGGGATAGTCAAATTACAAGTTCATTTCAAGCTATCAAAATCTATCGATCTAGTTCATTTATGCATAATCCCCATGACATTTTACTTGTATCGGTCCTCATCATATACGTGGTGCTATTTTCTCTTTTGCCTATAGGAGGGCTACAACAGTGTTGTGCAATGCCCTCGCACCAGCATCTTGGTATGTTGTCAGTCATGTTAATGGAGTATGCCAGCATATGAATGCAAGCAGGTCAAGTAGGCTATTACTGTCACACCAATCATATTCAGTAGGCTGCTTACAGACACAAAATAATGATGTAGAGAGAATACAGATATTATTGGATGTGACCTGCTGTCAATTATGAGATATTGTTAATTATCTTTATTCAGACCTTGTGGCTAATACTAAAGCAAATGAAAAGTCTGGAGTTATAATTTATTTCTGCCTGGGTATAATTTTTTAATGAAATATGCAGTGTATTTGGACGAAATGAAAGTGATTTCATGAGTAAGCACAAAAATAAATTTCATGTATTGTTTTTCGTTATTTATTTTCATCATATAATGGTAAATTAATTATGTTGCTTTGTTCTGCAATGTTACTGCCACAGTGCTGTGCTTTTTGTCATTTTTACAGCAAATCTGGTTTGATCACACATTAGTGAATGTGGTCTGAAACGTGATTTGAACAGAATCAAAAATGAATCGATTTGGTCACTTGCAAATCAAATTGTGAGGTCAGGGACAATTTACCAGCCCTAAAAAGATACTAATTTATGTTTCGGCACATATCATTAAGTTAGTCCTTCTGAAAAAAGGCATGCGAGATTTAGACTTTATTTTCAGCTATTCTTTTCCATCAGAGGTCATTTTTTGTGCTTTGAAAGAAAGAGACAGGTTGGTTTTGTTAAGGAACTTACATACTTTCAAACAAAGATTTTGATATACAAGCCTTTGGCCTTTCTTTAGTGGTTTGCACAAGTGACTGCATTTGTAAATTTGTAATCCAGAGACCTTTTTAAACATCGCTCAAAATATGTAAAGCCACTATAGCATTTCATATCTCATTCCTATCGGATTGATATTAGGACTGAACTGAAATTGGACTGAATCAAATCTTTAGCTTGTGAATCAGGATCAAGTCAGGGGATCTGTGCCAATACCAACCTTAATCAATACAGATAGGATCCACGGAGGATCTAACAAGAATCTCAGCTGAAGGGTTACAGTAGTCATACTGATTACATAATATAGACCGCCAACTTTAAACCCTCTTGTTGGTCCTGTACTGGTGACAGGCCCGAGTCCAGTTACACTGTTCCACTCACACCAGTTTGATGACAGCACTATTTACAGGCCAGAGGTAGCCTGCAGCAGCCAGGCATATACAGAAAATGTGCTATTTTTCCACACATTCAATATCGTACAAGAATACCTAGGCTTTAAACAGCATTCCAAAGTCACATATCAGTAGCAGCACTGGCTGATTAACCAAAAACACAGATTTGATGCTTCCGTTAATGGCAGCTGTTGCTAAGAGCACTTCACAGACAGTTTAAAACAGGCTGTCCAGCAAACAAAAGCTTCACGTAAATGTAAACAAGAAATACTCACACCAAGCCATTGCGCAATCAATACCTGGAGCATTTCAGAGTTGCAAATGACTAAATCAGACTAAAGGATTTGCTGCCTACAATCCAGCTGAATCTGGAGTGTATGGTACTTAGGGCTACTGGGGATGACTCATATAGAGCTGGAATCCAGCACTGCATGGCTTTGCATGTTAGGATTAACATAAGAAGAGACTTATTAGCTGTATTATGAATTGCGCAAGTTCGGTATTCCGACAACTGTGAAAATGAGCCAGAACACAAGAGCCTTCATTTTTTGAATTTAGAAAAGAAAAACACAGATTCTCAAACTTGATAACCCTGTCTGATTATCTGTGTAAAACAAAAACAAAAAAACATTTCATATAAAAACACAGTCAATGCCCAGACCTTTCTAACACCACATCTCCAAACTGCCCTAGACACCATTAGAAGCATTCTTCTCAGGAAAGTTTGTCATCTCCATGCCACATAGACTATGTTTCAAGCACCAGAGACCATTCTAAACCTTTACACAGTGTTTACGCTTATAAAACATATATAGCCAACTGTATTTATTAGAGACACACTTCTGAACTGCATAAATGTACCAGTTAATGCACACACGCTAATATATCGAGTAATACACTGAAACAATGCTTTAGGTACTTCAGATCAGGATCTCTTCAGAGACACTCAACATACAGGTAGCACAAATTAGACCCATACATACACATACTACCAATACATTATGGGACACTGACACAGATGCATACTTGACACATACCAAGGGAAATTCAGTCACTAGATCTCCTGAACAGCTTTTCAAAAACCTATTATATCTAAACAATCTGCCATCTAAAATATGACTAAAGGGGAATCTGCAAAGGAGTACTGCTTGAAACAATTGTGTAATACAGGTCTATTTCAAACGACAATTAGAAACAACAATGTTGATTAAATTAAAATCACCTATTGCACAAAGTCATCATATTAAAAAATCTCCATGGATTTATTCAAACCCAGAAATAATGTCATACAAAACATTTAGATATAATGTAACAAATGAAACTAATGACAGTTCATAAAATCTACTGTTCTGTGCTAAATTCACTGGCTAATAGAAGAAAGATGTGATGCAAGCTAGAAGGTGGTATGTATGAAAGCCAGATACACCCATTACATCTTACAGTCAAACTTTTTTTGCATATTAATGTAAAGAGGCAGCACCCATAGTTTACTAGGGCCAGCTAAAAAATCTGAATGATCATTTAAAAAGAGATGAAAGGTAGGTTTGTTCCTCCATCCGGCAAAGAATTCAATTTTCAAAACCATTCCTTAACCAAAAATTGGGGCTGTTCCAACTGCTTCTCATGGTAAAGATTGCTGCTGAAGCAATAGATTAAGTGAAAATATGAGGGAGGTACTTTGAAAATGTGGGAGCAGTGGGCTGACATTTTTATGGAGGTATTTCAAACAAATTAGTTTAATCCATAAAAGTTAAATTGCTAGTGGCCTCCAGATTTTGCTGATGTTAAACAATAAACACAGTACATCAGACTCGCATTTAACCAAAAAGAAACCAGTACAGGAATCCGTTGTAACTTAACTGGTAGTCCACTGCTTACAACCATTTGTGCCTGTATTTGAGCAATACCAGGTGTTAAGTGTAAAGCCTATCATGGCAGATAGTGTAAAAATGTCTATTATATATAGGGCTGTCAAAGTTAACATGATAATAGCGATAATCAACAATTTATTATAACGTGACTAATTTTTTGATGCCATTAGCCCATGTGGAGTCGGATGGCAGCTTGGGAAAAATAATGTACAAAGAAAAAGGTATTCTGAATAATTATTTATGGGTTAATATTTTTCATTTAGGTATTTCTTTAGCTATATGTGAATGAGGCAGTCCGTCGCACGCTTTTTGATGCCTTAACTGCATAATTTACATCTTCCTCAATGTCATTCTCTACAAAAGTATGTCTCCAGTCAAATGGTATGCTTTCCGGAGTTTTCTTAAGTGTCCCAGATTAGATGTAGGCTTATTAAGTTTATTGGGATTCCTAACTCTTTCATATACTTTTCGTAGTAAATTGTCACCACGCCTTCCCAGATCGTCGTAAATTGATAATATTTTCTCCGATTTACATATTATAGCCAGTTGATGAAGGGTGTTTGATGACCTTTGGACAATCTTTGTTGTTGTCAATTTTTGGTAACTGATTTCCAATAACACATGCATACATTTGCATAAAGCAATCATGCCTTGCGAACTCTAATATTGATAAGAAAATTAACACCTGAAAAAATCCCTTATTTGTAAATGTCGAATAAACTCATAATTTAATTTGTGATTAATTTGTGATGAAGTATGGACAGTTGTGTGATTAATCACGATTAAATATTTTAATGCAGACAGCCCTATTTATATATACATATATATATGTGTATATATACACATACACACACACACACACACTTTTCTAAATACATTTTATACATATATATACACCTGCTTGTGATACACACACACACACAGAAGCAGAAACCTCTTCCCTTACTGCAGCTTGACATGGCCAGCAATCTTGAGATTCAAGATGACTGAAGACAGATAAGACCATCACCTAAGGCCCTAGAGACAGATGGTGCAAAATGGAACCCTCTGTGCAGAATCCCAGTGGGGCTCACAGCAATGCACCCGAGTGGTCAACGCTGAGCCTCTATATAACGGCTAGGACTTTAATTAGCACCAGGAGCATTGTGGAGGGCCCAGAGATGATCCCCAAAGGGACTCTTTGGTTTCCAGGCCTTGTTAACGCAGAAGCAGATGCCCACGTTGTCAATCCTGGCTCCCAACACAGGCGTGGTAATGAGACCAAGGGACAGCAGAAGTTCTTGAAAATACGAAGCAGGACTTTGATAATGTGGCAACAAGAAAAATGGAATTTAAAGTCAGCAAAAGGTTTAAGGAAAAAAAATTGTTTCCATAATAGTTTTCCTGGGTGCTTGACACCAAGCAGTCCGATTTATACAATTACACTGACGATACGGCAACCATGGCAACAACAAAATGTTCTGCAATGCACTGATAACCTTCTGATGCGAGCAAGCTACCAATCCCTGAACAACAGGGACAAATATGGGGGGAGGCTGTTCATCATACATGTCGCTTTAAACCCAACAACCAGGCTGGAGTGCAGACAAACACAGACAAACTTTTCCCAAAGCTTTTCTGACCTCTGTGCCCAAGGCAGTGTCATGGAAACTCATCCCTAAATAAAGTTCAGAACTATCTTGCTTTTGTAAGATATACAATTAAATAGGATATTTTTTGTCGTCATGTCTAAGTTAGGCAATAAATAATAATAATAATAATAATAAACACAAAGTAAATAATTGATGGCGTGGTCAGTTTGCCCTTAGCTATGAGGAAGGTGCCAGTTGTGGTTCCACGGTGCCTAGTCAAGCCACAGGCATCTAGAGTGGGTCAAGTCTTACTCAACAGAACTGGAATACTATGCCACAAGAGGCCAGTCACATGATAAGCTGTTGCCCGTGAAAGCCAGACCCATCCAATGAAGTGCTGGGACTGGTGCAATTCTTTAAGTGACAGGTTTTAAAAAGGTGTTTGAGACAAATCGTGAAAACATTTTTAAGCAGACACTGACATCTTGTTGATGGAGGTTCAGGACTGAATAGTCTTTCTGTAGAAGATGTAAGGGACCAGCTGATAAACATATGAATCACATCAAAGGAAGAACATAGCAACAGTTCGTAAAAGCCTTCATCCAGGACCAGAAAAGCTTATATCTCACATACTTTAAAAGCTCTATATGCTTTTCATTTGGTTCCTAAACTGCATGCCTTCATTTGGAAAATAGGGAGTAACCATCTTCGCAAATCTAAATTTAGAAACACTTCACATCAAGCAAGGACCCCCCCCCCAACTTCCTGAAGGAGCTCTACAAATTACCCATGGAAACACAGTCCAGCCCTGTTGCAAATCTATAACCCATGCTACACGATAAATTTAAAGTCCTTCACAATTCCATAGGCATCTGGGACATAGATCTTCTTTAGCCAACAGTATTACTGATGATGAACGGGAAAGGGAATCTGCAGGTGTAGCAGGACAGCGACTAACTTTCTGCTGTGAAATATGCAATAAGAAAAGGCAGGGAAGGAGCTTGTCATCAAGCAGCCCCCAGCCATCTTTGGTTATCCCATGCCACAACCCCACCGCAAGAGTGAGCTGATGGTTTTCGAAAGGTTAGCAAAAGGTCACAGTAGCACAGGCTACCCATGTTACACCAAACAGGTTTTGCATAGGGATCAAGCAGATTTTAAACAACTTTCCTGTAAAATGCTTCAGACTTACCCTAACCAACACAATTCACTCAAGTAGACATTTTATTACAGCTTTTTAACCAATTAAGTCACGTGCATAATTAACAAATTAAGTAACCTCCACAACTTCACAGAATGTTTGACTGATGACACACTAATCATTCAGAAGATAACAAAAAACACAGAAACCAGTTTAAACTCAATCTAATTACATCTGCAGTAATCACCATCAGTAGGGCTCTGTTCCACATTCTAAATCAGATGTCAAACAGTTCATGGTCGATGGCAGTCCCCATTATCTTTATTCGTAAGCATTTAAGCTGTGGTCCTAAAGGTAGTCCAAACATCCACATCTACATAAAGCCTACTAAAGCCCCAGTAATATCCATCCAACCAGCGAAGCTGATAAACCAGACAGGAATATTAATAGTGATCAATTTCCTCGCACACAAACACACTGCCCACAAACAGGTCAGACGGGTATATTGGTAAACACTCATTCAATCTCCCCAGAAGCTGCATGTCTCAGACGTAACACAAAGGCAGCATTCAGTCACACAAGCCTATACCAATGAGGAGATTTTTATGGCAAGTGCTCCATTAGTAAGCAGAAGGCAGGTGATGCTCTCAGTCAAACAGGATTACTCAAGAGAGCACGACAATGCCAGCAATCTAAAGGAGAAAAATATAAAGTGTTGCACGCCACTAGTTTATACAAGACTTTAGAACCTCGGCCCACATGGACCCAATCAGTCAAAGCACTTCTGATCAAAGCCTTTGGTATGAACTGCAAGTGGGATGGATCCATACACTCCATATACATACCCTGGCATCTAAATAGGGGTTCCTTTATTTTTTCCAGCGGAATCAATAACTCCAGTTCTCACTAAACAACAAAGTGATCAATACATCCATCCAGTAACTTTCTGAAACCGTTTACCCTATTCAGGGTCACAGGTGGTCCGGAGCCTATCCCCGAAGCTCGGGTGCAAAGCAGGGAACAACCCAGGATGGAGCGCCAACCCATCACAGGCCAAGAGCGATCAATAAAGTTCACTCTAAAAGGTGACCAATATGGTTTGCCATAAAAAGTATGAATGGATCAAACACGACTAGAAACTGCAATGCAGTGTACGCATGCTCCAAAATGCTGCAAATATGCAGACTTGCAAGGCATAAAATGGGGATATGGTACGGCTCAGGTAGTGACAGTTCATTCCTCTACTGTTGCAGCATCTCTCGCTAGCTTATATACAGATATGAATGATATGAACTTGAAGGCATGCAAACATGGACCAATGTTAAGTGGAAAGGAATAAAGTGAAGGAAAGAGTTCAGAGAACGAAAAGAGCATGGAGATGAGAGAAGAGGGATCCACCAAAAGAAAGATTAAGGAAACTGATGCAGCTCAAGGAGATTACCTCTAATTGAGAAGGAGAAAGAACTAATTACAGCACTGCATACAAGTTCAGAGAAACCCTCATATTGGAGGAGTGACAAAATGCAATCAGAGGTAAAAGGATATGATAAGAACTATAGTTAAGCTCACAAACAGTAGCCCCCCCGAAGCGTATAAATTCCCTCTATGTGCAACATTTAATAGCGGAATTCCCCCCCATTTTAAAAAATGAATCAGGCCCTAAAGACCATTTCCACCTTCTCTTAAATAAGTTACCTTCTCACCCAAAACATCAATGCAGATTTACTGCAGCGAAAGAACAATCTAGAGATCAAAATTTCTCCGGGATGGTATAAGTTGTGGAACAGACAATGGAAAACAATTTCCTCTATGAAGAGCATGGCATTAAGAAACAAGGGAAAGTGAAGTGTGCATCTTGATTTTACGATCTGGCAGCTAATCCAATTATAAATCAGGCCATACATAGATGGGAGCTCAGCGGCGGTGCCTTGTTTTCCTGGAAAGCAGACATCCATATAAAGCGTCAGCGCGGCAAAAACAGCGGCTTCTTGCAAGCTGAAGTTAAGCTGCCACCCTGCTGACATGGGAGAGGTTTCCAGATGGCTGACCGGCCACCATTCGCTCAGAGGAATCGCCGTTTGGAGACCGAGTCCCTGGGGACGTGGTCTGTCGTACATGGATAATTCCACAAAAGGAATTCCTCCTTATCTTTGGCATGTACGCGCACATACACGTGTCACGGCCGGAAAGCCCGGCCACCGTGCAGCGCAGCTCTTGCAGCTTGGCCCAGCCAATCCCAGACCAGCTCCCTGAGACAACCCAGCTGAGCAGGCAGAGCTGTGACTGCTGTCCATATATGGTCCTGGGATTCCCATGGAAAACTAACCCAGAGCAGACGGAACACACTGGGGGAAGAACACGGGGGGCTGGCTGGAGATGTGCATGTATACATCTCATTCTCGTTTATGTTCAACAGGCAAAATAGAGGCAACCCAGACCCAAACTGGTTTCTTAGTGCCTTGAGTGTCAGAAATCCATGTAGGAGTGGGGCTGGGGAGCAGATCAGACTACTGCAGGATGGCTGCCTCTGTTCCCAAGACTTCCTGTTGGGGCACGAATGTGACCTATGAGATACACACAATGGAAGCACCACTACTTTAAATTTCACCTATAAATTTTAAGTTTACCAAGTGCAGCAATAAAGATTGACACTAAATACTTCAGTCATCTAATAATTTTGGCGCCAGGAAACACAACTCACAAGACTGCAGTTCTGGAAAACATGAAAATTATCACAACTACAGGACACCATTTACTCATGCCATACCCCAGCAGACACACTTGTGGTATAGATTATTATATTGTACATGTAGCAATCTAACTTCGTGACTATTAATAATCCCGACTACGTATCTGCGCTGGATTTCACCGGCACGCCACACGCTTTGTAGGTGAAGCTGCATGTCCGTTATAGCCGAACAGAACTACAGCTAAAAGCGGCTCTGGGGACCAACCTGTTTGTCTGTTATAAGCGAAATTCCATTATATGCGAGTCCGCTGTATCCGATGCTTTTTCTGCATGTTATTAAAGGTGCACGGCCGGGACCAGCAGACCTTGTCCGTTATAGACGATATTCCGTTATAACAGGACTTTACTGTAATAAAATGCAACTTTACATATAAATAGTTCCATTTCAGTTTATGTATGCATGTCTCTTCCCCCACCCCCCAAAATGAGGGCAGGTTACCACACCTCATCCTGAGTCTAGCTACTATAATCCTCACTGCCAGGGCCAGACCGGGCCCCTCAAGCACACAGATAGTCATCAGGACTTAGCCTGCAAGGGGCCACAACATGACACTGGCCTCACCAACAGCTGAAGGCATGGGCCGCGCACTGTTAAGGCAGTGAGAGCAGCTAGTCAACAGTAAGGGTGGGGTGGGGAGAGGTCATCCTGGATGAGCAGATTAAAGCTAACAGGGCTGAGGGGGTGGTGGTCGAATCTTCGCTGAGCCGCAAAGCCTCATTAAGGAAATGAAAAAACAAACACACACTTCCTGTTAGTTGCTGCCCCAATCATCCCCTCCCCCCTTTCTTACTTATTTTAATTTTTTTTAAAGAAGATTACTTTGTACCCACCTTCACATAAGTCTTTATTTCAGAAGACAAAGTACTCATGTCAGCTGCAAAACTTTTGATATGTCCACTGCTTCCAGAGATGCATTAACATCCTGTATGTATGGCTGCAGAAGCGCCAGACTGGCATGATCCAGTAATGATCCAGTCATTGGATGGCCAAAAAAAAAACTGAATTAAAATCAGCAAGTACTCAAGAGCCAATGACTGGATCATTACTAGAACTCAGTATGCAACAATAAAGTCAGCTGAGTACCTGAATATACTGAATGGCCAGGTTATGCCATCAATGGATTTTTTCTTTCCTAATGAGATGGGCATATTCCAGGATAATGCCAAGATTCATCGGGCTTGAACTATCAAAAAGTGGTTCAAGAAGCATGAGGAATCACTATCCCACATGAATTGGCCACCACAGGGTCTTGACCTTAACCCCATTAAAAGTCTGGCATGTGGTGAAGAAAACTACAGAATGGTTCAGCTCACCGATCATCAATACAAGTTCTTGACGAGAAACAAATGCAAACCTGGATAAAAATTGTTGACTTTTGCATAAGCACGTGGAAACAATGCACTGACAAATCTGCCATAATCAAAGCTAAAAGCAGTCGAATGGAATATTAAAAAGTGCGTGACTTTTTGGCCAGACAGTGTATGCAGAAATCACCTATTAATGAAGTGCTTATGCAAGTTACTTTTCCAACGAGTGAAACAGAAAAAAATACGAGGAACCAATCAGTAGAGAAGAATGATGAAAGACAGGCCAGAAATAATACACAAGGTGACACCCACTGCCCATCTACCCATGCTCTAGCGACCTCCCCCCTCCCCAAGACAGGAGGAGCACACCAAGGACTGCAGCCCTCATCAAGCATAGGTGACTGTTTGGCTGCATAATAGAGCTGCCCCATTGACTGCAGTGCAACACAAACTTCTTACATTCTACCATAAAGCACCCACTTCTCCCTTTGTTGTAAGTGGGGCTCTAATGCACTAATGGAGATTTAGATATTTTAACAGCATATTATTATTTAAGTAGGTTGGCAGCAGCATCCAAACAAAGCATATTATTGATATATAAAAATCATCTCCATTATCAATCAGCTGACGAGCTGCGATCTTGGACAGACAGCAGAGAAAAAGAATGGTCTGTATCTATTCAACCATTTAACAAACATGACAAAAATACATAAACCCATCATTTCACTGTAGAGATTTGCTCACTATAAAAACACTTAGCAGCTCATTCTTCAGGCAGCAGTACAGTGTTCCCAAACTTAGTGTTCTCGTAACAGTTTACTTAAGAAAAGTGTCAACGTAGCTGGTAACCTCTCGCAACCCACACAGTAGCATTAAAGATCGGGAAGACCAATAGTAGCTACATTTTCACAAAATGTCTGTTCCCCCTTATTCTTCCACTGCCACCTCAATACAGACAATCAGCAGTGCTCCATGAAGTGCCAGTCAAATAACTAAGCTTAGAAACATTAAAACCGATTTTAAACATTTACTGGAATCAAACAGTGTGTGAGCCACACACATGTTCCAACCCGTTGTAATTTTTGTTTGACCCTAGCCATTAGTACTTTACTTCCACCTGAAAGAGGTTGCACAGATTACATAAAAGGTGCATAATTGCACCAAGCAATGAGAACCATCAGTCACTGATCATCATGCACTAAAAAATGCAGGATTATTTTCAGTAATTAAATTAGATGGCACCCTCTAATAAGTCCTCAAAGACAGGCTGAACATTTCAAATTAATGTCAAGCAACAGTGCTGGTTTCTTAACCATATACATCCTCTGTATCTATTAAGGACCATAAATTCAAATCAGTAGGAAGAAATCAGACTGCCCATTATTCATTTATCCAGTAAAAAGGTGCTCTGTAGGTTTGACGGTTAAACCTGTTTAAAGTACCATTCATTTTTGGTCCCTATGAACGTAAACCATCTCTCTCCCAAGTTCTTAATACTACAGTTCACAAAAATTGAAATTCATATAAAATTTTCAAACAGTGGTAATGCCCCCCAGATTGCTACTGGAGATATGCAGACAGTGGCAACACTATGAGTATTTTATGTAAAAAACTATCAACTATATCAACATCAGCGTCCCTAAAATTACCACACTCGTGCCCAGAGGACAACCTAGCCCAATGAAGCATGCCTGTGTTCAGCTGTACAGATGTTACTGTAGCTGATATCATACATTCATGCCAGAGACTGATTGAAACCATCCACAGAGTCTCTCCAGGCAAATCTATCAGCAATATTTAGGCAAAATCAAGAAAACACTCAAGAGTCAAAATATCTTTATGGAATGACTGACCAAAGCTTGACATAAACAGCATATTTTCCATCGGAATTCTTCATTTTAAACTTGCAAAAAAGTGGAAGCCTGGTTTTACTTGTCATCATGTTACTGTGAAAATGTTCACTGAAAATGTGATCGCTAATCAAGAAAGGAATGACAGGACAACTAAAGCCAATCAGCACCTACAATCCAAAGAACATGAGTGGAACTGCAACAATACACATTACCAAAGAAGCATAAACAAAACTCTGATGTAATTATCTTGTAGATTAACGATGCCCAAGTAACACTGACAAAGCAGCTTTTAAAAGAGCCCGTCAGCACCCTGAACCAGAAAAGGGATCATCTTCATCTTCTGATTCTGTCAGGGCACAATTCATATGAATTCACCTGGCACCGGTCACATGCAGCACAAACAGTAGAGTAGGGCTGGGCGATATCATATTGATATTATATCCCGCATGCGCAATAATCACAGCCGGGTCAGATGACTGACGAAGCATTTGGTCGGACGCCAGCTTTTCGGTGCTATACGGACATTAATTTACACCCATAATTTGGTAAGAGGATTGGTAGTATGGCTTAAATATTAATGAGATGCGTTTTGTGATACCCAAAAGTTAGTAATCTGTATAAACTTCGTTTTTCTTAAAATCGATTAGTGGAGCACCCCACATAATGCCGTTTTGCTATACCTCAGTGCAATATGCTCTGCAGTCGCGGTGAGGAAGAGCAGCCACAACATCTTTTAAAAGAGGATCTTGTGGATAAACAACGTAAAAATACGTCAGCGGTGTGGTGGTACTTTTTGCAGTTCAAAATCTGACACATTTATTAAACATAAGGATATGGCATATTCATACTAATGACTTTTGTACGTCATACAAAGCCTCATTAATATTTTAGCCATACTACTACACTGCTTAAATTGTGGACATAAATAAATGTCCGTATAGCACCGAAAAGCTGGCGCATGGCCAAATGTTGCCTGTCATCTGAAGCCCTAGTGATTATTGCGCGATATAATATCAATATGATATCACCCAGCCCTATAGTAGAGTATAGCTGGGTGGAGACAGAAGAGGGAAAAAAACCCAAACAGCAGTCATCCCAGTCAAGCACCACAGCAAGCAGTCAAAACATGACAACCTCATCCCACAGCTGTGCCTCCGAATTTACTGTTCCCATGGCAACCATGTCAAAGGGTGGCAAAGAAACCGTTAGCATCCATGCTGCTAGACATCCCAGAGACCTACAAGGTGTTATGCCATATTTGAATGGTATAGCATCCATTTTAAAGGGCCTGCATCAATTTCGGGCAACGAAGTCTGTGACAACGGATTTTGTTCATTCTAAGCTATGTGAGCAAATAAAAATTTGATACGATAAGATGAGGCTTGGTTTAAAATGCTTAAGGAAAAGAATCCTAACCACCCGCCGCCCCACACACACACACACACACACACACACACACACACACACACACACACACACACACACACAAGGGCATTTATAACAAATCAGTACTTAGCAGAGCCACACCAGCCATTATGCCGATTACATAACATTAGCAGAAGCGTTTAAATAAAGCTACAGTTGCCAACAGGAAGAGCACAGGGACGATAAAGGCCACCAAAGAGTGTCGGCCCCCCTCTAGGCAAAGTGCACAGACGGAAGTGAGCAAAAAGTGGCCAGTGACACAACAGTCACATGGGTCTGGGGGCCAAGGCCACGGGATTCCGGCAAGGAATGTATGCACCGTGCAGTTGCACTTTTCGTCTGTTGTCACGTGAGGAATTCTCAAATGCAAACAACAGGACACCATCATCGCCGATTCCACACACCCACAATTATAATACGGGGCACAGTCAGGCTTGGGGGGACAGTGGCATTGAACAGCGAGTCTGTGACATTTACACACCATTACTACAGCCTGAGAGTCAAATTACTGTCTTAGCCTCAAGGTGAAAACAACGACACAAACTGAGTATGTGAACATCTAAATCGTCATGGTTTTGCATTAGAGCCATCAGTCTTGTGTGATACAAGGTACATCCACTCCCACTGCCGTCTGCAGAGCAAAACTACCACACATGACCCACTACACCTCGCTTATACATTTCAGAAAACCCTAACTTGAAGCTAGAAGTACATAATGCAGAAACGGTTTACTGACAGAAGCACAACTTTCTATAGCAAGTATCCTGAACGTAATACATGAGTTTATTTTACCAGCACAATTTCAAACATTAAAACTTGTGCTAAGGCTGATTATTATCTGACCCAGCCATTAAAAACATGTTATGTGAAACTGGTAATCAGTATGTTATTATCCCCTACAAAACATTAACATTATATGGGTCTGTTTTTCCTAAACATAGGAAATAAAGTAGGGGTGCCAGTATATCCATATATCCCACAACTTCCACAATGCTGAGCCAGAATGCCACTGTAGAATGGAATTCTTAAACTGATGCACTGGTTTCCTGGACAGGTCCCAGAGCAGTAGTCAGACTCAACAATGAAGGCTGGCCTTTAATGAAGAGATTCCAGGGAACTTTCCTCGAAATCACCATCAGGATCTCCATATGATTCTACGACTGCCACGACTGCATACACACATGCCACGGGGCTGGCTTTTGGGCTGCTGTGTTATGGTCTGAAACAAACATACAGCATACAGGAACAGCGTTATGCAACTCCAGAGATGGTCAGGTCTGACGGCAGCCTCAAGCATTCCTTCCCTGCGCTGCTCCTCACCAGATGCAGTTCCAAAAAAAGGCAACAGGTCCCATTCAACAGAGCATCCCCTCCTGTTTAAAGCGGCAGCCTGTTCAAAAAGTACTCAGCGCAGAAATCAACGTTTGTCAAAGGCGTGTCTACTTCAAGGGAAAACTGACCATAAGATCCCCAGTCTGGCAGGAAAACAAGTCGAAACTGCAGAAGCCTTGGCATCTGGAAGCTGCCCAGAAGGCAAATTGTGTGTGGAAATGACTTGTGAACCACCAAACATACACAATGGTGAACAGCGCCAGAACTGGATCAAATATTGTGTCACAACCACTTGCGCATTATAAAAAAGGAGAGGATCTCTGAGTATCTCAGCAGCATAAATATAAACACCACATCATCTATGGATTTCACAATAATGGGAAACAAACACAAAAACTGGTGACAGACATAATGCTAATGAATCCACAATAAGTTTTCGATGAAAACTTGACAAGAACAGCAATTTATACTCAATTGTTCTCTTATTGTGGTCATTAAGAGACATAAACCACCACAATTTAAGTAGTAACACATGATTTATATAACCTATCCAGTGTAGGATCACAATGAGTATGGATTATCTCCCAGGTGGAAAGGGCACAAAACACAAGGCTAGCCCTGGTTGGCAGGCTAGTCCATCAGAGTGTCCACTCACTATGGGAAATTTGAGGAACTTACATAAACAGCATGGTTATGACTACAGAAGGAAATGTCAGAAAACATCCACACACCTAAATGCATGCAAAACTCGAGGTACGCATAAAACACACAACCCTGCAGGCTTGAGACCACAATTCCACTTTAAAGTTAAGTGAAAGCAGGGACCTGACACAGGTTATATATACAGTCTTTGCAGGATATACTATTAAGCTATCCAACCATTAGCCTACTGGCCTGCAAAACTACAACTTAGCCAATTGTATTTCAGTAATTCAGATGAACCACACACTAAAGATACAGAGGAATCGCCAGCAAAAATTCGTTCCGGATGATCTGTCAATCCTAACATGCACTTCAACGCACCTACTGACTGACATATCAGCAACCTTTAAAAGCGCTCCGTCACTGTCCGGCCTTTCCTCCTTATCCGATGTACAAAATGATGCATGCGAGCTTTTTGATCGCTTCCTATTTTCATTTTTAGAAGTGCATACCACCGCAAAAACGGAGCTAGACGTCTACACTCTCACCCATTTCCATGCGTGGGGGTGTATGGTGATGGTTAGAGCCATACGCTTAAGTATCTTACATGCCAATAACACGGGACTCCACCTTGCGCAAATTGGGTTTTACAGCTTCATTTATATGAGCGACTTGTGTTCGGAATACAGCAGGTGTGTCGTTTAAACGGAGTAAAGATTGTTTAAAAGAATAAAATTTACACATCTCTGCTAATAATTTACACCACATAACAGCCTCAAGATCACAACACAGGAGGGAAAATAGCGCAGGCTCTCGCACAGCTAGTTAGCCACTGTTCTAAAATAGCCAGGTGTAACCCTGACGCGCTAGTCAAGCGATAACCAGCAGCCAGCTGACAGAGAATAACCGCGTAATCACAAACGGTAAGCGAATAAAAATGAGTGAAATGATCACCGAGACGGTTAACCATTCAACCCTGCCGTGATAGAGGCCGAGCTTTCCGCAGCCAGCAGAGGAAGCGACCCGGCCTGAGGAAGGCGGCTGTCCGCCGTGGCTCGGCTCGGCTCCGCCGGGTGCCGCCGCCCGAACCGCCCTTGCAGCACACTCGCATGTTTTGACAGGACACACGACGGCGACGGCCGCGGGTCAGGCGCCATATACCTTTCATTTGGTATTATTTCATTCCCTCGCTCGCTCTGCCGAAGGGAGAGCTCGAGCGCGGTCGGCTTTTGCCGTTTTCGCCCGAGACTGGCCGCCGGGGCGCGGTGACTGGACACGGCCAGCAAGTGCCGCTTTGGACATTTTTAACGTACCGACCTCGGAGGACCGGCAGACAGACCTGGTGGAGGGCGGTGAGACCGTCCACATTGGCGTAGTTGATGTCGGCGCCCCGTTCCAGCATTCGCAGCACCTCCTCGGTGTCGCCGCTCGAACAGGCGGCCAGGAAGACGGCGCCCTGGTCAAACTTCACCTTCGTCTTCTTCTTCTTCAACATGGGCGGCTCGAGGTCCGTCTCCGACCCCAGCCACCGCTTCAGCTGCTCGTTCCGCTTCTGCTTGGCGTCCGCCATCTTCATCCCCCTCCTGCCCGGGGCTTCCCGATCTCTCTCTAGCGGAGGGAGGGTGCGCTCCGCACTGCCGCCGTCCCACAGCGCGCCGGGCCGTATGAGGGGAGAGCCGAGCGAGCCTGGGCGACACACCGTAATATCGCGAGAAGACGGGACGTCACCGCGAGGCCCGCAGGATCACGTCACTGTCGGCCGATAAAATAAATAATTAATAAAAGTGATTAATAACAATAACCACTACGTAATTAGTAAGGTTCAAACAAAATGTACCTGCTTGGGGGGATGTGCGAGGATGTACAATTCCTGATAAATTACATTAGTGTCTAAATAACTGGAATGAGAAAACTTTTATTTTAGTTTTTAGGACTCATTCTTTCAACATTTATGAATGTCTATCCATCCATCTTACAACCGTTTAACCCGGTCATGGCTGTGGAAACAATTGTGATCACTTGTTTTCCCACATCAAAAAACATGTGTCAACGTTTTCCCACATCAAAAACACTGCCTGCATTCTGAGGTAAATTATGTATTGATAAAGTATGAATAGTAATAAACATTGAAAACCCCAATTTTTATTCCCCTTCCAAAATATCATATATCTCAATTAATCAACTAGCATTGGACAAAGTGTCCACAGATAATTAGTTCACTTTTGTTTTTTAAAGATTAAGGTTAAAAATTGTAACAGTGAAATATACATCAATCAGCCATGACAGGACAGGTGAAGTGAATAGCATTGATTATCTCATTATAACAGCACCCTTCACAGGTGCCATTATATATTAGGTAAGTGAACAGTCAGTAATTGAACTTGTGTTGGAAGCAGGAAAAATGGTCAGGTGTAAGGATCTGAGGTGGATGTATTATTGGAAGGCAAGCCGGAGGAGACAGTGTGATACTCTGGCCAATGTTCTGCTGGGAAACCTTGGGTCCTGGCTTTCATGTGGATGTTACTTTGACACGTACCACCCACCTAAACCTTATTGCAGGCCAAGTACACCCCTTTGAGGAACATGAAAAAGAGTTCAAGGTATTGACTGGACCTCCAGATTCCCCAGATCCCAATCTAAACAAGCATCTGTGAGATGTGCTGGACAAACAAGTTTGATCTATGGAGGTCCCACCTCGCAACTTACAGGACTTAAAGGATCTGATACTAATATCTTGGTGCCAGATACCATAGGACACCTTCAGAGGTCGTGTGGAGTCCATGCCCTGATGGGTCAGAGCTGTTTTGGCAGCACGAGGGGAACCTACACAATATTAGGCAGATGGTTTTTATAATATGACTGATCGGTGTATATGAAATTATGAAGTTGCAACAGCATTTTATTTTCAATAGAGTCGTGTTAGCTACTAAATGTCCAATGAATTACAATATGATACAATGGTCTCTCCTTTCGAAACAGATCTTACGTTTCACTATTTCTTAGTTTTATTTTGCGTTTTGCTGACTCTCCGTTGGGGGTAGAGAACCTTGCATTCATTATCCTGATGTTTGTACGTTATCACACTGCCACAGAGGGTGGTTAGCATGCAGTGTCCCCAAGGCACAGCTGGGACACCAGGTGGTCCCATATTTCAGGCATCTGAGTACTTACCACTGAGTCAGGACCTCTCCTGTTATTCAAACAGAGGATAGCTATGCGAATTTCACCGTGGACGTCACTCTACATGTGAATACACACACAAGGCCCCACCTAACATGTGCTTTATAATAGTCCTTGTAGTATGTTTTTCACATTTGCTTTGGAAGAATCTGTTCAATCAGGGGCGTAGCTTGAAATTCTGGGCCCCCTCAGAAAATGTCACATTGGGCCCCCCCTGCCAAATCTTGTGTATGATTTTATGTCTTTAAAGGCCCCTGTAATGTGCCAAGCGCCCTGAACTTGCCAGGGTATCCGTGCCCCTCTGACACCCTTGTGTTCAATTTCTTGATGGATAATACTGAAATAATGTGCAGGCTATAAAATAGGTAAGCAACATTTCTCACTTATGCCTGTAATAATTTGTGGTTAATACTTGAGTGTGTAATGCATAATGGACTGATTTGCTGGGGTGGTCTCATGACCTTTTTTTTTGTTTTGGCACAACAGTACAGTGTTATTGGCTGACGCCCATGTGCTTGGTGCGGGGTGGGGGCTTGTTTGATTATACTCTGTAAGTGGAAAAGCCCTGATTGGAAGCCACTGTGAGACCTGCCATCACATCATCCAATCAGCAGTACCGTTCTTCACCCCTGGAGTTTGTCATAATGTTTATGCTACTTGCCACTGCTTTAAACATTTTGCACTGCTTTAAAACAACAATTCAAAACAATTCCCGAAATTGAACACAGTGAGGTCCCATCTATGCTCACTCCACACAGGGCAGATGTACCACATTTCAATGATGCTTACATGCATAGAATAACTATGTTGTACACACCAGAACTTGGTTGCTTAGGCCACAAAGCTACTTAAGACTAAGAAAGTATGGAAAATATGCAAAGAAGCATCCATCCATCCATCTTCTAATTGCTTATCCAATACAGGATTATGGTGAGGGCCAAAGGCGTAGTTTAGGTCAAGGCTGGTAAAGACACGACCCTACCAATATTGTACTGTGTAACAGTACAGTGTGTGTTTAGGGGGGCTGGGAGGTCTGGGGCTGATTTGGACCCGATCAGTGTTAAAGTCAAACCTGTGCCTTTTGTGAGCACACAAGACAAAACAACACCTTGGATGGGATTCCATTCTATCAATGGGCACACACACACACACACACACACACACAAGAAAATAAAAGAATTCCAGTGTACTTGTACTTCAGTACCTGCTGTGCAAATTGAAAATGAAGATTCAATTCAATTCAATTCAATTCAATTCAATTCAATTCAATTCAATTCAATTTTTTCAGGTTCTGTTTTTGCCCCCTTTTCATATTAATATCTGCCTGACTGCTCGCTGCACTTTTATTGCTGCAGGAGGATTGAAGAGGCAGGCATGACACACCATCGGGATCCCCGGGGTCCTTGACAGGCCTGCTGCTCAGGCTCGGGGACTGGAATGCTGACAGGTTTCAGCCCACAAAAGGAAGTTCTAGGTGCATCCTCTGAAGGGGGAATTTTAGAGAGATTCTGATAATCACAAAGCCCACAATAACAAACTTGAAAATACAGGGAACCACAACTTCCTAATTTTTGCCCTTCGTCATAGAGATACAGTACTGCATAAAAGACTTAATCAGTCCAAGAAAATGATGCGTAAATAATCTTCATCGTGAATTAAAATTACATCATTATGTCTGTCACAGTGTGTCAGCTTAGCCATTTCAAACTCTCTCCTAAAGTCACCCCAGGATTTGCAGGAACCATTAAATACATCCATGCATTTTTTGACTCCACCGCTAACATCATGGCTAATCACTGCTCATTGAGTTAATAAACTAAACATTTTCTTTGACTGCCTAAGACTTTAGCACAGTACTGTATATACTGTGTGGCACACTCAGAATAGACAGGCAGACTGCTATCGCGCTGATAAAAATAGCAACCTTTGATGTTACTGAGGCTGTAAAAATCAACATCAGCCAGCACAATGGCAGACCCAGAATTGCCGCCTCGCTTCAACTGAGCCACGTTATCTGCAGCTGACAAACTGCCCGTTACAGTGAGTAATGCTACAGTCGGTTTTACAAAGGGCTATGCAGTGTATATCAGCACATTGTTTCCAGAAAAGCGCAGGGAAAGCACAGGGGCCGACGGCGCCGGCATTATGTGGTCGTGGGAAGTTCAGGTCCAGAAATTACAAATCCAGACAAAGGTTTTGTTCCAAACAACCAGTTGAATATAAAGACTCACAGTCACAGAGTACTTAAGTGGATGGTTGGAACAAAACTTTGGTCTGGATTTGTACTTTCTGGACCTGAACTTTCCACCTCTGGTCATGATGTGAATTCCACTGACGGACCCTGAGCTCCAAGTCAGCACATCGTAGAGATTGCAGTGCAGTAACGAGACCTGTGAGGTGAACTCCAACACTAAAGCTGAAGATCTCACAGCATCTGAGAGGCCGTTGGTTTCTGACCGTGATTCGATTCGTCTGGATATGCTTCACTTGGGGATAATAATAGCATGATGACCCCCTCAACCCCCCCCCGTCCAAACAATCACATGCTGCCTTGTTCGTAGCAGCTGTGAATTCTCCTGCTTCCACTGTATTTGTCTCTCTGAGATCTTGTTGAGTCTTTGGCATAGCCCCCTTGAGATAAACATACATGATCTAGTCCCATGTTCCAAAGGGCATATTGATTCCTGTTGGCATATGAGCCACAAATAGGGGTTCAGATTCCATCCCGTGGTTTTTTCTTTAATTGAAATGGTCCCCTTCTCTCAAATGAGCAAATTAAGATCTAGCCCGAGGATTTGTGTGAAGCACATAAGTTTGGGCACAGATATCCAACACATTTAAGAACATGAAACTTGGAAGAAAAAACACTATAATGGTGTTTGCTCTGTACATGCTAACAGTACGGTTACAGCAATGCAAAGTGAAGGATCTGCGTGTGACAGCCCCAGGTCAGAGGTCAGACAGATCAATGGTGGTACTGGCCCCTCTCCCTTTCAGCTGTTCCTGGACTTTTCTCTCACTAAAAGCGTATCAGCTAAATCCCAGGCTGCCTGCTGGCTCGCCAAGTTCTGCTAAGCTCAGCTGAGCTAGTGTCTAGCTGGTAGCTGACACTCGGACGTTTTTACACCAGTGGGCTTATTTTTCTTTCTAGTTAATATGCAATATTGCCCTTGTGGGAGCAGACCACAAAGTCACTGTGTATGGCAGCTGCTTTGGGACACTCCACCAGAGGTTTCCTCAATTGCTAGAAAACTCCCATAGCACATAAGAGGTATAGCATCTCACCATGTAAGACCTTTCCATCCATAACTATCAACAAGAGCTCCACCGACCCCTCCCCTCACACACTTTCAGGATTTGAGTGTTGCGGGGGGCATGAACCTGTCTAGGAGTGATTTAAACAGCAAGAATAAAAATGATTGTGATTGTCTCAGAGACCAC
>JAODJW010000062.1:26727318-26740660 GCA_026777045.1 Hyperopisus bebe
TATATATATGTATAGAGAGAGAGAGAGAGAGAGAGAGAAAGAGGGAGGGAGGGAGAGAGGCAGTGGAATTCTCTTAAATTTAAGATGGTTTCTGTTTCCCTGATGTGTTTAACAAGCAGAAGAAATTATGAAATAGTGACACATAGGTAATTCAAATAAAAAAGAAAAACAGTCATTTTCTTGGATCACAGTATTTTGAAACAAGTTCATTGAATGTATTTTAGTTCCTTTACCAAATCTTTAAATGTATGGATGTTCTTTGAACAAAATGCATAACCTGAATTCCTCCAGCACAAGATTTATCCACATAAATGACTCAACAATATAAGTTGCTTTGGAGAAAGAAATATCAACTAAGAAAATAAATATAGATATCTATAATGACGTAGGTAAGTTAATAATATTGACTGAAGAAAATTAACCGCCTAGAAGAAACTGCATGTAATTAGGTGTGCTGAAACTGCAATAAAAATTCACGAGTAAAATTATAAAACTCCTAATACAATATATAGGACAGCTGAGAAATTTTAAGAAGCAATAAAGAGATGGTTTTATAGGTATGCTTTACCAGCCATACCAGGCTTAGAGCATAAAAGTGTCGAAGCAGCTACTGAATTGCATGATTCTCAGCGTGTGGAATTTGTCGACAGCCCATGACAAGCCCGGCCCGCTTTCAGTTTTCACCTGTGAATGCTGGAGAAGGTGTGCGTGTGCGCGTGTGTGCGCGTGTTTGCGAGGGGGAGCGTTACCCTGCAGGCATGCCCTCCCATTTCAGACGGAATCGGAAACGTGCCACGAGGCTGAAAGGGTCGCGTGCCTATACGCGCGCGGGCGCGTGCGCGCGCACGCACGCTCCGACTGTCGTAACTCGCAGTTTTGTCTCCTCGCTGTCTTTCGAAGCACCCTGTAAACGAAATCTCCCATTTCCATTTCATGACAAAGTGTTTATTCCCAGACTGTTACCAGATCGCACCCATTTATTTAAACTGTACAAATTTCCCGAAAGTTCTCTGAGCTCCATCGAAACAGTTTCCTCTTCAGACGGATTATTAATAGGCAAGTAAACATAAGCAAACATTGCATCAAAGGAGGCAGAAAATGCTGAACAATAACAAAGCATTTATTTTAAGGGGGGTCGCTGACATCACTATGACATCTCCGTGAGCAGCCCGCGGCTAAAAATAGCAGCGATGTCAATGCACGCGTACATATATGTCCATGAAAGCGTGGCTCGCGTTCCCTGGGCGGTTTTCACATTCCCTGTGCTGGAGAACAGTGGCAGACCACACAGGCTTAAAACCAAACTCTGGAGCAGAACGACACAGCACGGTCACTACTTCTCATGGACTCCCCCCCCTTCCTCCCCAGCAGGGATCTCTCCTTCCCATCTGAAAGGTCTGGCTTGAGGATTCCGCTGACTGGGAAACAGAACAACAGAGATGGCCCGTGATGTAAATATACCTTAGTGCCACATAAAACCAAATTTTAACAAACGACACACATAAAATCTAAAATTACAGATCAATGCACTTTATATAGTACATTTGCTGATTCTGACATATCACTACACCAAATATACAGCTATATATTTCCTGAACTCCTGTTAAGGTGATTTGGCTGCAATGCCTGAGTGTAAGGAGGCCCGATAAGTGCTCATCCACTTCCTGCTCTCACTGACCGCTTTTTATGCATGGCAATGAGCCTGTGTTTATAGGACTCAGATAAAGTTGTCTTTCTGTGGAGTAACGACAGGGATCGGTGGAGCGTTCGGCAGCCCAAAAATGGGTCGGATTGTTTTGGCTTTTGAGGGAAGTCAGTCTGGTCATGTGACACCAGTGGGAGACTCATCCTATTCCCCTTTCCTCCAGACAAGGAGTGCTATAGAGAAACACCATCCCCAGGCCTGGCGGGATCCCGTTTTATGTATGGATTGAGGAAGTCCACACTTTACCTGCATTTCATAATGGAAACCGCCTGCAACTGCCTCCATTTGGCTGAACTGTTTCCAGGTCTGATGTCATAATTGTCGTCAATGGCAACCAAATGTGGCCTTTCACCCATTGTATGTTATAATTGTAAATATACTGTAAATGAAGCTACAGTGCTTCAGATTTATATGGAAATATAAAAAATAGTTTGATGGATGTAATAATTATTCTGACTGGCTTCCTAAAAATCAGTAAAATGTGTTTTCTGCCGCACACAGAAAGCTGAATTTAAGCTACAAGTTGGTCTTTGTGACTTCAGTCATCCCTTCACTGCCGTTAGCCTGTCACCAGAGACATGGAACCCTTTCACTGCAGTCTAGCACAGGAAAATGAGAGAAGCAAGAGCCATAAATAGCACTTGATGAACGGGAGAGCTGTGACATAGCAGTGCAGGCCGAGAAAACAGCATCTCCCAGCATCAATGTGCAGCCCCCCCCCACTCACACGCAGGCAGAAGAAGAAGGGGAAGAGGTAGCGGGGGAGGCACCTCACAGGATGGCCCATCTCTGCCTTTTTAGGAAGCTCCACAGTGGAGACCTACCCCTTCCACCCCCACCCGAAAAATGGGCTCACCCAAGCCTTTCCCATCCAATACTTCTGTCTCTTCCCAATTCAGCCACATAGCAGAGTCTTCATGTGTCACAAACACTGGCCAATTAATTGTTAAATCGTGGGTCGCTGATTTACAAACTGATCCTCCTGCTCAACTCCACGAAAACTGAATTGATTGAAATCATATGTAGATTATGTGTAGATAAAATAACATTTATACGATATATATACTTAAGGAAATCGAATCTGTGTGCTATTTTGTGTTCAGTAGACGCCGTTGCTGAGACAGTGACAACCCAGGTATCTCACAGCACCATACCCTGCCCCTAAAAGCAAGCTAGCGCCGCCAAATTAGCTGCCGTGCCTCCATCTCCCGCCACGGCTCACGGTCACATGCAGAGTGGCGTCAATATTTACCGCTGCCATGGTGCGGCCAGGGCGGGTGCCAGATCGAAAGAGGGAGTGAGGCATCGTGGCGTGCCCAGTGCCCGTAGCTACACTCTCCATGCCAATCTCTAAGCCTGCTGCTCTTAGGCAGTCTGACACGTTCCAAACTCGATGACCCATCTCCTCTTTGCTGGTCTGTTACAGCCTCCACCCAGCCTTCTCATCTAACTTCATCCAGACTTCATCCACCTGAGAAATACAGATATATTGTAGGCATATTTCTTAATAGAGGCAACATATCCTTAAATGTGCTATTGAAAGTATTCTTTCAAACAAAATCGACGTATTGAAGGAGATATAGCATAAAAGATGCTTAGATGATGGGAATGGTACTCAGTAAGCTGACAGCAGCCTCATCAATATGTGACTTCTCTTTAATAAGCAGTGCTAAAAGACTGCTTCCCCATCTCTATGGTAACCGCAGCACACTGTTCCACACAAACTGAGCTCCGCTCCCAATGCTCTGCAGATCCAGGACATCCAGGGAAAAACCTAGCTACCAGCGACATCATTTTTTGCAGTAGCAACACCCATTACAGTTGAAAGAGAAGGTGACATAACCCAAAGTCATCTCATAGGAGTGGACCTGTTCTCACAGTTGCATGCTGGGATCACCGCACTGAGACTTACTGTTATATATCATTGTGTGTGGTTTTACCCGGCGGCTGCTGAGTATCCCAGAATCCTTCACTCTTGACAAGGGAAAGATTTCACACAGAGTGGTAACTGGCAGATCATTTGAAAACATGGGTGTCTGTAACATAGCTTGGAAGCCACAGAGATGTATGCTCCTGTACTGCTAACTGAAGCCAGAAGCAAAATTACAACATGCACATCTTTCATCAGTCATTTCCCATGGATGGTCTCCTGTCTCTGTGACCAGGTTGGACTTGTCATCTAGGCTTGGCCGTCATTTACCCTTGGATAAATCGTCCTTTCTTGGTTTAGCGGGCATGCCTGCAGCGAGGGCGCTGCCCACCTCTCAGAGTGCAGTGCATTAGCGAGCCGTGGTGTTATGTAAAACAGCTGAACCTGTTCTGTCACTCTGCAGACGCCCCCCCGGGACGTGAGGCTGCCTACCATACATGCTCACTGTCGGTGCGGGACAAAACCCTGGTCGACTGACCTCTATTGATCCAGTGCATTTATGTAAACACAGTCGCCCTGCAAGTCTAAAGATGGAGCACAACGCAGTGGGTGGGTGGGGGGGGGGTTTCGGAATGGCCATCCTTTGCGGCCAGCATGCCTTCCGCAATAAGGGGTATATTGGGCTATTTATAAAAAAATGCATACAGACACTTTACCTCAGGGTGTCACCTTTGCCACCAAAATAGTAGAGTGCTATGTTCAGCTAGCAGCCAAATTGACTAGAAAAAGTGGGAGGTGAATCAGGTCAGGATGGGAAAAAAATTTGAATGTGGTGTCGAGTGTGTTTGGGTGATGGGTGCACAGCCATATTTGGGGTAAGAAAAAATATTGTGTTTGGGAATCAGAAACTAGAGGAACCTGACTATTATCAGGATTAGAATGATCACTGCGGACACACGTCACTAATAGGTATACACTGTGAATACTGGGGGCAGTGAGTCATACCACTGCCCTGCTGTGGGTCTCTTCCTCCACGTACCTAGTTTTCTTGCATGATTAATTATTCATCCATACAGAATCATCATTCATTCAGAGCATGTATCAGCTGGCTCTGCCCCATATCGATATCCAGCCAGTTCTTTAGACACGGTGCTCTGTCCGAAGCTCCACCCCAAACCATAAATTCTGCATTTTGTTTACGCTATTAGAATGGAATGCACCCCTCATTCAGTCCCACCTTCATTGCGGAACTTCCCAACGTGAATGTGTCATATACACATTTGAGAAAGTGTATGAGGGACAGGGGAAAAGAGGAGGTAGGACGAATGTTGATGTAAATAATGTAAATCTTGTTAAGCAGATGTAAGTATAGGACTGGGACCTGTTGGACTTTATCAGGCCAGTATATAATCCTTTTGTCTGCTTAGCTGTCTGTAGGCACAATTGCTGGTACAGTTTGAGCTTTGGCACCAACTGTGACCTCCTGACCTCTCACTGACCCACTCTGTGATATTGTTTTTTTTGTATGAACTCCTTTTCCCAAGTGGTGCTCTTTTCTGCCATTAAGCTTTATGACACAGCGCGGCGTGGCTGTCCGATTGAGTCACCCCAGCAACCATTTTGTGTTGGGAATTTCATGCCTGAATACATTAGGTCTAATGTTTTATCTATTACACTTAAGTGCTTGTAACACCAGAATGCAATCTTGCACTCAGAAAGTAATTAAATCATGTGCACAAGCTTTCCAGATCCGGAAAGAGAGACAGGAGAACTGAAAACATTTTTGTTTTGAATCCCAGTTTAGACTCAGGGTTGAGATATGTGGGCAATTGAGAGTGACTCGTAAAACTGCTGACTTACTAAAAATCATGAGTAGGATTTGACTAATTGTTCATAAATGGTTAGTTCACTGTCCTCATCAACCTCAGCAATAATGTCTGAGAAGCGTCTTGATTTATTCAGTTCCATTCTGGGTAGGGTGCTTGTGCTTTATAAACATTTTATATACATTACAGTCTGATGAATGTTTTATATACATTTGTGTCTGAAGCAAACCAAGCTGTTATCCTGTCCATTGGTTGATATAAACATCACTTGCATACACACACACACTGCTAGTGGCTAAAATGTTGTTGGAGAGCAGGGCAGTTTCCAATCAACGATTTGTGAGCGATCATTTCCTTTCTTGGAATGGAGCTGGCTAGCTGTTGGGACATGGGTGTTCGTAATACGCGTGAGTCCTATCCACTTGAAAACCACTTAGAGAAACAAGTATTTTCATTTACTGGAGCCCACCTGGTCAATGTGGAACAGTTGAGTTCTCAGTTTCTTTTTATTCAAACAAAGTGAAAAGTGCTATAAAAATAAATATACATACACGTCAAGATTTCATCAAAATGAATCTGAAAGTGAAACAAGTCAGGGATATATTATCTCAAAAGTTAATTTGCTTTAAGAAAATCTTCATTTTGCATTGTTTGAAGAATGTTACATGTTGTCCGTGATTAAGGAGCCTAAAGCTGACAGATGCCGAAGATCATTTTCCCCAAAGCAACATAATTTCAAAATGCAGTGTCCAGAATTTCCCCAGAAAACGTGTTTCGTGATACACTGATTCAAAGAATGGATGGATCATACTTATATCTGTTCAAGGCATGAGCTTTCGGAGGAGGGTCTGGCGCCTCCCAGTGTCCATCAGAAAGTAAAGCAAAACTAGAGAGAAACATCTTCCAAGCATGAAGCGCTTGACCCGCCGCAAACATTTTGGTCTTGCGCTCCACCTGATCTGGGTGTTATTTTTGCTCAGGCTGAGAAGGAAGTTAACCTATTTTTTTTTCAGGACATCTATTGGTGGGTCCCATATAAGGTGTTCTGGCCTGGATTTGAAAAAGAAACAAACTAAAATAGAATTTCCTCAAAAAATTATCCTCAAGTGAATAAATTTAAGACTGCAAATGCAAAATATACTGATATGCTAAGCATTAAAACAAAGAACAGAATATGTTACAATATGTCAGCTATCTTAATATGTTTAGTATATCTTACGCCGGCAAGGTCCTTTGAACGAAAGCGCATTTCAGGTGCATGACTGTAAATACCCATCTTATTTTAATTACACCGATCAGGTAATATCTAGAAGAATAACTATTTAACCAATACTGTTAAGAAAATCGTGAATTGCTTTCTAATCTTGTTCATTTTATAGTGTTCTACGATGTCGGGTAAATTTCTTTTTTTTTTCCTAAGCTAATTGAATTTGATCAATTTGTATATGGTATCAATGGACAGATGTCAATGTTTTTAAAAATACCTTTAGTTCGTTTTGTCCAAAGTGGACGCCGTAGCACCGGAAATACGCAAGGTGTCACGCTGCCGTAAAGCAGCACGGAATTGTCGTGCTGGGGCCTTATCGTCACGCTTTGAGCGGCTTACGGTCTTTTCCTATGGTTCTCACGCAGGGCTGGGTATGTGACCGGCCTCTCCTTTTTATGTTCGAATATGCGTTCTATTTTCAATTCATAATAACAAGCTTTTGTGTGTTGTCTATTTTAGAAATATGCCGGCTAAAGGTCCTCTACAGTCTGTCCAGGTTTTCGGACGTAAAGTGAGTATAAGCGCTTTTTATGTATTACACGTGTAGCCAACTAACATGTAGTACAGCACAAGAGTGGGAAACCACTCGGCAAGCTGCATTATTTTAATTTTAGCCGGAATAGTGGAATTTTAGCCGCTGTGTTCCAGAACTACTTATTTATTTTTGTGTGCTTAATTTTTCATGTTCTGTCTAAAGCCCTTATAAAGGTCTCGGATAAGCGTTATTTCGTTTCACTGTATCCCTGAATATATTTAAATAAAGTTATACTTGAAATAAAACGTGCAATTTAATTTTGACCATTAGTTGAGATTGAGCATTGAGATATAGACTAGCTAATATTTATATGAGATTACCTGCTACAATACATTATTTGTGTTTATGAATATTTAAGCCACCTTGAATGTCAAGTGTATTACATCCCCTGACGATTTATCATCTTGTCACTATTAGGTTGCGATTACTATACTTAGTTACGAGCAGAAGCTGTGGTCGCCTACCTATAATGACGTGATGGGTACTTGGTTAGACCTTTAGAGCGTTTAGTGACAATGCAGATGTCAGTATACGGTATGTTTAAAATGTTCCAGAAAACCGCCACAGCCGTCGCCCACTGCAAACGAGGGAATGGCCTCATAAAGGTGAACGGCAGGCCTTTGGAAATGGTTGAACCTGCTACTCTGCAGTACAAGGTGGGATTCTTAGGATTCCTAGGATTTCTTAGAACGCATCTGATCCATGTTGGGAAGACTGACGCTGGCTGAAGCATTTCATTGTGTCCATGTTTATACCAACAGCTTCTGGAACCCGTACTGCTGCTGGGCAAGGACCGCTTTGCAGGGGTAGACATCAGGGTCCGTGTCAAAGGAGGTGGACACGTTGCACAGGTCTACGGTAACCTGCTTTTTTGTGTTGTTACACTTGATGAGGACAGAAAAATTTTGTTTTAGTGCATGAGCTGTTACTGGTGAACTACTGAATAAAACATTGTATGATCACCCCTTTGATGACATCTTCTTTTTTTCCAGCTATCCGTCAGGCTATTTCCAAGTCCCTGGTTGCTTACTACCAGAAATGTAAGAGATTATTTTTTGCCCTCATGAAATTACTATTTTTAAATGAGTTTATTACTAGGGATGCACCAATACCAGTTATTTAAGACCAAGTATGAATACCGATGCTCACTTTCTGGTACTCACCAATACCGATACCATTTAGGGGTGGGTGATTTCTAAAAAATGAGATTTTAATTTAAAAATTAAAATCAGATTGGGTGTTTCTAATTAGGGTGCTGGTACTTGTTTTTTAGTCTCTGGAAAATGATGGATTGTCAAGCTGGATTTAATTATGATTTAAAAATGTGTGGGCAGTCTAAATGCTTTAAAGCAGTGATTCATAAACTTTGTACACCATGTGATACCTCAGGAAGCATTATGCTCTCCGCTTACAACCATTTTGACATTCTTGATCGTCAAGAACAATATGCTGACTAAGAGCTTCTGTTTTTTTTCTTCACTGCTCAAGGATTATCATCTGACATTTTCTCTCTCTGCTAATATCTGCTGCGTGGCTGGTCATTGAGTCCTGTGGTGGCAATTTCGTTATTTGCTTTCTTACATTTTAGTTTTTAGGTGTTTTAATTAGATTACTAGAGTTATAAACCTGTTTCCATGCCTCTTGATAGTTTAGTACAGTACAGTTTGCGGTCTACCATGCTTTGGTTTTCCTTGTGACTTTTGAAGTACTTCCACACCGCAGGCATATTGTCTTTTATTTTGCTCATTAATAATATCACTGATACATCATTATGTGGTATCGACGCATTGTCATAAGGATGAATACAGGTACTTGAGTACGGTATCGGATCTAATACCGATACTAGTATCAGTGCATCCCTACTTATTACCTTTGACACGTGCTACCTGAGCTGATCAGCATGATCTGCGTCCTTTTCCCCCCCAGATGTGGACGAGGCCTCTAAGAAGGAGATCAAAGACATCCTGATCCAGTATGACAGGACCCTGCTGGTGGCAGACCCTCGCCGCTGCGAGTCCAAGAAGTTCGGTGGACCTGGTGCCCGTGCGCGCTACCAGAAGTCTTACCGCTAGTGTGTGTGTTTTCAAGCAATAAAAGAGGGTAAAAGTGCCCAGTGTCTATCACCCTGTTTTTGTCCCGAAACCTCACTGATACATTTATCAGAATCTCTTCTCTTCTGTGGGCACGCCCACAGGAATATATGAGGATTTTTTTCTCCCCATAGTAATGTTATTTGTAGAAGCTTACCATACATGCAGTTGCCCTTAAACATGTAGCTATTGGGGGTCCCAAAGCCTTCTACAACAAAGCAAACAAATTTATTTTTGTATAGCACATTTTCACAACATTACATTGTCTCAAGGCGCTTTACAGCATCCCCACCCAAAGCCCCCAGTGAGTAAGCCAGAGGCGACAGCGGCAAGGAAAAACTCCCTCGAAGGAAGAAACCTTGGGAGGGACCAGACTGGGGCCGGCAGGGAAAGTCAAATCGGAGAGATGGCTAAGTGGCAAGTCACACAGTCTGTCATAAAATATGAGTCGATACCGGGGAGCAGGGAGGAGATGATAAGCCGGTGCTGACGCTCCTTCAGATCAGCGGGCGAGCAGTGTTATAGCAGCTCGGCAAAAAAGGAGGACGACACAGGCAGAAGGGCAAGCTGGACAGAAGGACATCATACGTAGTGGAGACGTCACATGTAGCAGGGTGTGCAGGATATCTTGATAAATTGGGGTCTCCGGGCGGCACACACCAGGAGGATTAGGGGAAATAAAATATGCAATTGGTCAAAGTAGGGGAGACTATAGGCAGTGCTAATAGCGAGGTGAGTGCAATATGAAGTGCACTGTGCAAGCTCTGGCAGATATGGCTATGGCAGCATAAGTAGTAGGGAGAGGCAAGTGGGAATGCAGGCATGGGGAGTCCCTGAAATGTCAGCACTCCCACAGCGATTGTGAAGCTAGAGTGACAGCACTGATAACTCAGTTTATCCAAAGCCAGTGGTACCGATCCCCACCCAGCTCTACACCTCACATTACAGATATAACTGGGGGTGAACAATTAGTTAAAGCTAGAGTCCCTATAGGCTAGACTTGAATATTGAGAGTGAGCCTGAATCCTGCACATCCGGTGGAAGACTATTCCACAGCTGAGGAGCTCTATAGGAGAAAGCTCTGCAGCCTGCCGTAGCTCTTTCTACTCTAGGTACTAACAGATATCCTGAGCCTTGAGAACGAAGCAAGTGTGGAGGGTTGTATGAAGCCAGCATCTCACTAAGTTATTGTGGTGCAAGGCCATTCAGTGCGTTATAAGTCAATAACAGTATTTTATAGTCAATCCGAGACTTAACTGGAAGCCAGTGAAGGGAGGCAAAGACCGGTGTAATGTGATTGAATTTTTTAGTTTTTGTGAGAACTCTAGCTGCTGCATTCTGTACCAGCTGAAGTTTATGTAAGGATCTAAATGGGCAACCAGAAAGGAGGGCATTACAGTAGTCCAGTCTGGAAGTTATAAAGGCGTGTATTAATTTTTCTGCATCATGAAAGGAGACCATCTTCTGAAGCTTGGCCATGTTCCGTAGATGATAAAACGCTGTTCTAGTAATGCTTCTTATGTGAGCATCGAAACATAATTCTGAATCAACTAGAAGACCAAGATTTCTAACCACCGTGTTAGGTTGTGTAGGAAGGTCACCAATGTTGAGGTGGTGAAACTTGTTTCTTGCAGCCTTGGAACCAATTACCAGTACTTCTGTTTTTTCTGTGTTTAACATAAGGAAATAGTTCTGTCTACCATAGTTCTGTCTTCTGCTTAAACAGTCCATCAAGTATCACAGAAGGATAATACTTTGGATTTAATCAGAGGTGAAAGCTACATTCTGTGTGAATTCCATGTCATCAACGTCTAAACTATTTTCTGGCTGACGTTTTTATATTATTAAATTTGTAATTGGTATCCAATCACCACACATGGCATTGTAGTGCCCTCTAGTGAGCATTTGGGCATGGAATCAATACAGCGTTTTTCTTTCGCTTTGATACATTTCTAAGTTTAGAAATGAAATTCTCATAATTACTTGTACAACTGCCACATCATCGAGTCACTTGTGCACATCATAAATGCAGTCTTGCTCTTTTGGTCAGATTGCAAATGCTTTGGTACATTAATGCAAATGGTTATATATAATTATCATCTGATACCTGCATTTTCAGTTATTTGTGACATGTTGGTCAAAATGTATCATACTGGTACTCTGTTGATTAGACGTCTAACATCTAGGTGTTAGCTTATTGCATAAATCATAACATGCAAAATGGATAAACCAGTTCTCATAATCGGTCAAGCATATTCTCTATACATTTCTATTATAGTTTTTATTTATTTATTTTTTAATTGTTTATTTTTCATTTTAATTTTTAATAATTGTGTCCTGAATTGATCAGTTGCTCTCAGTTGATCTTAGCTTTCACCAATAGAGGGGAATGTCAAAAGCGTTAGATCGACCAGTGACCAACCAGTTCTCTAAAACAGTGCAGAGGTGCATCTCATGAACGTTCAGTTGCCAAGCATTTATCGACAAATTACAACGCCATGTCACAACTTGGCAGTGAACGAACAACAAAGAAATGAACAAAGTCAACAGCTGGTAAGAAGTAGAGGAGGAAGGCTGCATGGTGGAAGGGCAGGGAAGCAAAACAGAGGGAGAGGTAGGAGAGGCCAAGAACAGTCATGAATCTGATGAAATATGGATCATAATTATGGACCATGTCCTCAATCATGGCCTTACAATGACTGAGGCTGGTCGAAGGGTACAGCTGGATGTTAAGAGAACAACCGTGTCCTCGGTCATTCAAACGTTTCACTGACACAACAGGTATGTAATTCCACAACGTGCACTGTACTGTAATATTGCATACTTGCCCGCATGGCTTCATGTTACAGTATTCCACTTCATTTAACAGTATACCGTAAATTTACCTTATACAGTTACATACTGGACATAAACTGTAGCATACACAGATATGTATGATATTTACAGTGTGTACATATGTATGCATGTGTTTGTGTGTTACAGTATATGTACAGTATGTGTAACATTGTACTGTTGCCATAGTTTACACTGGAAAATACAGAGTGCGCTGTTCTATTGACAATATGGCTAAGCATTTTGACCAACTTGTTTGTGAACGATGACACAAGGACTTGTCATTCTGACGGCATTAACAAGTTCATTGACATAGATATTTACTTTTGAGGGATAAACTAAGGATTTTGAGAAAGTTATAGGCTTTTGCAGGCGATCCATCATGTGGTGCTGTTTGTACAAATTGTTTCAAGAAATGCACTTACTGTTTTGCAAATGTTGAAGATGATTCAAGAAATGTACTAAAGCAACTGAGAAAAACTGTAAACAGACAAAATGCTAATTCACACTTTGCCTGCTACCTCCATTCCCAATAAAACCTTGTAGATTTTATTCCATTCATTTTATAGAAGCTCTCAGGTGATGAAGGTGAACACATAGGTTAATATTAAGCATTTTATTCCATGTCACTGACAATAGCGCAAGAGGAAATCAGTAGAATTAATATGCCGAGGTGACTCCTAGTATTTTCCACATTGTATTTTGTTATGTTTTTGAATGAAAGCTACCTGAACTTTTATTGAATGATTATTTTAGAGGGATGTGGAGGGAGAGATTTGGTAGGGATGTCTTGGGAGGTGGTGGCTGGGTCACAAAGCTGCCCCCTTGAAGATGGATGGTGAAACTCACTGGACATGCAGCAACATAAAGCAGGTTGTTCCATTCAATGCCCGGGTTTCTCCTCACACCAGTTGGGCCTGTTCTGCTCATGTGAATAAACCATGCTAGAGCATATAATCTGATCACTAACGGATAGTGTGGCGGTCATCTAGTCCTTTAGAACTGCTCACTTCCTTACATGAAATCATCTGATTTTTAGAAGCAGGATGCTGGATTATGGTGTCTGTAGAGCCGTACTTCTCCAAGAGCAAGAATGCTTTTGTCCCACTGTGGTGGTGATGTATGCGTGGACTTGCACTGAATCTGGATGAAGATATACTGGAAGAAACAATTTCTAGAGATTGCAGATAACAGACCCAGCTCTTCTGTCATCATTT
>JAODJW010000062.1:26782913-26794436 GCA_026777045.1 Hyperopisus bebe
TATGCTCAACTGGTTGGTTGAAACAAAATCCTGGTTTGGATTTTTACTTTCTGGACCTGAAATGTCCGCCTCTGGACTACGCTGAAGGTCTGGACGGTTCCCTAGCAGGTGTTGCCAGGTGAAGATGTCTACCTTTAAGCCAGAACACTTACGACAAAATCAATTGCTAACCTAGACATAGGCAACTGTTTCATAACCAGATATGAAAGTGCTTTTCCCTTACCGTGGAAGAAAAATCTGAATGGGCGTGGTCAACAGAGAATCACTGGGGATCAGCAGGGACTCAGCGATGAAAAAACATGTGAGAATGCAACGCTAGCCTTAGCTAATCTCCGCTAATGAAATTCAAAGGCGAGCAGCAGGACAAACCACAAGGACCAAATATCTCCTCTACACATCTGTTATGTTCTCTGATTAATATTTCAATTGGTCTCTACTGGACTGAGAAAAAAAAAAAACAATTAAATCTGGGAAGGTCAATTTCAGCTGTTGTTTCATATTAGATTTCCTAGTGCTACAGTATAATGCTGACAGCTGAAGGTGGGATTCTGTTTGCATGCCTTCTCTCTAATTACTTTCCAGGAAAAGGAGCATTGTTGTTGTTGTCGCGAGACAGTTAGAAATCTGATCCGTCTTCATTTTTTTAAAATTCAAATATCAGAGAAATAATATTATGGGTGATCGCAATGCTGAGAAGCTGCTGTATACTCAGTCAGTCTTGGGAAGTCCTTGAAGATGTGGTGTGGCAGATATAAAACTGTTTGCATGACAGTGACTATTAGCATTGACATAGGTGATACCTAATCATTGTCTGCTCCATCTGTAGTATAAGGGTCATCAGTCCAGGCACGGATCACTTATCCTGGCTGGTACTAGAATATTCTCTGCAGTTTTAGAAGGCTCCTTAAGCGGCTCTGGCTCCATGAAACTTTACTGAAATGCTGGAGGACTGGCTAAGTGAGCAAGCATTTTATCTCAGTGAGCTCTCAGTAGGCTTGAAATCTTACATTATTGAGCTTCATTAATCATTAAAAGCAAATTCCATTCTTTTCTGCTGAGAGGGTGTGTTATTTGGTCTGAGAAGATATTCAGTCACATTTATGCCAGATCCGCTCGTATTCTTTCACACAGAGCTCTGCTGCCTGTCTGGCTGATTCCCGCATGCCTGCCCCCAGTGTGACTAAAGCACTGTGTCCGCGATTAATCACTGTTATCTTTCTGTTTCCGCCTCCCATTTTGCTCTGTTTGGCTTGACCCCACGAAGGCGGCTGCGGCTGCTATGCTAACTGACCTCTCCCCCACCCCGGCTTTGTGTTTCCAGGTACCCCTCCTTATTCTTTAGACGGAAGGACATATTTGTCATACAGTAAGTTTTCAATCTTCCGGTGGCCTGTGCCAGTATTGTAACGGGACGTTGAATCGGACTGCCCCCTGAAATGCAATCGTGCTGCGGCCAGGAGTGAAGCATGGGTAGACTTTCTGCTCATTTCTGCTTTGCATGACTCGCCTCCTGATCTAGATGTAAGATACACAGTTGACCCTAAATGCTGTGGTAATTGCCAGGGGTCAGAACTGAAACATCTTCTCCAGTGCTGACTTAAAAATCAAGGCAGATTCCTCACTGCTTGTGCGTGTGTGCAGATAGTTGACCTCAATGACCTTCTGAAATAAGCCCTCCCACCTAGCACAGACCGGCCTGCTGTAGAAATGTATGCAGTCAAATACAGCCTTTTGGCAAACTACTAGAAACAAATCTAGCATGTCAGAGTATATTTGTGCTGACAGATGCAAAGTATGTAGATTTAAAAATCATGATGGCAGAGAACACGCGTGTAGCCAAAAGTCATCCTGAATGTTATGCTGTGTTTGCCTGGGAATCATGAACAGCTTGTTTGCTGCAGAGCATGAGAAATGGTAGCCTGCAGGTGCTGTGCTTCTCATGAGTATCCTGTAATGGATTTTTGCTTTCTAACTGTTCACAATGTTGTTTTTCTTTTGTGAATCTGTTTCAGGCTGCTCAGTTATAGAAGGTCTGTGAAGTAAGTGTCTGTCGATGCTGGCTGGTGTGTGAAGCTCTTTGCTGAGTACAAACTTGGGTTCAATGGGTTTGGGGAATTAGTAGCTTGGCTCCAGGTCCCTCCCCCTCCACATTGATAAACATAAATCAGTGGCCCGTGACTAAAACTCTGGTAACAGAAGATGAACCCCGTCGAGCAAGTCAGCCTTTTACTTTGGGAAATTATTTGGCCCGTTTTTGGTGCTTTTCGGGGGCCTACAGCGTATCGTCATTCAGCAATGAGGTCAGCCAGCGCTGCGCTCCCTTTGGTTAATGCAGTACTCAGTACTCAGGAACGTAAGTCAGCAGCCAGGATGCGGCAGTCTGAGAGAACATTCTGGGCTGCCATGAACTGGGGCATAGGAACAGGGGGATGGGGGAGACTTCTACCCCCCAGTATTTAATTTGGCTTCATGCTTCATGAACACGTCATGAACACATAAGCTGTCCTAGTACTTTTGTAATGTGTCAGTGCACATTTTGGTAACATAATAGCCAGTGATACGATAGATTTTATGGAAGATGGGGCAGGATTGCTGACCATCTCAGATATGCGTGTCTGTGTGTGTGTGTGTGTGTGTCTGTGTATGCATGTCTGTTTGTACGTGTCTGTTTGTTGGTCATGTATATATTATGTCCCCACAATGTAATAAAACCCTGTTATTTTGATGTTGTGGGAACAATTTTTCAGGACTGCAATCAAAAAACAAAAAAAGTCGAAAGTCTTGTATTTTGGTTACTTGTGGTTAAGGTTAGGGCTGATTGAGAATAAGGTTCTCATTGTTGGGATTAGTTTTTCCCATAGAAATCAATGTAAATACTGTACAAATATGTGTGTGTGTGTGTGTGTGTGCGTGTGTGTCGAGGACACATTTCATGAAAATCTCAGTGTTTTACAACAATGGTATCCAGGAGTGTTGCTAGGATCTTAAGACATCACGGGCTTAAACTCAGAGCATGGTTGTTATAACATCTGAGCTAAATGAATCATTTGGGGCTCGTGGGGATTCATTTGGGACTCATTGTGATTTCTTTGGGACTCATTGGGATTCATTTGCAGCACTGTAGTCAAAGTCAGAGATAGTATGACACGTACTTGTGTGTGAGCGTGTGTCTTTGGCACCCAGAAGAAATGGCCACTGACACACCTTCCCATCTCTTCTTCAGGCCCATTAGTAAAAAGGTCTTCCTGCAGCATGTGGAGGACTTGTGCTCCGACAACAACGCTAAGTTCCAAGAAGAGTTCTTGGTACGTGGGCCAGAGTCATTCCATCTACCAACCAGCCCTCCCTAATGGCCAGAGGCCAGTCAAGTTAGATATGCCTTTGATTGCGTTGATTCACATCAAAGCTGTGGGTCTGTGATTCTTTATGTCCCGAGAAAAGATGGCAGGGGTTAAAGATCTTTTTACATCAATAAGAAAACATGTCAGCTTTAAAGAATAAACAATTGGTCAGTGGAAAAAAGCTTATAATTTTTACAGCATTTTTGAAATACAGCATTATTTTTATTGGAGTTCACCAATAGTCTAGTGTCCGTTAATTGTCTATTAATTTGAGCACTGTTCATGTGATTTAAATTAATTTTACTGTAAAGAATATTTAACTGCATTTTTCCAACAACATATAGCAGTATAACTGTAGGTTAAAGTGTGCTCTGCTCTTACTGCAGTTTTGTCCATAATTGCAAAGGTCGCTTCCAGACAGCAAAACGTATGATTGTAGCATTTGACATGGGCAGGATGTCTGTTATTAGCAATCAGGAGGAACCTGTGTCAGACTCCCAAAGATCTGCAGTTCAGCTCCTGCACACTGACAGTGTCCATTTCCTGCAGGAGCTTCCCAAACTGCTGCCGGATCTTGGCACCACGGACGCGGACCTGCCCTGGAACAGGTCCAAGAACCGCTTCACCAACATCAAGCCATGTGTGTACTTCATGTTCCCAGCTAAAGCATAACCGTATCATAACTGTATCATTCAGTTCCAGCTGTAGTCGTGTTTCTCGGCTATTATGATCAAACCCATAGTGTGCAATCAAAAGTTTAATATGAGGGCAACAATTGAAAGCACCCATGTGTTCTTTAGCACTGAAAAACATCTTAAAACTGTTTCCTGCACGCAGTTATAGCTGAAACAGTCTTCATGCAGGCTGGAGACCAATGAGGAGGACGCGTGAGTTTCACTGCCTCCCAGAAACGTTACCCCACACAGCTGGGCTAGTAATGCAGCAAAAGCCAGTTGTAATTATGCAGGCTGTGGTGCCATATGATGATACCCTATGCCATCGATTCACCCTCAGAGCAGTGTTATACAGCCGCCCACCTCCTCCGCCAGACAAATCCGGCTGTTCATTCAGCTGGAATCGATGTTGTGCCAGATATGGGACCAGATGCCTTCAAAACAAACACCGCGTCTGGGAATTCATTCACCATTGGAACTTCAATCAGGCACTGTTTAGAGAGGGAGGCTGAGATTCACATGGTTCAGTCTCTCTCTTCATTAATTACCAGCAATTATGTGTCATTTCTGTTACTGGATGTACCTAATGAAAATTCACAATGCTCATTGTTGGTCTTTGAAGGTGAATTATGTGTGAATGAATTATATAAGAATCATAATGTGTGGCAAATTTTTTTTTACGTTTTTTCAGATTTATGGTGGAAAATGATACAACTTACTGGCGTGTTATTGTTTCCTAGACAACAGCAACAGGGTGAAGCTGCTGTCTGAGCCCGGCACACCTGGATCGGACTACATCAATGCCAGCTTTGTTTCGGTAAGGTCAGCCAGCAGGGGGCAGGGCAGGGTGACAGCCATGAGGTGGTGTCCTCAACCTGACACCAGTAGTGGGAAGAGGTGACACTTTGGCAGTAGAATCACTGTGCTGCTTCAGCCAGTTATTGTAGTGCTTTCCGCCGGGTCAAGTCAGAGTCAGTGATTGACAACACAGAGTAATCCCACCTCCCCCCTAATTTTATAGCTACATTCCTCCCACTGCTTGTAAAATGGGTTAGACATACAACGCAATTAACCTCAGGCTGGGTGTTCCTAATGCAACATATGCATGACTCTGTGTTGATGGGGGGGGGGGGGTCGCTGGGGCGGCCTCATTTCCAGCCTTGCGTATAGCTGGTCAGCTGAGGTCCGGCCACGATTGGACCTCTCCCGTCCCCTGTGAGAATGTCAGCCTGGAGCATGGGGAAGGCTGGAATTCTGATGGGAAAGGAAAGGAAAGTTCCACCGGTGAATCTTTTTTTTTTTTTTTTTTTTAATTTGGACCTCAGTAAAGCTCACAGTGCCCGTCGCTCTGTATATTTTTATCCGTCCATGACCGGCCTCCAGTAAGTGAGGGTATTATCACTGTCTTTATGTTTCACATGTTATCTTAGGCAGCATTAGACAGCATTTCTCTGGGACAACTGCAATAACTGCTTACGACTGGTGAATGCTTTAGATCGTGGCTTCATCATTTTCACGTTTTATTATTTAGTGTTGAGTAAACGGCTTTTTTTCATCGGTGACTGGGAATATTTTAATAGCACTGCTGTGAACCTGATATAAGCATTAACAGCGCACCTGCAGTAACTTCCAGGAAATACCCTGCCAGTTATAAGACTGTAAATAAAGGATAAGATCACGGCTGTGTGAAACGATTCCCTTTGAATCTGTAATCTGTCCAGCCTGGATTTCTTCCATACTGTTTCTCCAGCACATGTTATTTTATTGGCACACCTATAAGGCTACAAATCATATTTGTATAAAACATTTTTTAAAAATTTAATCCTTGCAAAAATCAGTAAAAATGGTCTGAAGAAATTGACAACTTGATAAAAATCGTTCTAGCCTTTTCTGAAAATGCTGTATGTACTGTATGTGTGTGTGTGCATATGTGTATGTGTGTGTATGTTTATGTGTATGTGTGCGTATGTGTATGAGTATGTGTGCGTATGTTTATGTGTATGTGTGCGTATGTGTATGAGTATGTGTGCGTATGTTTATGTGTATGTGTGCGTAAGTCTACTGCACAGACTCAGTAGCATGTCACCAGGAAGACATTCTGGGCCCCCTGACAAAATGTCACCATGGCCCCTCAGCCCCTCTTACATTACGTAATTTTGTAATTTTACGCATTCTGGGGCGCCTGTGAAGTCCTGGGCCCCCTGAATCTGTCAGGGTATCCATGCCCCCCGACACCCCTGGGTTGTCACCGCGACACCTGTAGCTAGCATCGCTAATGGTGTGTCCCCTTGTACTCCTCTGCAGGGCTACCTCTGTCCCAATGAGTTCATCGCCACTCAGGGGCCGCTGCCGGGCACAGTGGGGGACTTCTGGAGGATGATCTGGGAGACTCGGGCCTGCACCATCGTCATGATGACCCAGTGCTTCGAGAAGGGCAGGGTGAGCATGCACTCTGAGCACATCCACCTCAGTCTCTTCAGCTTCCCCACACTGGACCCTCCTTTTCTCTCCCCCCTTCAGGTCCGCTGCCACCAATACTGGCCCGAGGGGGACAAACCCATCTCCGTGTTCGGAGACATCGTCATCACCAAGCTGACGGAGGATGCCCTCCCTGACTGGACCGTGCGGGTGCTTAGAATCGAGCGGGTGCGTATGACTGCATTTGAGTCATCGTCTTCATGATCACATAAGCAAATTATATTTCGTGCCATGTAAAGGACAGATATAACTCACTGTGGAAAATATTCTCTGAATTACTCATTTGAAAGACTGACTTCATTATTGTTCTGGGTATGAAGATAACTAATGGCTTTTGAATAGGGATGCTTATTGTGTTTTATTTTCCGTCAGAGATGTAGACTTGCTGATTTGTTCCCCTGGTAACCGATTTAACAACCATGCCGATTCTCCATCCAGTATAATGACTATATGCTGGTAAACCACTTCAACTTCACATCTTGGCCTGAGCATGGAGTGCCAGCAACCAGCACTGCTCTGATCAAGTTTGTGAGATCCATCCGGACCATCCGAGGCCGTGACAGGGGCACTGTTGTGGTACACTGCAGGTGACTGACCCAAACAATTCTAGAATGTCAGGCGAATCTGTACACAGGTGCTCCTCCACTTAGGATGGGGAAACGTTCTTATGAATAGAATGAGAAATATTGTAAGTCGAATATGAAAATAAATAAGTAGGTAAATAAATACGTACTGTCACTGAATAAGTAGTAAACGATTACTGTAAGTAAATAAATACCAGTATTTGCAAAGTAAACAAATGAATGCAAGTTTATTTGGTTGAACAGAAGAAAACACCATAAGAGTAAGTTAATAAATTAAAGTATGACGTGCTTACGCTCACAAGCGCTACAGAGACTGGAAGCGTGGGTGTGCATGCTGTTGTCGGCCAGCATCAGTAGAAAGTATCGCGTGGCATATTGTCAGCCCAGGAACAGATCAAAATCCAAAGCTGACTACTGAATGTGCATCGCTATCGCGGCATCGTAAAGCTGAAACATCGCAAGTCGAAACATCGTAAAGCGAGGAGCATCTGTAGCTGGTAGGAATTCAAGAAGGCCTTGACACATGGTTCTGTCGTGTGATACAGTGCCGGTGTGGGTCGGACTGGAGTATTCATCTCCCTGGACCACCTGATCCAGCACATGAGAGACCATGACTTCGTTGACCTGTTCAGCTTGGTAGCAGAACTCCGGGGTGAGAGGATGTGCATGGTGCAGAACCTGGTGAGCGCAAGACCGTGACGTATCGAACCAACGCTGGAAATCCTCCAGCTCTGTGTTTTTAATCCTAAACTGTGGCTGAGGCTGTTGAATTTTTAAACGCTGACCTCACTGAGATGCTGACGAGGTCACGTGTTCCGGCCTGCTTGGTGCTTCTGTACAGGTGCAGTACATGTTTCTGCATCAGTGTGCCCTGGAGCTCCTCTCCAGGAAAGGGATCAGCCATCCAAGCTGGTTCTTCAGTAGTTCCGGCTTGCAGAGGAAGGACTCTTTGGAAGGCATGGAGGGTGAGTGTGGAAATTACAGGACCTGTATTACAGATCTAGGCCGGAGTGGCAGGAATCCAGAGGTGTTTACTCCTAATGGGCTTGACTTGAGGTTGTAGCTAGATCCCATATTTACTTCCAGACTATGGGATGACAAATATCTCTGTGTGATAGCATCAATTATTTTTTTTTCCTTCTTCAGGTGACGTCGAACTCGAATGGGAGGAAACGACCATGTGACTGGAGTCGGTTGTGATCAGCTTTTATTACTGCGCTTCAGTGTTGCCTTCAGTGGTTAAACTGAAGCTACTCGACCTAAACATGTACCTCGAAACAGGGGCCAAATCTCTGCAAATAGGACCCAACTGCGTCTGTCCTCTTGTGTTTGTACTGAAAGAAAGACATCCTTTTTGCTTTTAACATAAAATGTAATTGTGCAAAGGTGACTCTCACACACAGACAATGCAGCCTGTATTCCGTAGTTTGGGTTATTTTCTGAATTTATGTATTATGCTTTTGTAATGTAAATTACGCCAAACGGGGTATTGCTGTGTGTGTATATAACTGTGTTTTTTCACCCACGTGTTTATTTTAATAAATCTGTGTTATTTCTGCTTTTACTGGCTGTATTGTTTCTTGAAGCTCCCTATGTAGTACTACGTTTGTGTGGACTTCCAGGCTCGGAGAGAGGAGACTTCTACGTGAAGCTTCTACAGTTGTGGCTCCCAAATTTAAATTAAGCCTCATGCCATGGTATCACATGACCCCCCCCCCCTTCCCCCCCCCACACTCAGCCAAAAACGCAAGACAGCTGATGGACGGGGGGAGAAGATTTATCGATCGCCATCAGGCACATAATAGTTGCCCTGAGTTCAAGGGCTTCTGAGGTACTGTCCCCACTGTCACAGTACATAAAGGGACTTTGTGTCACATGACTGGCATGTTGACGTTTGTGGGGTGTCTCGTCATTTTGGAAGGATCGCCATGCTCTTTGTGTTTTCAGCATAACTGCTTAATGAAGGTACTGTTTGTGTTTCAGATTTCCTGTGTTTTCAGGGGGTTGTATGCAATAAGAGACAGGAATATAAAAGCATGTGGAAATTCAGCAGGCAGCTTAAAGCTTAGGTTTATGACAAGGACCATTCTCGCCATTTGATGTTTATTTTACTTTGTGTGCAACATTCAGCTGCATCATTATCTGGGACAATAAAATTAGGTGCATTGGCCTAGTACCCATTGTAAGGTAAAATGCTCTATTTAAAAAAAATATATACTTACATGCATATATATATATATATATAAATATATATATATATATAAAATGGTAGTAAAATAATTTGTGTTTAAATATATTTCAATATGGCATATTAATTAAAATGTACAAAGTCTTCTCACCAAATCTTCAGTTCAGATAGACAATTGCCACATGAATGCCATCTACTAGACACTTTGGGCATTTCAGGCCCAGAAAGTAAAAATCCAAACCAGGATTTTGTTTCAACCAACCAGTTGAGTACTCCATGACTGTGACTCTTTATGTTTAAATGGTCGGTTAAAACAAAATCCTGCTTTGGATTTTTACTGTCTGGACCTGAAATGTCCACCTCTATCTCCGAGCATCTAAAGACATTCACCAACATGACACACGGTCAATCGCAAAAGTAACCCCTTGCATTTTAGCTTTTGATTATCCTATTTTTAGGAAATCTCTACTCCTCATGATTTGTCAAGCAGAAAAATGTCTGGAATCATGATTGTGAAAAAATGGTTGCTTCTCTTTTCCATTCAGTACTGTTAAAAAACATTTATTTATATACCAGTTAAACCACAGGTTCCCAAACTTTTCAGCTCATGATAACAGAGGCAGAGATTCATGAATCATGAGTCTCACTTTGGAAACCGCAGATGCACGTGCATGGAATATATCTTAAACTTTCAGCAGTCAAAATGCACAATATATTGATTTGTTTAATTGCATTTCCATGAAAAACTAGCATATTAATTTACTCAGACAGTTGCAGCATGGTTTACTGAAGCAAGTCACTTTAAATATTTTAGTAGTTTATCACATTTTAGATAAATTTACATGTTCATACAGTACCAGTCAAATGTTTGGACACACATGCCATAGAAAGGTTTATTTAATTGAATCCAGTTCAAAGTAATTACAAAGACATCAAAACTATAAGACAACACATATGGAGTTGGAATTATGCACTGACCAAAAATTTCTTTAAATAATAATTTGTTGGGGGGGGTAGCTGTGTCGGTTGGGATTCAGAAGGTTGCTAGTTCAAATCCCATGGCCAGCAGAGTGATCCCACCATTGGGCCCTTTAGCCAGGCCCTTAACCCCAATTGCCCCAGGGACTGGCTGACCCTACTGTGTCCTCTACCCCAGCTTCATGAGGAGGCCTCCTTGGATGCCTTTCCAGCCGTCCTGAAGGAGGTCCCACATATATGCCCAGCACTCATTTTCCACTTTTCCTTCACTCTCTGTTAAAACTCCTCCAAATCCATTTCTACTGGGTTTAGGCCAAGTGGACACATCATATGATGCTGTACTATCACTCTCCTTTGTGGGCGACTTGGTGTGTCCAAACTTTTGACTGGCACTGTAGGTGTATTGACAGAAATCACGGCTTCAGATGTCGCGAAATGCACACTGCGGTAAATCCTACCGGCACCTGTTACGTATACAGTGTCACTTCGCCTGTCATTGAGAGGTGTTAATGCCTCTGTATTTTATTCGCATGTATTCAGCTTGTCGTAGTACTCTCGGGGGTCGTTGGAAATAGGAGTCTTGAGGCGCCGCAACAGCTAGATGATGGGTGTGGGTTTCATTAGCTATATATAAGCCGTGTGATCTCTGTCACTGGCTATTTAAATGCCGTGGACAGAGTTGTACAGCAGAACTGTCAGATGTTTGGTCCACCCGAGGCTACAGCACCATGATGGACCTTTTTGAGACCAATTTCCTCAATGAATTAAATTGCCTGGAAAACGGATCCCTGCAAAATTTAGAAATTAGAGGGGTGTCGCCCTTGTTTCGGGAGAGTGACAGCTCCTTATCGGCCGGCCGGGGACAGTCGCTGTTAGAAACTGGATGCGACAGCGGCGGTGAGGAACTGACGGCATCTCGCCGGGGTCTGCAGCCGCACTGCGCTGGCCACTGTGTCATCTGGGCTTGCGCGACTTGCAAGCCAAAGTCAGCGCCGACGGACAGGAGGAAAGCCGCCACCCTGCGGGAGAGGAGGCGGCTTAAAGAGATCAACGAAGCCTTCGAGGTGCTGAAGAAAAAGGCGGTGCCTGACCCGAGCCAGCGGCTGCCCAAGGTGGAGATCCTGCGCAGCGCCATCCTGTACATCGAGAAGTTACAGGACTTGCTGCAAGCGCTGGACGAGCAGGAAAGAAAGACGGGCGAAAGATCGCGACGGGTGGCTTCCCTTAGGAGAGCAAACATCGTCAGAGACCACAGACACCAGCCGGTTATATAATCACGG
>JAODJW010000062.1:26797198-26813980 GCA_026777045.1 Hyperopisus bebe
AGTAGCAAGATTCATTCTTTACAGAGTTTATGGAACTCCTTTTAGTGCTGTCTTGAACTATGTCTGCCCCTGTAATACCTGTTGTAATACATAATCTTATGATGTCATTAGGGATCTGATTGCATCATCAAATCCAATGACATCATTTGTGCCTCATGGCCTCACTACTACTATAAAATGCATCAAATGCTTCTGCATGCCATCTTTCCCACTACCCATCCTCTTACAGTTTTACTTTATGAGGCTGTTTTTATATTAGAGTCTGCTGCTAGATGACACATGCATCACTGAGGATGAAGATGCTGTAGAAGGCAGATGTGGGAAAGTCTGCAATGTGTCAGGGGTCTGACAGCTGGGCTTGGTTGGTATAATGGTGTTATGGTATACACCATTATTAAGAAATCCTGCAGTTATTACTTCTAATACTGCTTCTATTAAACTCATATGGAGATGCTGTATTGAGGCACATCTTTAGCATTGATTGGAGCCTTACTTAAGTAAAAATTCACAGAATAATGCCACAAAAATAAAATGCGCCATTAATGCAACAGCGTATCCAGCACAGGGTCATGGAAGAAGCGGCTTAAAGAAAATTCTGGGTGTTTTATATCATTTCAGAGGGAGTAATTTGAAAATAATGATGATGAGTGACTTGGAATTTAAAAGGATTTATGAGTAACACATAACAAAATGCCAGGATTTGCACCACTGTCCACATTTCAAAATGAAATAATCCCTGGAAATAATCACACTAGTAAAGCAAGAAAACGTGGGCAGGTGCCTCCCTGCAACCTGAATGCCAGGGTGTCCTGCCCGTTTAGTCTGGCAGACTGGAGATTAACTTGCCAGGAAACCATCATTTCAGCACACCCACCAAAACACGGCCCAGAAGGGCACGCTGACCGCTCACCATGTGACTCATGGAATGTGAAGATAACAGCTGATTGGTCAGTTATTCCAAGGGAACTTTGTTAATGATACATTGTAGAGTCTGACCTGGCACAAAATTAAACTTGACCGAAAGTAACAGCTAAGAAGTTCAGAAACTGCTGACGTCATTCTGCCTTTTGTCCCAGATCAGCTGCCATAGCTCAGCTTGGTCTCTAATGAACAAGAACCATACTAGCTTATACAGGCAAGACATCCATGATGATAAGGCTGCTAAACTGGAACGGAAGGCATTAAATGCGCAATAGCTTTTAAAGCTTCTAAATACAATACTTCTCATATTTTTAAAATACAAAATAACAGTGGGTAATCCATCTTTGGTGATAAACAAACACAATATTTAAACATTTTACTGCACGCAACATCTGTGCCTGGCAGCCTCAGTCTGACATCAGAAGCTTCTTGTACGCTACAAATTCTCTATTCCTTAAATTCCATCAAGCAGTGTTTACGCCATAACTGTTCTCAAATTAGCAAGGTCTTCTCTTTCCTTAGGGATGCAGGAAATGGACACTTTAACCATGCATGTAACCTGCAAATATAACAACGACAGAGTCCATTCCACACATATGCACCTCATAGCTGACATAGGCATTCCAAGAAAAGAGGACATGATGTAAGTAGAGAAAAATAAGGAGGTAAAACATTAGTAGTGTCATGTGTAGAACAGAGAGGACGACATACTGGAGATGCAGAGAAGAGATCAATATACCAACGGCCAGGAGCTTCTTCCTTGTCACGATCCCGCTTAGGGTGGAATACGTCCAAGACACAGTGAAACAAAAGGGGCAAGACAAAAACCATAATCAGAATCTAGCAATATTTCAGTATATACAAGGCATGGCAAACAATCCAAATCGACAGGCAAAATCAAAATCCGAAAACCAGAACAGCAGTCAAACACCAAAGCCAGAATATACACTGACTGTACAAAGGTATTATAAACTAACAATCTCACAACCAGACACAGCACCAGGTAGGTGTGTGTGTGTGTGTGTGTGTGTGTGTGTGTATGTGTGGGCACAAACCCTAATGAGTACCAGATGCATGTAACTTCCTACTAGCTCACCAGTCAGATAACAAGCACTTGTTAAACCAAAGGCAGCCAGGATGTAGGCACATTGCATGCTGGGAAATATAGTTCCCTATCCCTGGTTCATAACAAATAAAGCCATGTATTACATTAATTATTTCATGTAATAAAGATGTTTTAATCTAAAGTGGTTTATAGTAAAGGGATATAATTCTACATGTACTCCCTGGGATGTGAACCCACAACCCATGCATTGTTAGCACGATACTTTATTTATGGAGCTTTCCAGTACATTGTCACTGCAGTCAGTGCTAAAAAAGGGCACACAACTGCATATAAAGACATGCAAAGTTTTTTTCAGTTTAGATGATGTTGAGAACAGTAATAGGTAAGGTGCAGAGTTTGGCCTTTAAACTTCTAGAGTCTTCCATATCTATCCATGCAGACACAGAGATTACAGCAGGTTTAGTCCCAAGACTACCTGACATCTGCAGCCTTGAGTGTCTCTCCATCATCACGGAGGGCTTGGAACCACAGGAAATTCTGATGGTCTCTCTAACCAGCTCTGACTCTCTGAATTGGGCTGGTGTATCACATTCGAAAAAGCACTGCACATAAAATACACACTAAAGAATATCAAGGTTCATTTTTTTGTTACCATGTAATCTTAATACAGTGAAATTCTTATGTGCTTCCTATGAACCTCATTGGCATAAATTAGCTTCATGTTTCCTTTATTTTCTATTTTTATTGAGGAATATTTAAAATGCAAAATGGGGTAGTGTGAATAAGAATTTCCAAACAACTGTAAATAATGAATGCAAATATTGTATTGTTTTTTACAAATATTTAGTGGATCATTTTAAATGTAAGAAAACTGATGTTTAAACATTAAGAAATTCCAAGTAAATTCTAAGTATCAGTGTTCACTTTTATTTGGTCTCAAAGGACCATAAATGTTCCAATTATATCCCAAATGTTAGTTATAACCTTGGTTCCTGCATCACAGATATGACAAATGACATTTGCTGGCAACGACCTCAGTGTCAACATTACCAGTGAAACTCCATTTCATTTTAACATAGAAAGGCAATAAAAGTCTGCCTTCCACCCGGCGGTCTTTTACAGGGATACTCTGTCAATATAGCGGCCATTTTCTAATGCTATTAACCTTCAGACCCCAATTTTGTATTAAAAAAATACTTTTTCCATGACGCTGACAAGCGTACAGTACGCCAGAGATGTTGAGGTACATAATCTTAAACTAAAACTTACAGAAATTTCACATGCTTCTAAAATTTGTTTTTAGTACATTATTTCAAATATAAATTTATAGGTCATATCTTCAAATATGAGTTGTGTGAGTCAGCAGCATAATTAAGTAAATCATTTGCTTTTCACCTGTTTTATTAAAGTAAGGAGCGCACCAAAGTTATAACTTCAGCCTAAGCACAAGCATTTAGTATGGTACTTAATAAACAATTGTTTTAGCAGTGAGACAGATGCTCTGTCGCGCGTACCTTAACATTATTTGAAATGATCCGTTTTGAATTAAAAGTGGAAATGTTTGCTCGCTGCCTGCTGTGCGCATTTAATTAGAACTTTTTTGTCGCCTGTCAAAATTTACAATGCACATCAAATGTAACCTTTTTGCACTCTGACAAAAGCCCTGCGTCGGTATATGTTTAGCGTGTTAAGGAGCAAAGGCAATAAGGAAATAAATGGCTTCCAAAATCCCTGCACTTTAAAATAAATCACCCACACATAATATTAAATCATCTCTCCTTCGGATCCGTGCATTTCACTTTTCTTGTCGTGTATCTCCAGACTATGTGGGTAAAATTCACTACTTGTCTGCCGCGATGTTGGATTATCCAGTGACCTGAATGTCATATTAAGGGAGATTTAATTTCAGTAAATATTACTGCGGCATACAAACCCGCTGTGCGCTGAAATGGTCCTGATCCGTGAAGTGTTACTGCGCCGACCGTCGCTGCATTCGAGTACCTGCATAACTCAGACTTCCAGCAGCGGAAAAAAATGAAATGAAGCGGCACTTCAAACTAAAGACATTGTTTCAGGACGTGAAAACTGAGAATTAGGAACCTTGTATTGATGTGTTGATATGGCTACATCAGTTTTTGTATGATGGCTGTAGTTTGCGAATCCAGAGAGGTGTGGTTATAAGATTTCACTGTAAATGTCCCAAAGTTTCTCTGCGGGAGTTGTTTATCTTGTAAATAATCCTTTGCAGGGTCAGGGAGATTGCATGTTATTTCATCAGAGAAAGATGGAGTGTTGTAACAAGCAGTTCTATTCTAGACAAAAGTTTTGAAAGCTTTTCTTGCAGCATAGTTATTCAAAAGGATGTTTATTGTTACAGCGACTGGTGATTTTTTTTCACTGATAGAAGTTTGCTTGGTGTAAATTTATTATTTAATGTCCCTTTAATGGTGATACTATATCTATACTGTTGTCATTCTACAATTTCTGCCTGTTTCTCTGTAGTTATAATCTACGACGGTTTTTGATCTGAGGAGGTCTGCGTTTGGTTTATATTGTGTTTACAGACAGACCGCGACGAACAATTGTGTGGTAAATTATAAAGGTTTTACTAAAGAGATTTGGATTATAATAATAAATGGAATGAGGTTTTCAGTTTTTCTATGGGTGACATTAGTGTGAAATGTCTGAGTAACTCGCTTTTCATCAGGTTGAATGTCTGCATTGTAGATCCTGCCGACAGTGGGACTCAGAACATTGTTCCTCCTGTTATTTGATAATAGCATTACACTGAGTGTGTGAAATTGTATGTGTACTTTGAGGAATGTGTACAGGGTGAATGTTATGTAGTTAAATGTATGACTACTGCGAGGGTGCTGACGTAACATTGACGATATTCCCAAATGACCCAATCAATCAAGGCATTTACGGGTAGAGGTTGTTCTATATCGTCTTTTTTATGAGACGTTTTGCACGGAGGCTTTTGGCTGTGAACCAGGCAATGGAAAAACAATTTATCGAAGTCATTTTTCATGACAATACTTTATGAACAAGCCTAAATGAAGGAAATAATTTCCATGGAAATAAGTTGCCGTTTTTTGAATGACCTTCTGCTACTTAGTTGTTCATCGGCTTGTACAGCCTCCAGTGAACCAAGAAGCCCTTGATTTGGTCAAGATGTTTAGATTCCATGTTTGTTTCCTGTGATCCAGACGCTGAGTCTCTTTGGTGTGTAACTCCAACTCCTTCATGTTCTCCCTTTTGTGAACAGGAGCCTTGTGTCAAGTCTAGACAAGTTGGCTTTTTCATAGCATCCATATCCAAGAATACAGTGGCACAGACAGCAAGTGACAAAGGGAAGGTTTTGCATTGCTTGTAGCGTGAGGATGTGTGACTCAGCTGGTTAACATGCTGTTCCTGTAAGGTTGTGGGTTCAAAGCCCAGTGTTAACAGAGTGATTTTGCTGTTGGGTCCCTGTTAACCCTCAGCTGCTCCTAGGGCTGCCTGACTCTGTGTTCTCTCAACAATGCAGTGGTTCTCAATCCTGTTTTTGGCGCCTCCTCTGCTGGGATGTTTCCACTCCAAACCTACATCATTCAGGCTTATATGGTCCTTAATAGGCTAATAATGAATGTGGCAAGTTGAAAGCAGTGTGGGCTGGAATGAAAACATTCTAGCAGAAGGGGCACCAAGAACAGGATTAAGAACTACTGCAATAATCTATGCTGCGCTGGGTAGAAGCATCAGCTTTTATCCAGAACAGTGTAAAACAGGGGCGATGGACACAAAGGTTTATATGCATAGTGCATTATATTTGTAAGCAATAATAAATAACGCGGCAGGAATACAATACAGTATCACCTACTGGCCTGTATCTCCAGATGTTGCCTGGGGTCTCAATGATTAAACAGCTGCAAACACATTCACTGGTTTGAGAAGGGCAGCTGCTTCCCATTGTGAGCGGGTACAAATGGCATTTGTTGTGTTTTGGGCATTCTTTGTAGACTGTTCCAGATTCATCACGCGGGCAGCAGGTGCCAGAGGGATCCCGCCGTTCTCGCGGCCTCCACGCAAAGCGGCACGTTGGGCAGGGGGTGCTGCGGCGCCCCAGCGCCGTTTGTCTCTCACCATGAGGGGCGTGGCATGTGACGGACACTGACCGGCAAGGTTTGGAGCTTTTGGGTCGGTGCTGACAGCTTTACTGGACTGTACTGGTATGAAATAACGGAACACTGCAGGGTCCTGCAGCTAGATTCCCGTCAGGGGTCTGTGAGATTAGCCGGAACTGTGACTCAAGTTACAAACAGTCACCAAAGTTGACTCTGCTGTTCACTGTAGTCCTCGTGCATTTTTTGTGGAGTTTTTGTCACAAGTCCCCAAGCTCTGGAACAGAAGGTTATGGGGGGGGGGGGGGAGAGACCAAATTTAACCAAACATTTGTGATTTAGTTTAATCATCCCAGGACCTACCATTACAGAGAAAATAAGATTTAGTGCCACCCCACCCCCCAGAAAACTAAATAAGATTAGAGACCCCTGATCTGCATTGAAGCAAACTTGCTGCACTTTTGTGTCATGCTTGCACTGCCCACCAGGGGACCCCCTAAGACCTCTGACACAATTCAAACAGTACCCACCTAACTTACCCGAATGCCCACCACAGGATGGCATCCTGGTAGCCCCACTGGCCTGCATGAGACCCACGCCAACAGCGGGGCGGTATGCGGTATGGTCGCAAACCGCCTCTCGGGTTCCGGATTACGGTTGGTTCTGTGTGGCCCCTCGGTATGATGTAACCGGCTTGACCAGTGATACCACAAGGCTGCAGTGTTTGAATGAAACCCTGGAAACATGCTTCACGAAGCATTCCCACAGAACTGGCCGAAACCGGATTTTATAACTCTGTGACCGTGAGTGGCAGCCTGTTCCCTGATGGATGGATGTTTAATCGCATCACAATCTGAAGCTCCTAAATCGCACCTGTGGCAGTGCAATGTGTAAGTGGGCTTCAGGCTTGCCTTAGCATTTTGCTGTAGCTTTTACCCAAAGCGGGACGTGATTTTTATTTTGATAATTGACTGGTGCATTTTCAGGTTAAATGCATTGCTTAAGGTTACTGGGACCTTAACTGGCAAATTTTTGAAGGGCCGTGGCCACTATGCTATCTGCTAAAAACTCCTGAACTCATCTGAGAGCTCATGTGGGGAAAGGCATGCCAGCAGCTGGCAAGAGGAATTGCAGTTGATTCTAAGAATATTCTGGAAAATCCCTGAGGCAGGCAAAGGCAGATGCTTCTGCATGCAGCTGTGAGACAGACTGTGGAGTTTTGCAAATATAATCTTGTAATATTTACCCAGAATTACTTGCTCCAGGATTTTAATCCAGTACCCCCTTTTCAATTAGATTCCAAATAGTGGTTTGTACATGTGTTGATTGCCTTAATTAACTAGTGTAGATGTTCAGGCGTTGCTGAGTTTGGGGGTTCCTTTGCAGTGTCTCCAGTGCTGGTTCCTAATATGGTCCATAGTGGCCGTATTGGTTTAGGAATAGGTTTGAGAAACCCCACAGGCATTCAGAGCTGTGGGATGTCGATGATACCCTTGCTGAGGTCACCGCTGACCGCTGTCATTCGTCACTTCGCCTGTCTGTTGGACAGCAGAGAGATGATGGCCTTTGGGGGCCTAGATGAGGAGTGTCTGACACAGCACCATCCATCCACCTCTCTCCCAAGCAACTGGGGGAGGGTGTGTGGTTTATTAGGTTAGAAGGCTGTGTCTGGGCTCAGAAGGTTGTGGGTTTAAAGCCCTGGGTCATCAGTGATTTTGCTGCTGGGCCCTCGAGCAACGTCCTTAATCCCCAATATCACCACAGACTGTACCTTAGGTTAAAGTGTCTGCTGAATGAATAAAATGTAAATGAGATTAGCAAGGCTAACAGACATAAGGACAGAAGGCACTGTTTTACACACACGCATATTTATTTACAAATATAACAATCACATGTCTGTCTTTCTCTTATAGTGCAGTACGATTCAAATGATTGACAAGAGGGATGGGAAACGCGGCATGAAAGAAGTGTCGAATGTGAGACTTGGACACATCTCAGCTCCGCTAGGCTACCCGACATCATTGGTAGCAAGTCCAGGTCCAGAAAGTACAAATCCAGACCAAGATTTTGTTTCAACCAACCAGTTGAGCACTTTGGGAATGTGACCTTTTACTGCTCAACTGGTTGGCTAAAACAAAATCTTGGTCTGGATTTGTACTTCCTGGAACTGGACTTGCCATCTCTGCATCTTAGACTCTTGTAGTTTGACTCCCCGACCTTCCTGTTACTACTAAAAACTATTAGTCTCTAAACAAATTACAAATCGATCTGTTTTGTATTATTATGGAGAGCAGGCACCTGTCTGTGGTTAGACCACGTTATCTTGCATTCCTTCCACAAAGGAATGGACTCATGGAACATTTGTGATGCAAGAGAAGGGTCTGTGCTGTCTGCGGGAACCCAAGGGGCAGTCGGAGTATTTAACTATGTGTTCGTCTGACACTTAGTCCCATGTGGTGAAGCAGTGCTTCAGTTTGCTCATTAAAATATATAAACCCAATTCTTCACTTGACCCTCCCTGTATGATATATATCAATCACATCATAATGGGTAGCTGCCTATTAACAGCTTCTTCACATTTTATATGTTATAAAATATAAATATTTAATGTCAACAAAATATTAAGACCGATTCGTTACCACGGTGATATATACATTTTTTAATATCCCAGATCTATGTGCTATTAAGTGCTGAGTAGATTAAAAATGTAATTATAAATTAACATCATTTATACGCTTAAAGACAGACCCAACTGGGGAAGTTTCATTAAGACAGTCCTGAATCACTCTTAATTTAAAAAAATGATTCTATGAAACTTGCCCTTCCATTTACTCATGTTCCTTACGCAGATACTGGGGTCATCCTAAGGTCTTGCACCTGAAGGGCTAACGTGGGTACAGTCGGGTGTTGGTGTTAGCATGCCAGGAGGCTCTGTGTCACCTCATATGCTGAGCTCCTCTTTGACAAGTCTGCCAATGTCTTTTTTTATGAACGTTATTGCTGAACCAAAAACCCTCATGCTAAGATATACTTGTTCCAAATAATACCTTAAACATGGTAACTAGTGCCCATTTACACAACAAAATATGTGTACTCCATTCAGCTTTTAAAAAAATGTCTTGGTGAAAAATGGATGAGTTTTATGAAATGGAGGAGACAATTCCTGGCTTTCACAATGTTTTTTTCTCTCAGCTATTCGGGGGGTGGGTATATAGGTTAGGACTCTGCTTGGGAGCAGGTAGTCGTTGGTTCAAATCCTGTAGTCAGCAGAGAGATTTAATCTTTGGATCCTTAAGCAAGGCCCTTAACCCCAATTGCTTTAGGGATATTGTCTGACCCTGATCTCTCATATGTAGCTTGCACTGGGTCAAAGTGTCTGCTGACTGAATAAATGTAAATGGAACAAAGTTGTCGGTGGAAACAGACGATGATCAGTGCAAATCTGACTCTCGCCCCACTGTTCTTTCTTAAGCACCAGTATATAGTGTATCTGTAGAGTATGCACACCCACAGGTCTCCACGGCACAGCTGTGAAACGAGTATGTGGAAAGGCTGCTTCCAGATGAGAAAATGGGATCTGCTTCCTGGTGAACTCACTGCTGATGGGGGATTGGATGCTGAACATCTGCCAGCCGGTGTCCTTTCCTCTTCCCCCTGTTTGCAGAAGGTGAGTGGAGATGGGAGCTGAGGGTCACGTGAGTCTTGTTCCTTCTCTTGAGTTCGGTGTGGGCCTTCAACACAGAGGCGGAGCAGAACTTCTGCCACTCTGCAGCATCCCACAACTGAACTCAGGAATTTAGTTCCTTAACTTAATAACCAAAGCCAGTTAATATTCTGATTTTTGTTCTTTACATCCTTTTTAAATTATAAGTTTTAAGTTGTATGTCCTATCCATCCATCCATCCATCCATCCATCCATCCAGCTTCTGAATTTGTTACTCAAAAGAGAAAGCAGTTAGCTCTTCTTTGCAGAAGGCCATTCCTGGGGAACAAGCACGGGAAGGGGGTCGGACCCTCAGAGCATCCAGCCTGGTGTCCCTGTGTTCATGTCTGGCAGCCTGTGTTAATTCAGGATGCTCCCAGCACATTCCCTGGGAGATCCTGGTAGAAGAATTCGGACACCTGAACGCCAACACAAAGGAGGCCACAAGACAACCTATGAAAACGGGATTAAACCGTTATAGGGTTATAGGGTTATAGGATAGGCCTTCCAGCTGGATCTATCCTAATCCATTAGTAGCACTACTGACTACAGTGACGGCATTCATATACATGGAAATGTCTGTTCATTTGCGTTAAATGGGTAAATCCAAAAAAGTGGATATGGGGTATAGAGATATGTTTGTCTATTGAGAGTATAGCAATTCGCAAACTGGCTAACAGGCAGCGGTGCGTTGCGGAGGCAGCGGGGAAAACTGATTGGCTTTGTTTGCAGTATTATCACAGCTATTCACAAGTCAGAGCTGTTATTTGTCTAGACATAAATAATTCAAAAGTGCCCCACCTCCACCTGAATTATTGAAATAATGTTTCTCCTAGCGTGAATGAGGCGGAGAGTGGAAGTGCACCTCAACCAGGCGAGTCGCTCAAGACGCCCACTTCCTTTCTCCTGGTTTTAAAGGGAAACCAGCAGGTTTTTTGGCGTGTGGTGAATCAAGGAACCTGAAGGTTTCTGGGTGGATATCTGGAACACCCCACTTTTTGGGGTTAAGATAGTTTGATGTGCCGATATTGGGCAGAATCATCTGTTTGGGGTGGAAGGTCTCACCTATGATGTGTGGTTCTGCTGAGCTGACTGGTTCAGCTGTTGCTGCTGCTGCTGGATGAGCAACTGCTGCTGTTGGCGTCGCCGGGCCGTGCGAAGCTTTTCAAAACGGGCCTCCATCTCCTCCAGTACCTTGGGCGTGTAGCGCACCACCAGCTTCACACTGTCCTTGGCTGCCTTCAGGAGCTCCACGGCCCTCTCGTGGTGCTCGCCCTCCACGCTCTGCCACAGGGAGGGTGTACTTAGCGCTCGGCTAATTGCTAAAGTTGCCAGTTAGCGCTCGGCTAACTGCTAACGTTGCCAGTTAGCGCTCGGCTAACTGCTAACGTTGCCTGTTAGCGCTCGGCTAACTGCTAACGTTGCCTGTTAGCGCTCGGCTAACTGCTAACGTTGCAGTGACGTCTAATTGTTATGGAACAATAACTCGGCTATAGCACTTTCTAGCATTTACTGTAAATAAGATTCATCTGATTTGTTTATAAGAAAATCCTATTATTGTTAAGTGCCGAGCATGACTTTGCATATAAATCTTTGTCATATTCAGCAGTCTGTTATGTTACGGGCAGAGGACACATTAATTAAAATCAAATGTAAGTGCATGTTTTCATTAATTTTCCTCTAAAATCTGCATAACTGGAAAATGATATTATTATTAATGGCTGTGAAATAATCCCTAGTCAACTGCTGTACAGCACGTATATTTCCAATATGCTATTAGCCTCGACTGTACATTGCTTTGGACAAAAGTGTCTGCCAAACACAAATAAATGAAAATGTAAATGTAATTGCTTTTGAGGTTCTTTGCAAAAGGGTTGCGTGGTAAGAATCCACAGGGTTTGTCCAAACAATACATCTTCAGCCTGAACTTTTTCTGGGTGATGATATAAAACAGTTATACAAGAATAGTGAAATTACACTTGAACTGATACCTTTTTTCAGTGAAAATAGGCTTTGCATCGTTGCACCAGTAACTGGACAGGGAGTAATTTCAGAAGAATCTCAGTGGACAGTTAAGCAGTACAGACAGTTAACTGGTTAGCTCCTAGATCCTAAAACCTCTCTGTTCATTGTGTGTTTACAGAACCATGACTGTACCTTCAAAGTAGTTTCTTCAGCTGATTAAAAAGTTACGTCTCAAACGGCTGCTCTCTAGAGGGTGTAGGACATAAGCACATTTCTCATTTTATAATGTCACTTCAGCACTGCGAGTGGTATCGTCAAGGGTGTAGGAGAGAGTTCGATATTGAGGGGAACACAGCTTAATCATTTAAGTAAAGATCTATGTTTTTTTAAACCAAATTAAATATTGAGGGGTACATGTTCACCCCGACCCCTCTGGGTGCCTGGCTGCCTGTTAAGTTACAGATCTGCTTCTGTCATGGTCGCTGCACGCATCCCCTCTGGGGTTCGTCCTGCTTAGAAGATCAGTGCTGAGTTTTGACCAAGGGACTCTGGAGGGTTTGTTTACTCCTCAATACTGCCAGGAAGTGTTTGTCACCTTGGCCTCCTGAGCTAAGGTGGCGCTGGATCGCGGACTCACCACGCCGTTGACGGACAGGAGCTGGTCGCCCCGCTTTAGGCCGCCGTGCCTCTCGGCCACGCCCCCCGGGATGATGCGTGAGATGTAGATGGGCGAGTTCTGCTCCTTGCCGCCCATGACGTTGAAGCCGAGGCCCTCGTCAGTCTTGGGCAGCTCCACCACGCGTGGGTGTGAATGACCCTCACTGGCTGCAAATGCTGCCACTGTAGCCTGCATCAGGGTGACATTTATGTGTTGAAGCTATCAGTGTCAGTTAATGACTGAGTTCCGCTATCCCTGAGCCAACTGAAAGCCTGTTTTCAGCTGGAGTTCAGCCTCAGGTACCAAACAGGGTGTTTCCTTTCATCGCAAATGCATCCAAAGCTGCTGGAAGCTTTTACACCCCAATATGCTTTGGGAATTGGCTTTTTTGCGCTCCTGACTGTTTCTAAAACCAAATGAGAGTATCCGCAAACTCCGCCTCCTCTTTGTGTTGCTTAGCGATGCCAGAGGCATGGAGCACCTAAGACGCATCCAAGCACTCAAGCCTTGGAGCTTTCTGCCTGCTCTCAGCCACTGGACCAGAGAAGGCTCTTCACTTCTGATCAAGGTATGGGTTTTCGTTTGGGGGCATTACGATCCGTCTTCCTCTGAGGAGACAAGGAGCTGAGTTGCTACACAGCTGTCAGATTCCGCACCAGCAACGCCAGGGTTCTGCTGCCACCCCGGATATGTCCACTCCGAGACAAACCCGCCTTGTAAATCGGGCCGAAGTTTGTTACTGGAGTTTGGGGAAACTGGGATCGGAGAAAGGAAACAGCCAAACCCTGACGCTTCGAAACACTTGCAGAAGTTGTCAGCAGAACATCTCCTCGTTAAACCATGTAGTTGTGTGATCTCTACAGCTTCTCCCCAGGGACTTTCCTGCCCTTTGCTTTCTGTTATGCAGAGAAAAGGCCCACTTGCCAAGCTCACTCATTTGCTCACAAGTGAGGTGGATCACCCAGCCCTATGTGGGTCATGTGACTCCACATGGATCATGTGACTCTACAGCATTTGGTATGCAGGATGGTGCCTCTGTTAGACCTTCACAGGTGCAGCTTCTGGCAGGAGAATTGAAAAGTGCCACAGACAGACCCTGACTGATCGACCAGCCTTCTAGCGTTTTCCAAAGTATTTCCTACGAGCAGTTTCTCCCTCTCATTACTTATTCTATCAGTAGATATGCACTTTCTTTCTGGATTTCACCTGGGTTGTAAATCTAAATATGGCAAAATACAGAGCTGTTTCTAAACGCTGGGCTTGGTAGTGCCATGTAACAGGAAGTCATCTTTTATGTGGCTGTTTAGTTAAGTAGGCGTGTGGCTCTGTGGGCTAAGCCTGTGATTAGAAAGGCGTCGGTTCACGGGCCAGCCTTGGCAGCTCGGGCCCTTCAGCAAGGCCTTTAATCCCCTGACTGTAGGGCTGCTGCTTGCTGAGAGTTTCCCCACGGGGATAAAGTCTCGCTATTCTGTCTGGTTCAGGCAAAGAGACTACTGTCGCAGGAGATTTAACTCAGTATTGACTATATATATATATATATATATATATGTGTACGTGTGTGTGTGTGTGTGTGTGTGTGTGTATACATATAATGCCCAATTAGTATGTCTGTTCCATGGTAACCCAGAAAGAATTCCGTTAATGAGATTTGGATGGCATCACACCCTGTGATTTGATCACTGTTAATTGAAATCGCCCCCCCCCCCCCCAGGGGTCCTAAGCCAGTTTTGTTATTGCTCTGATACTGGTGGCCAATGTTCAGTTGTCAGTTTTAAGGTTCTGCTTAGCCGGAAAGGTTGAGTTGGTGAGGTGACATTAAATCAGACGAGGCTGTCCTGTCCTTATTAACGTTCTGCTCTGGGATTCCCAAAATATAATCGGAAAGGCAGAACTGTACAAGTTGGTACAACTTTGCCCCAAGCTCTGCATTTTAAAAACGTTCTAGTGAATTATACTCTTTAGACACTATTTTGTATCAAGACCTTGATAGAGATGACAAAGTTTCACAGTATACCTGTTTACCCAGATAACTTCACAATCCTTTTGGCAAATACCAGTAATGCTTTGAATGAACTGATATAGAACATGGTAGCGTTCTTGCATGTCTCATAGACGGTGATGTCCAAACATCAACACCTCATCACCTGCGAGGAAACAGAGCAGGGAGCCGTTTTGCCCTTTGTAGATCACGTGGGTTCTGTTCGAGCGGCACGGATGAGGATTCCTGATGGAGCATGTTCATCGTCGCAGTTGCTAGAGTCCAGGGCGGTAATCGCCGCCAGCCTACCTCTGAGCCGCAGACGTGCGCTTACCGTATCTCAGTCACCCAGGTGAGATGGAATTCACTATCTATTCATCTCGAGATTCTGAGTTACAAGCTTTTAGAACATGGGAATGACAAAAACACTTTAAATATGATGATGTATTGATGTATAGATGTTCCTCGTCTTACTATGGTCTGACTTAAGATATTTTGGCTTCACGATGATGCGACAGCGATGCACATTCAGCAGTCAACTTTGAACTTTGATCTGTTCTCAGGTTGGCAATCTGCCACACGATACATTTTATTCATGGGTGACAACATCCACGCAGACACGCTTCCAGTCTCTGTAGCAATCGTGAACGTAAACATCTCATACAGTGTTTAACAACATATCACAGTTTTTTTCTGAGTTTGAACAAACAAACTTGTATTTATTTACTTACTTTTTCAATACTGGTATTCATTTACTTAGAGTAAATTTTTACTTATTCAGTGATGTTTGTTTTTATTTACTTGTTTATCCACCTGACAACTTTGATATTCGACTTACAATATTTTCCACTTATGATGGCATCATCGGAATGTAACCCCGTGTACATTACAAAGCACCTGTACTAATGATGCACATGAACACACAGACACGCATTCGCACTAATGCTTGACTGTTGTGGTGTACTTGCTCGTGCGCGGTATGGTTGCCGGAAGCGTTTACCTTGGCTGTAGCGTGGGCCTGGTACTCTGGGCAGCCGTTCACAGTTATTGTTTCATGCATGTACTGATATACCTGCAGAGAAAAATGGGGAAAGAAAAACGGTATCAGCATTTTTGTGCATTAGGGAAAATACCCATTTCCCTCTATATACAGAAGGTCCTGGTCGATGATCCCATGCCATCTGCAGTCATAATTAAATAGCAGTGACTGGTATTGGTATAGTACACTAGGAGAACCCTCCATTTTTATAGAGGACGTCTATGGTGGCACTGGACCTCACTGAGAGTTAACAGCGAAAGGCTCCTTTAATTTTTACAGACCCTAAATTTGGTCTTCAAGCACTAGTGTCTTTAAACACAGATTACCCAAAAGTTGCAAAAAACATAATTAAATAAGCAATCCTTGCAAAACAAACATTTATTTATGTTGGTTCCAGGACATAGTGGTGTATCTGGTAATGAGCAGGTAGACCTTATATATTATATATACATACAGTAATACCAGCTTCACACCTCGAGCGTTCCCTGAACTCGTACGTAATGAGGATATGGCATTTTTTTTTTTTTATATGCAGGCATAAATAAGAAACTTCATGAAATAAATCCTTTTGGCCTTATAACGAGCTGTATTTGATAATCTCTTCTCTGCCTACTCAGAAATTTATTGGAAGGAATCAAGTGCTATGTAAATATGAGTCCATTTGACCATTGTGATACCTAATTTGAGTAGCAAAGTGAGCTGGCCCTTAGAAATGGACCCCACAAAGGCTGCCCTGTTCCTGCCTGTCATGTAATTTTTTTTTTTTTTACTTTTTGCCAACCTAGTGAACCTTTCTGCTATATTCAACAATCTGATGAATATTTCATTTCACTTTTTTGGGGCAAAACTGAATCTCAGTACAGTTCTAGGAAAAAGTCCAGCCTTATTTATTTTCTAGTGTGTGAGTTTATGTGCAGTGCATATTTTACCCTTCCTGCCTACATCAGTGAAAAGTTCTGTCATATCCCAGCATATCAGGGGCGTATGAAGTACCCGGGGTGTCAGAAGCTTAAACGGAACCACCTCACCTCGACCGTTCCTGCAATGTGTGGGCTGGTCCAATCAAAGGAGGTTTCTGCTAATCCTTCATGTTGTCTAAGCAACAAAATGGTTCTTCTGGAAAAATTAGCATTGTGTAACAATGTAGTACTTACCCAATGCCTGACTCAAGAGCTATACAACTATAAACTGTTGGAAACTGAAGGCTACCTGAGTCATTGTGATGTGTGTGTGTCTGTGTGGTTCATGTATATATCACATAGATGGGATCAAATGTCCCCATGGTATGATAAAAACCTATTATTTTGACATTGTGGGGACCATTTTTTGGTTCACACAATGGGAAACTC
>JAODJW010000062.1:26814080-26834512 GCA_026777045.1 Hyperopisus bebe
ATGTCCCCATGGTATGATAAAAACCTATTATTTTGACATTGTGGGGACCATTTTTTGGTTCACACAATGGGAAACTCAGTTTTATAAAAATCTGTAACTGCAATAAAAAACGAAAAATGCCAAAAGTCTCGTATTTTTGGTTACTTATGGTTAAGGTTAGGGCTGGGTAGGGGTTTGGGTCGTCATGTTCGGATTAGAGTTTTGCTGTTAGAAATGAATGGACAGTCCCCACAAAGATATGAATACAAACGAATACAAACTGCCTATCTTTGGACTGTGGGGGGAAATCTGCAGGATATGGGAGAACATGCAAATCCTACTCACACCAAATAGAGGTGAGATTTAAGTCCCCATCCCTGGAGGTGCGACGTAGTAAGACTACCCAGAAACCCCCATCCCTGGAGGTGCGACGTAGTAAGACTACCCAGAAACCCCCATCCCTGGAGGTGCGATGTAGTAAGACCACCCAGAAACCCCCATCCCTGGAGGTGCGATGTAGTAACACTACCCAGAAACCCCCATCCCTGGAGGTGCGATGTAGTAAGACCACCCAGAAACCCCCATCCCTGGAGGTGCGATGTAGTAAGACTACCCAGAAACCCCCATCCCTGGAGGTGCGATGTAGTAAGACCACCCAGAGAGCCATCACACCTCCGGCTGGGGTTTTAAATATAAGCATAAAGAGTGTGGTTGAGGATGCTGTGTGAAGGTCACGCCCCTGCCTGCGAGCGTCTGTCACCCCGCCAGCCACGGAAAGGCCGGCTGTAGCAGATCAGTGGGGTTTCATGCGCTGTCACATTTCTGCCATGATGTAGATAAAATAGGCACATTTCCAGGCTGCTACCTAACTGGGTTCACTGACTCAAATGACCAATCACTCTTCCTGTAAGGTTCTGAGATTTTAGCACTCTAAATCAAACAGAGTGCAAAACCTATGTGCTAATGGACAAATCGTCTTTATTACCTTTCCCTAAAGTAAAAAATGGTCCTACTCAACAGACCGTACAAAACTTTCTTTTAGTCTGTATGTGATATACAGTAATGTGCAAAAGTCTTAGGCAGTCATATGAATTGTGCATAGCCATTTATCTGGGTAGGAATTGATGCATATGCAAATTAAGAGTAACATTAACATCTACTGTCCTCCCAAGTCACTGATATCTTACTGGAGACCTAGAACAACATACATCAGGTCCCAAAACTCTCCTCAGGGGCACCTCAGCCATTCCATGTATTTGTTAACCATCACCAGCTAGCTTAATTAATTCATTTAATTCGTTACAAAAAAAAAAAAAACAGTCAATGAGGTTTTGATTAGCTGAACATGGTGTGCTAGTCGTCAAGTCAAAAAATACATTCATATACTGTATTGCATGGCTGCTGCAAATACTGGGGTGATTTTATGAGAGGTTTTGAAATGGTTAAGCTGACACACTTTGACAGACATAAATGAATATAATTTAAGCACAATTTTCCTTGACTGACTAAGACTATTGCACAGTATCGTACATTCTTCTATCCATCTAATACTGTTATCCAGTGTTCTCAGTGTACCTGCCACCTATCCCAGAATCCTCTGGGCCCACAGGGGCCCGGACCCCTGACAGGGAGCTCCACGATCCCGGCTGGCATCAGCGTCCTACCAGCGATCGCTTGTCCCCCAAACTTCGACTGCTCAGTCCCCAGAAAGCTGCTCACCTTCCCTCTGCCTTGCATGTCTGGAAATACCTTGAGTGTTCTAACCTGGTACTCAGTTTCATGTAAGTAGCCAGGCTGGTCTTTGCAAATTTAAATCTACTGCGGCAGTATGCCAAAATCAGACATCTGCAAAAAAGTTTTAAAGTCAGTAATTCTTGCTTACTTCTGTTTTTACAGATTGGCTTGTCTAGAATTGGTTCTGAAATGATCATGATCATTTCTTTAGTCAAGGGAGCAACAACAATTTCCCTAAGCTTTGGACCAGAAATAAGTTGTTAAATTCCTTATGCACCAGTCTAACAGCTGTCCAAAAAAAAACCTCTAAGGAAACGCAATTTAAAAGTGTCTATGTAAGTAGTAAAAAAACAAAAAGCACAATTCTTTCCTTTTTGCAACTGCATTTGTGAATCACCCTTATCAGACGGTAGTTAATTACCCCCAAAATGGCTGTGCATATTGATTTTGAAATAAGTGGAAGGCTTTTTGTCCCATTAGAACATCTTAGCAAACTAGACAGCTAATGACAGAGCATGCCTGTTTATGGAAAATTTAAGATACCAGCTGTGTGTTTGACTTTCTGACATTGTCTGTCATCTGACTGCATAGTTTAAATACCTATTTATACTTCTATTATCATGCAGAATGTTGATTCTCTCTCCTGGTACCCTGTAATGTGCTAGACCTGTCTATTGGGGGTGCTTCAGCAGAACTATACTGGTAAAGCAAGCTAGCCACCCTGGCAAAAATATCAAATTTGGTTATATTTCCAGAAAATGCTCAGAAATTGATCCTGCTTGATTATCTTTAAAGCTTACCTTGGCAAGGCTGTGAGGGCCTGGGTTTGTATGGAGAGACCTCTCAAAAAGGAAGGTCTCCGGGCATGGGAAGGAAGCTCTCTGGAGCCATATTCGGCAGATATTTCGGCTGTTTTCTTTGGATTAAAGTGGGTGAGTGTCCGAGTTCTCTAAGAGCTCGACTTCAGAATGGCCTCAAATCGCCATCCCACATAGTGACTTGGTTTCCACCTCGAGTGTCCACTCCCTGTCCCCTGACCCATTCCAGACTAATGTAATTTAACGTAATTTAAATTCCAATCATGGGCTCCTCGTGCCTCTGGGGTGGACTTAGTACCTCAGTCCCTCAAAGGGGAAAGTTAGTCTCCTTTTTACCCGGTGGGTTTGTCCACTTGAATAGCCCCCCCCTGGCCCCCCGCCCCAGGCCTACCTCTCTAATAGCAGTGCAAAACTCGCTTTGTAGCACTTTCTTCAAAGACTGTAGCTTGTGCACAGGGACGTCCCCCGACTCCTGAAGCTTCTCCAGAAGCTCGATCGCTCTGGCTATATCTGAAGAGGAGAAGGAGAGGAGGAACGAAATGTAAAGTGACATCAATATGGGAGTCGGCGGGAAGATGCACAATAGCGGAATAAATTAGCGCGTTTCGTTAGGGTAGGTCGGTCTGACATTACGTTGAATCAGTGAGACAGGAATTCTGTAGGGCTGTCTGCTGACAGGCAGACGATTTAAAAAAAACTCACCTACATCTCCCCCTGCCCCTAATTAATGTCAAACGAAGCAGGAAGAGCAAGATTGTAATTAACTGTCCTTCTTTTCCCAAATCAGGAGACGGAATTAAAGTACACAGAATTAAAGAATGAGTGATGACCACAAGTTACATCATTTTAATCAACACAAAACTAATGATTTCATTAGTTAATGGCTGGAATGAGTTTCTTTCTTGAGCAGGAACTGAAAATGGTACCATGTGGAATACTAATAATGCAGATGTCTGGAGTTACAGTTTCTGTTCGACTGCGAGAAACGTCTTTGCTCAGGTTTTTTGCAAAAGCAGGAAGGTGGGGGCTGATGATGACCTGTCGCTTCAAAAAGGATCGAGCCAAAGGGGAAAAGGTGTATCTGATATGTGGCTTCAGCATAAAAAAAGTGATATGATGTCACACGGCCTAATTTTAACCTTCGTCCTGCATTGTACGCATAGACTGAAGCTTTTATTCTTCTTTAAGGGCATTTTCACAGCCAGACCAGGGAAGTCATACATTTTAATTTAGCTTAAATTATTTCCCCCCTTCACCCTCAATATTAAAATCTGAGACTTAATTACCAGACTTGCTGCAGACATACTGCGTTTGCTAGTATTGCTATAACCAAAAGCAGTAACAAGTGAGCACTTGTACTTGTACCAGTCCACAGTGTCCTCTGTGATATCTTCCTTGTGTACACTGTCAGAGCTCTCTGTTATTACATTAATTTAAGCAGAGCCACTCTTTTACCTACACCACTAACAGCAGCATACTTGGCCTAACCGATAAAATAAATGTATTCGGATAATTGAATAACAGGATCATATTACTTCTAGCTGTTGAAGTAATGCTCTCATCCGGAGTGTCTTTCTGTCGATTTATACAGCTGCCTGTGTTTGCAAAAGCAAATCTAGTGAGCACCACATACCGGGGGACAATATAGCAGCAATTAGCATGTAAATCTGCTATTGGTTCATGCATTTAACCATCATGAGTCCAGGCGATCGTGGTTTTTGGTTACAACATAGCAAACTCTCTAAACTGTGCAGCTTGCAGGGACAGAATGTGCCACGTCACTGATTAGTCAAACCCACTTCCTGTTCATTACTTTTATTGGTTCCAACAGGGGTAATCCATAAAGCAATTGGATAGTGCATAGTAATCCCACCCACCAAGGGCCTCATTTCTCCCATTACAAATTAATCAATACGCCACCCTCCTTTAACGTTGCAGGTTTCTGTCACAACAAAACAGATGGTGAATGTATTGAGTGTACAGGTCGGCGACCCAAGTTGAACCTGACGGCTCCCAACACAGTATCGGGTTTCAGGCTAAGTACAGGTTCATTTTCTCAGGCTTGGGTTGGATTGGGGTTAATTTTTTTGATTGGCTTTTTGTTATTTAAGAAATATCAGTGTTTTGCATCAAACTCAGCACTTTCCCAGAGCATATAAGCTGCACAATTGAAAATACCATCAATATAATATATGCGTGTGACTAATATTTCCACAATTTCGGGATCAAGTCGGGTTTGGGGTTTAGATTTGCTAGTACTATTCGGGTCAGTTGAGTTTGATCTCAGTTACGGACTGGGCCAGACAGGACTCTAACTGTGTGGTCTGCAGCTATAAAAATACAAACAGCAAAAAAGAGCTGAAAGCATAATCAAACCAGAACCGTATTCATTTTGTATTTCCTGTGAGCAAAATGTACCCTCAGAGTAATTGGAATGCAGAGACGCTGGGTGGCGGGTATCAGCGTTGGAACGGCTCATTAGAGCACACCTTTCGGATTAACATTACCGCGGAAGCAATCAGTAGCGATCTGAGTCCAGGCAGAGCTGTCGGGCTGAATTTTATCAGAGCCCCGGGTCACGGCTGAGAAATAAATAGGAAAATGATCTCCAAATGGCTGAGTGGTGTGTTTAAAAAGACGGCACGTCAATAAAGGTCGAGGTTGATGTCACAGGTGCTGCTGGGGATAAATACAGACCCTTCAAAACTAATGTTCCCTTAGTTTTCAACACCGACACTGTCACCCCAGCTACCAGGCAGACTTATAAATAACTAAAACTGAAGAACAATCACAGGGAAACGCAATCATGCCACAAAGAGCGGTACTCTAGCCATTCGGGTGTTAATATTACCTTTCAGATTAGTCTTCGCTCCCTGTAGGGATCTAGTAGCTTTGGCCATGCGTTTAGCCTCAAAAGCTGGGCTGCACTCTAATCCATTCTCTTCTGAGTCTGACCAGGAACCAAAGTGAAAGATATCAGAGATGGAAAGTTCAGGTTCAGAAAGTATAAATCCAGACCAAGATTTTGTTTCAACCAGTCAGTTGAGGATAAAGAGTCACATTCACATCAACTGGTTGGTTGGAATAAAATCTTGGTCTGGATTTATACCTTCTGGACCTGAACATTCCACCTCCGATAAATGTAGGATACATGTTAGCAAATCACCTCAAAGTGACTTCAACTTATACTCCCGATCTGTCCATCCCATAATATGAAGGTTGGTGTATCATTTTATGTTAGCCCCTTGGGCAGTCAAAGACAATGATGCTTAAATGACCCTCATGTTGATGTGAAACCATGATATTATGTCAAAGTGTGTCAGCTTAGCCATTTCAAATCCTCGGCTAAAATCACCCCAGTATTCAGAGCATCAGCACCCCTCCTTCGGCTGATCAATACCTTACCCAGTTATTTAACTAATTAAATTAATGAATTAATGTAGCTGGTGGTGACTAATTGAACAAATCCATCGAATGGCTGGAGGTCCCTGGGAAGAGGTTTGGCAATCAAAGTGGTGTTTATGTACCTATCCAACAAGATATCAGTAACAATCTGGAGAAGAGAAGCTATTCCCATTAGTGTTTATTGCATTACCAGTAATTTGCTTATGTTCTAATGTTAAATAGTATTTTTTCTCAGAAAATAGACACTTAATATCCAGATGAATGGCTTTAAACACTTTCTTTGAATGCCTAAGACTTTCGTATACATACAGTATTCGTATACATTCGTATACACACACACTCACACACACACTATATGGACAAAAGTATTGGGACACCTGGCCATTTGACCTACAGGAACCTTTATGTCATCCCATTCTAAATCCATAGGCACCAATATGGAGTTTCTCCCCCCTCTGTAGCTATAACAGCTGCCATGATTCTGGGAAGGCTTTCCACATGGAGTGTGTCTCTGGGAATTTTTGCCCATTCATCCAGAAGAGCATTTCTGAGGTCAGGCACTGATGCTGGCCTGGCTCTCAGTCTCTGTTCTAGTTAGATAGAGTTGATGTCAGGGCTCAGTGTGATCCAGTCAGGATCTTCCACCCCAAACGCCTCCATCCATGTGTTTATGGACCTTGCTTTGTGCACTGGGGCACAGTCACGCTGGAACAGAAACGGGCCTTCCTCAAACATAGAATTGCCCAAAATGTCTTGGTATGCTGACGCATTAAGAGTTCCCTTCACTGGAACTAAGGAGCCTATCCCAACCCCTAAAAACAACCCCACACCATAATCCCTCCTCCACCTTTACAAACTTTACAACTGGCACAATGCAATCAGACAGGTAATGTTCTCTTGACGTATACCAAACCCAGACTCCTCCATCAGACTGCCAGACGGGGAAGCGTGATTCCTCACTCCACCGAACATGTCTCCACTGCTCCAGAGTCCAGTGACTTTACACCACTGCATCCGATGCTTGCCATGCGCTTAGTGATGTGAGGTTTGCATGCAGCTGCTCAGCCATGGACGTCCTGTCCATGAAGCTCCAACACTCAGTTATTGTGCTGGAATTAATGCCAGAGGAAGTTTGGAACTGTGTAGTTATTGAATCAACAGAGCGCTGGTGACTTTTACACACTATGCTCCTCAGCACTCGACGCCCCCACTCTGTTACTTTACATGGTCTGACACTTTGTGGCTGAGGTTCTGTTGTCCCTAAACACTTTTATTTTGCAATAATACCACTTACAGTTGACCATGGAATATCCAGCAGGGAAGAAGTTCCTTGAACTGATTTATTGCAAAGGTGGCATCCTATGACAGCACTAAACTTGAATTCACTGAGCTCTTCAGAATGACCCATTCTGTCACAAATGTTTGTAAGCCAGACTGCGTGGCTGTGTGCTTGATTTTATACACCTGTGGCAATGGGTCTGAATGAAGCACCTGAATTCAATGAGTAAGGGGTGGGTCCCAATACTTTTGCCTGCAATGTGTGTGAGTGTGTGTGTGTGTGTGTGTGTGTGTGTGTGTGTGTGTGTGTGTGTGTGGACATGTGTGGACTAGGTTCATATTATATGATGGAATGGAATAAAAACCTTATTTTGACGTTATGGGGACCAATTTTCAGGACCCCATAATGATCTGTGAATGCAATCGAAAAATTAAAAATGCCAAAAGTCTCCCATTGTATTTGGGTACTCATGGTTAAGGTTAGGGCTGGGTAGGGGTCAAGGTCCTCATGTTGGGATTAGGGTTATCCTCATAGAAATGAATGGTGAGTGCCCGGAAAGATATAATTACAAACCTGTGTGCATGTGTGTGTGTGAATAAACAAATAATTTGGTTAATCTTTGAGCAGTATTACATTCCCCTTAACTTTAATATGATTTAAATATATGTGTAGGTGTGAGGATCATATTGCATCCCAAGGAGCCACACTGGGCATTCATCAGCCAACACGACTGTAGCTTCTGTGGAAGAAGGAATTTCAGGTCTGTGTCCTTCAAAATGGCAAGTGAAGCTGCTCTTCTATGCTAGTGCTCAAAAGAGCTGGACAGCTCAGCCTGCGATGTTTACTGGCACATTTATGAGCATCAAAAGGGACATGCAGAATAGCAGGAATACCACAGAAACCTACCGCTAGCGCCCCCACCCTGGCCATGCGTGTAATTACATCCAAGCTGCTGAAACGTTTAGAAATGGTTTATGTGTTTAGTTTTTGGACTCCAAGTGCGTATCTTTGCAGAAACTCTCTTGACACTACAGTCCGGCTCTCCCCAATAAGGTCACGCCTTGACCTCTACATTTTTTTGCAAACAGCCATCCATTTATTTCTGGCAAGGACAATCCCATCCCACCGCCACTGCGAGCCCGTAATCCCAGCAGGAGACGTTTAGAGAATTCTTAATTATAAACAGTGCACCCTCGAGAGAGAAAAACAGGAAGTAGCGAGTGAATCCCCATTGTGCTGAGTCTGTATGCGGTGTTCCCTTAAGGGAGATGGTTCAAAGGGGTTTTAAAATCTGCCTCAGAAGTGCCCTTTCTCTGAGAAGCTGGACCCAAGCAGCACCAGCTGTATCAGAGCTATCCATGTTCCTGTTAATGAGAATGACATATGGTGCTGCTGGAACAAGGTTTCTTAAATCATCCTGGGAATAAATCACAGCATCTCCAGGTGCATATGCAACTACCTTCCCAATGTGATGCAAAAAAGGCCAATGCCTCAATGTTTTATTAACATCTCATCTAGTGTGTATTAAGAGTCAGGTACTAAAGCTGACAGCAGATCCCCCCCCCCCAGGCCAAATAAAGACCTCTGATTTGCTAAATAACTTTGTTCCCGTTTTATCGTAATTTTCATCCAGCCTTTTCATTTTTTGTGACTGCTTTCTTCTAAAAAACAACCGTGTGTTTGCGGGTGAGCGTGTGCATGCATGCATGCGCTGGTGTGTATCTTTGCATGTTTACTGCTTTTGGCCAAGGGTGTTGCTTCCAAATCGCTCTTGGACACCCGTGGGGAGCCTCGCCATCTGGTGCGATTAAAATTTTGAGGTTCTGCAAACCCGAAAAAAAAAAAAAACACATTCTGATGAATCCTGCCAGGACGGCTGAGATCAGCACGTCATGGGACTGGAACGCCGTACCACCGTGCCCGGCCATCTACTGCAGATCATCAAGCCATGAAACAGGATAAGTTAAAACTAATCTGCGATAAATTAGTGCCACATTAACACTCCTGGCTTAGGGTGGAGTAGTATTGAGCAACTGCTAGATCTTGCCTTTATCTTATAACTGAGATTGGTTTAGTCTTTACTAATGCATTACTGCCATCCTTGCATGTGTAATTGCAGCTTCTCTGTAAGCCATCCCAGTAGCTGTACTGTTTTTATTTGTTTATTTTAAGGCTTGCTCACCACACGATGAGTTATTAACCCTGGGTTTCCCCACTCCCAATTAAAGTCATCAACCACCAGCTCTGCGTGTGTGTGTGTGTGTGTGTGTGTGTGTGGCCCTCTATCCAGTGAGCAATTAGGATGATTCTGCAAACAACACATCCTCCCTTTTAGTGGTTATGGATCCAGTTACCGGATAACTAGAGAGACTGAATTTAATACAAACCAGTCATATAGCATCTGTGCTTCTTTTTAAGCACTTGTCATCTCTGTGGCTGAACACTATCTGTGAAAGAACAACGGTACGCAAATATGCAATATTCTTGCAACGGGTTATATAAGAGTGACACACCCTGGAAGGTCCTGTAGTTGTTAGTTTCTTCTTTATGGGGTGTTTTGCCACAGAGGGAATGTTTCTTGAGTTAAATTCATGATACACTTTAATGGTCTATAAAAGAGACCTCACAAATCAGTTCTGATGGTACACAGACATAAACAGTACTAATATTGTACTTATTTATTCACGATCTGCATTGCACCTTCAGAGCTGCATAGGGGACCACACAAAGCACAGCTTAATATGGAAACAGACCTTGGCTTGCAGGAACCAGCTAAAACAATACCAGGAAGTCAGCACAAATATCTGTTTTTTTTTTTTCTCAGACTGCTGGTAAATTCTTTTTCCTCTGCCTCAAATTGTGCTTGATGGTGCAGTAATGCAAGTGAAAGGCAGGATTTGTGGTCATCATGAAAGAAAAAAAGTCCTTTAATCATTGCATGACGGGGATGCTCTATATGTGCCCCTGCTGCCTGCAGTTTGACAGCCACAGTAAAATCATGCAGCACGTATCGAAAATGACGTGGGTTTCGCCTTTTTCCAAAGGTGAATGTCCAAATTAAACAACAGTTTCGCTCCTGTTTCTTACAGCCACTGCCTAGCTATCAAGACATTCACTCCAAAGACTGGAACAATTACGGCAGAATCATACAATAATATGTTAATGTGCTCTAAGATGTGTGAATCGCATTTATTTACTTGTCTGCATTCCATGCATGAAAGTCACTGGGCACACGCGGCAAGAATCGAAAGATCCAGCGATCTTCATTTGCCCTTTCCAGATAGAAGGTTCATTTAAACAACGTGACCGTGTCCGTGCATATATACCGCCAAACCCCTGCGGCTGACACGCTGAAGCACGGGCATAGAGGCTTCGCCACCAGGCGCTGATGCAGCGCTCGGCATGGGGGCCAATCAGCCAGGCTGGGGCCGGAGTTGAAGCATGGGAGCCTCCCGGGTCTCGGGGAAAATGAAGCTGTGCGCTTTGCCCTGGGGAAAGGGGCTTCACCGGCGCAATCGCCATATGAGCAGTCGGCGGGTATAGCCATAGGGCTTAAAATATGCCTCCGGTGTCACGTTTCACTATTTATAAAGTTGTCAATCACGCTGCTTTCAGGCTGTGGTTGTGAGGGAGTTACGTTTCAATGCTCCTTTGACGTGCTTTGCATGGCAATGGGTCGACAAGTAAGGTAAAAAGAAAAGTTTATCCTAAAAGTAAAATCCTGCTGCGTTTTGAATCTGTTTAAAATAGGAAAGCGACAGCATTTGAAATGGATTCGATTTAGATTTTTGAAATAGTTTAGATTCGGCCAGGAAGTCAGTTTATTTCACCGCTTGATTTTCCGACGTTCCGAAGTTGTGACATTGATTGCCTTTGCTCGGAGGACTGAGCTCCCCTGGTCTCGCAGCATCGCCTATGTGACGCGTGTAAAAACATTATGACACTGACGGCTTCGGGGTTTCCATTAACCAAAATAAAAGGAGAAAAATGCAATGTGTAGCTTCTGCAGCAGGACACACATTTGCCAAATTCACTCCCAATCTGATGGAGTTGCCCGCAAATACTTTGGTTCTAGAAAACACTACGGTATCCGGTCTTTACCTTATCCATACAATAAATCCAGCAATTAAAACATATATTAAAAGCATTCCTCTTTTTGGGAGATATATTGGTCAAGGACGGGAGAACTGGGTAAAATGTAACTAAATTCCCACTCGATTGTCCTTCAGTTGTAAAGTCATCATTCAGTATATCAACACATATTTAGACGTTACATAAGCTGTAAACACACGAGGAAAACAATTAGCTATTGTGCATGGAAAACCTCGAATTACGAGTTAATTAAAAATGATTATAATACAATTACAGTTCTGCATATGTATACAGACCTCCGTCCACTTGCAGGAAGGGTTCCTGCGCGGTTATATTTAATTGCAGCACTATAGTAAGTATGGAGGTAAATACAGGGTACGGTGCGTAATCACGTGTGAAACGCAAAGCAAAGCGATCTCAGGCGACTCGGGCAGGATGGCGGATGGGCGATCGGAGCCGGTCCTTACCTCGATCCAGAGTCAGCGGCTGGACCATTGCCGCCATGGCTGCTCCCTGCTCGCGATACGGAGCGGCTGTGGCATCGGAGAGCCGCTTCGGGTCCGGCGATGGGAGTGGCTTGGAGGGACAGCCGGGCTCACGTTGCGTTGTTTTTATGTCATGCCTTTTTTACTCTTAAAACAGATGATCATTGAGTAGTGACACAAAATCACACCCAGGGAGCGGACTAGAAGCGAATCCCTTTTCGGTAATGTTTATAACTGACAGCGCAAAAGTGGCGTAAACTTAATTTTCATTTGACATAATGTGTGCAATAGCTATAGCGGATCCTGTTTGCGTAGTTAAGCACCTTGTATCTATGTATGAGTCTGCATCGCAGGCAGGAGAATTGTACTGGAATGTGTTTGAGTGCCAGTCATTAAAATTCTCTTTAAAAGTGTAAAGAAACACTTGACCCAGTTAATTTTCTATTATTGGTAAGTTTGTATGTTTTCTTTTTCCGAAGAATGATTAAATGACCATCGCCATGGTGATGAATCCTCTGCCTAAAGTTTTATAAGTGTCTTTATGTTTGATAATAGCATTGAAATTAATAGTCCTGTTCCGTCCATCTTCAAACCACCTATTTAGTTCTGTTTTGTTGGACTGGAGTTGGGAGGGGGGCTGGCTAGCCAGCTTAAAGCACTTATACATCTTACATATTCAAGAGATTAACGTTAAAGACCCCCCCCCTTTAGGTCTTCGCTATATCTGTCATCTGTTCCATAACGGGGCTGCCTACTCTCACGCATCTGGCGTGACATTCACCCTTTCAGACCCTCACGCAAGAAATGTTACGCCACATCTATATTATTCCATTAGAAACCCAAAATTAGCTACATCAAAAGGGTTGGGATAGTTTGCAAACCTTATAGACTATTTACAAAGGAATAATACTGTTACATGTAAATGTGTGTGCAGACTTGGTTCAAACTGAAAATCTCACTCCAGCCAGCTGACCAGAGTTGGCAGGTCAGGCCATATTGGGTACATCCTGGCTGTATCACACTTCAGGTACAGCAATCTGAGAAAACTGCTACCCCTCTGGGTGAAAGAATGATATTTCCATGGTTAAAACCCATTCGCATAAACGGATTAAGCATTAAATGGAATTTGTGTATATGACATACTCTGAATAAATGTCTGTGCAAATAAATCAGCAGCCCTTAACTTAATTCCGAGTCCTCCTCCTCCCCCCAACCCCAAGCAAGGGAATTTAGATGCAAGAAGTGGAGGAGACTTCATAGTGCATGAGGACTCCAGCTGAAAAGCTGACAGTTCATGCTCCTGTACCCTTGAATCCAATTCAGCCTGATTTGTACCAGTAAAATGGCCAGCGGTTGGCATACAGTAGGTGAAGCAGTAAGGCAGAGATAAAGAAAACTTCAGGTAAGCATGGGGGGAAAAGGTGGGAGGAATCACACGTAACATCTGTAAGGACCCCGATCTTTGCTGTTTGCTTTTCAGATGATCAGCGTGACAATTTCCTCCCAAGTTAGCTTAGCCTATCAGCTGGGCTCACTAGTATTGAAGAATCCTGTCGAGATGCTGTCTCTCACCATTGTGAAAGTTTGAGTAGTGTTATACTGAGGAAAAATGCAAAAAAGAAAGAAAATACCCTCATCATTTATTCTGGGCTGGAATGGATGTGGTGCTGCCTTGAGGATTATATGAATGTGCAGTGGTTTCGCTGTCAATCTTGCAGCCAGATTGTGAATTTCTCTGCAGAAATTGGGTGTAAGGGGGCACCATGGTGGTGCAGTTGTTACCACTATTGTCTCACACCTCTGGGACCGGGCTTTGGGTCTCCTCCCCGGCTTCTTGTGCGTGGAGTTTGCATGTTTTCCCCATGTTATCATGGGGTTTCCTCCAGGGGCAAGTTCCACAAAGCAGGATAACTTGTTGGATTTAAGGTAGTTTGGGCTAAATGTAAGTGAACGAAGAGAAAGTCCACTTAACTTGAGGTTAGGGTTAGGGTTACCTTAAATCCGACAAGTTATTTAGCTAGCTAGCAAATCTCGTTTCATGATGTAGGTCCCTGGTTTTCTGTGACCCGTTTGCTGCTCTGCATCAGCTGAATGTGACATAATGGTGCTGTGATTCATTTACAGAAGCCATCAGCTAATGAGAGTGCAGACAGGCAGACGAGTCAGTTACTCTCCTAATGGTTTCCCTGAACGACTACACCACTCAGCTGTTCAGTGCAAACACGCCATATTGGATTATTCTCGATTCACCTCTTTCTCAAGCCTGAGGACATTTTAATTATTATTGTTGACCTGTTAACTAAGGAAATAGTTGCACATTTTTAGAATGGCCAAATGGTCCATCGTTCCAACCTCTACTCCGGGTTGGTGCTATGGGTCAGGAGACTGTCCAAGGAAGAACAGAACATTAGGCGGGGAAATACCCTGGACTGGATGCTACATGTTCACTACGGATGATTTCAAGATGCCAGTTAACCAAACTTTCTGTCTTTGGTCTGTGGAAGAAAATCCTGAGTGGCATCGGGCTTGAAAAGAACCAAAACTTTTGAAGACGATCATCACAGCAATGAAACACGCCTTCGTAAAGCGTAAAGATCCACACAGACCACAGAACATTCCGGAAGAATGCTACCAATGCGGTTACATGGAGTGGAAATTGATTTAACGACATTTAATAATCAACACAACATTTATATATGCAGAGACAGCAAGGCTGTACCGCAAACATTATGCAAACATCATCGATGCATGAAGAGCAGGAGAGCCCAAGTAAAAGTGAAAAATTGTCGGATAAACATCTCCCTTATTATTCTGGGGGTTATAGTCGTGTTGCTCAGTGCAGTAATTTATTAATGTGCCTGTATTACAAATTACAATGGGAATAAAGTAGGAATAAGTTTTGCAATATATTTCAGGCTGGGTGTGTTTCCCATCTGACATTAAATCAGCTGCATTACTGAAACATCTTTACTTTGTTTTATTTTGACGTTATAAGGCAGTATTTTGTGAGGACCGTGTGGGAAGCTCCGGGTGCTGATTACGTGCTAACATATATGTTAGCATGCATGCTAATCTAGTGATGAACTGCACGAATACAGTGTGGGGTGTAATATGGCTGTGTCAGCCTGAGAGTCAGGAGTATGGGCAGAGGAATCTGTGTGAGGCAGACTAACAGGAAAGGACGGCTGTGTCAGTTTCCACATGAATAAACAGCCTCTTCCGCTTATCATCTGGTTCTGCCGAGCCGAACTCCAGGTCCCCATCCCGCAGACGCACTTCTAGCAAAAGGGGGGGCCTTCGGGAAACACTCTCATCCAACATGTAGTCTCAGTCGGAGCCTTTAATTGTTAATTATATGACCAATCACACTGGTGAAAAGCCTGACTCATTAGAGTATAATAAAGCTGCCTTTTTATCGAGATTCGCATTTGAAATTTGGGGTGCACATAAAACTCATCAGTCTGAAGAATGATAAATTATGTTATACCAGTTCTTCACTGAGTTGCACACATTGTTTTGTTATTCATGAATGATTTTAAAGGCTGTTCTGTTGGACATGCTGGGTGGTAACTACTTTTTCCAGACGCATTCAGAGACGATTTGCTGTCAGTAATTAAAATCCCATTAAGCGTCTTGTCATTTTAGCTGCATGGTGAATTCGGTAGCATTTTGTTGGCTTAATATTTTTATTGTACATAAATAAAGAAAAGCATTTAATGGAATCTGGGGTATTCTCTGTGGGAAGGACAGGATAGTTTGACCACAGAAGTCTGTTTAGACACCTGTAATTAAATTAGTTTTCACATCCGGCTTTTTAAATATGTGTTTATTTGTTTCATTAGCAAGCAGTAGCTATGATGACAGGAAGTAGTTTTGGTGTCCAGGAATCCAGTTATTGTGTTAAACAAAACCTTGCAATCTCCACTATATGTGACTTAACCAAAGGTGTATTTTTGATTTCATCAATGTTAGGGACCAAACAGCCCCCCCTCCTCAAACACACGCTACTTCCACAGTCTTGGTAGGAACACACCCTTGGATTTAGCATATTGAGAATAGTACTCTTCAGCCTGTCATGTCTTTGATTACTTATTCATAACTATGGAAATTTTTTTCTGGTACATCATTGCAGAAACATGTAAGATTCCGCCCCCATTTTGAGGTCACCTGAGGCTTAAAGGTCACGCTTATCAACTTAAGAACAATTTGCCTGTTTGTGACCCTGCAGTGTAAACTGACTGCAGCCATTGTTGTAGTTGCAGTGGTTGCTCCATTACTGTGCTTTAAATGGTTTAAATCTTAAACACGTTGAAATAGGGAAATGCATAACCTCAAGGGAATAAAGGAGGGCTTGTGGTCTGTGCCATGAACATTAGTTGACGTTATTCTTTTTTCTCCTGAGGCTTTTCTGCCCTGGTGCTGCCCTGCATCCCCGTGGGACAGAAAAAGCTCTATATTCCAGTTGGGTTAATTTGTTTGCTGAGGCAGTTGCGTCCGGTCGTTTAAACGTTGCTCCTAGTCCAATTGCTCTTTCCGTTTTTCAATTAATTTGTGCAGGCGGGGAGACTTGTTCAGTCAGCACAGTCTCCAAGGTTCAGCCAGGGCTTGGTGGCTGAAGGTGTTCGGGAAAGAGAGAGACATCGAGCGCCTGGGACTCACAGAGTGCAAACGATGGGCGTTTTCGATTGGGGCTTATTGAGAGCCAGGGAGATTTGGGAATGGGCTGGAGGAGAGAGCTCTTAGCTTATGTGAGGGTTTAAGGAATCGTCCCTAGAGTTTACTTTGCATGATATTCAGTCTTGTGTCTCTGTTTGGTTCTGGTCCATGCTGTTCCTGCAGTTTAAGTTGCATCCATGTCTGGCAGTCTTAACAAACTTTATGGTCTAGTCTTGGAACTTGAGGAATTCATTCAAATTCAGGTTCTGGGTTGTTTTTGTGCCTTTGACAGTGGTGCTTGGTTACATGTCAGGTTCTGTTATAAGCCACGTAAGTGTCTTGGTGGGGAAGTGCGGCTCCATGACGGTGTCGTCTGGATCTCCATGCTGTTACAGATCTGACTGTGAAGCACTGTCAGACCTTTCGTAGACATTCTCCGAGATGCTGCTCATTTCGTTTCAATTGCACTTTAGCATTTAGCAAACTTTTGAAAGCTTTTCATGAACTCCTGCCCTCATTTGCATTTTTGTACATAAATCTGAACCAGACTCTGGAACAAATCCCGATGTGAAAATTGTCCGATAACATGAAAGCTTTAATAAATCCAATTTTTGTAAAGTATAAATGATACTTGTAGGGAGTGAATGTGCTTATATTGTAATTAAGAATATACAGTCAATTTTCTTGTCTGTGGCCTTTTTGTTTTTTGGTTTTGGGGAATCACCAAGTAGGTTATACAATATTGTATTAGCAAGGTCATGTCCATGTCCAATGTAACTACATTGTTGAGAATAATCCCTGTTCATTGGCTGTTTTGCCTTTTGGGAAAGGGCTGATATTCCATAAAGCCTTCTGATTGGCTGCTATGCAATCAAAAAAATGTCTATGAAGGGCTGTGTGTATTTAGCTCCCTGTCAGAGTTATCCTGTCAGCACACTTCATCAGATTTATTCAGGTGAAAAACCCTGCAGGCTCAAACTGGCTGCATCCCAATTGGTCTCTCGCAGAGGAGGAAGTGCACATCAAGAGCTGTGGTGAGCCACTTCCTGTGTCAGCCCAGCTTCCATTAGTCTCCAGTTAGCATAAAAATCTGAACATGTGACTCTAGGATAAGAACTGACGACGTAATCTTATGACTGATACTGCGGTGGTTCAAGTATTTGAGATGAAGCATCAAGCTTTCGTACTGTATATATCCTTTTCTGAGCAAATGTTCATCGGTGTGTATGTGTTTGTGTGTGTCTGGGTTATGTATAAGTTACATTGTGGGGACCAGATTTCCTTAAATTGTGTTAAAAACTGGTTATTTTAACATTGAGGGGACCATTTTTTTCGGTCCCCACAAGGGAAACTCAATTTTATAAAAATCCGTGACTGCAATCAAAAAACGGAAACATGCCAAAAGTCTTGTATTTTGTTTGGTTACTCGTGGTTAAGGTTAGGGCTGGGTAGGGGTTAAGGTTGTCATACTTAGGATTAGGGTTATGCCCAAAGAAATGAATGGACGGTCCCCACAAAGATTTGAGTACAGGTCTGTGTGTGTGTGTGTGTGTGTGTGTGCGTGTGTGTGCGTGTACCTGACAACTCCTGCTGATTGCTCAGGAGTGCTGGGCCTGCTTTGTTACTGAGTCACCGGACACTCGACGGGTGCACCGATGGACATGGCAGAAGACCAGGTGGAAATGAGCAGAATCTGCTCACGTGTCCGTGTGCGAACAACCCTGGAGCTGCCATACGGCACTCCTCACCCCCCCAGCGGTGGATGGCTTACTTAAAAATGGCAAAATGGGGGAAAATCGATTCAGGAAGGTGAAATGACAGTAGGGGAAAGGGAAATGGTTTAAAAGATGTAACGCAAAATGTCGCCATCTCTCCTTGCGGGCAGTGTGGTACTCTACAACATCGAAATATTTATTTTATAGCCTACCGGTTTCCAGAGGGTAGTTAAAGTATACAGTAATGATATAATCAAATTACTTTTATGGCTCTATTTTTTGTTGAAAGATAAAAAAGACTTGGATAATTTCTGTGTTGTCATGGGAACTGTTTGCAGTGGGCCAACTGCGATTTCTTTTACAGTGGTTTGACATTCAGGCTTCTTTTTACAAACCTCCAAGGTCTCATCTATGGCATTATATGAATAGAAATTAATGAACCATTTTTCTCTTCTTTGGAGGGGGGGCACAAAAATTAAAGTGAAAAATGGCAGTTGTGAATGTAAAATAGGACTACGGTTATTAAAAATTATGTGTTGATATTAATGGCTCTTAGAATGATGGAATAGCCAACCGCGATTTTTGCAGAGCACTAAGCTAACTATGGGCAGCAGTGCGTGCCCCTGGAAACCATTTGACCCAGTTGGCCTTCTACGGAGAATTGGCATGTGCTAGCAGCGTCTTCCAGTCTGACTGCCCTGATAATACCCATCACTTTCCAGAAGGGCCCCCTCACATGGCCAAACCAGTGAACAGCACTGAGATTTCACTTCTCTGTTAGCCAGTTAGCTTTCATTTTAAAGGATACAGAGAGACATTACAGCTGTAGAAAACTGTGTTTATTACAGCAGTTTTAATATGAATTACTTTGAATATACAACTGTGCGGACCTATAATGTCAAGAACTGGAATAAAGTTGCTAATTAATTAGTGTTTTGTTCAGAACATTGTTTTAGGCGAAGACCTAGTAAAGAGAGATATACATTAGCTATACAATGTTACAATTTTTAGAAACATCTTTTTGTGTATGTGCCAGAACTATATTGGACCTGATTTGTTTAATGCTTTTTATTCCCAGGGGAGGTGGAAACGTGGGTGATAGATGGTCTGTTTTATACCTCCAGTGTAACAATTCTGGTCTGCAAACACTACGCTTTTTTATTGTTACATCTGCGTACCACATGATACCAGGATCACACTGAAAACACTTGACCTTTTTGATGGAGGAAGGTGATTCTGTTGACCTGTTTATCGGTTTATCTGTTCCTGAAATGAATATCGGATGGCCCTGCAGTGGCAAACGTTATGGCGGAGCACAGTAGGCGTTCAAAAATGACCTGGAGGTTAATGGGTTTTGTTTCATGTCAGTGAAAGTCCTCTGGAAGACACGGCCCTAAAATTCCTTCATTTCCGTTGTCAAAATTGTTGTGGAAGGTTCTGGAAACATCTGCTTCCATTAAAACCAGCAGAAACTTGGATGGGAAGTTTGGGAACATAGAAGGCTATTGTGGGTGACTCCAGGAGTTATATCTCTTGTATCTTGTCTTCTAACTATGGGTGGCTGTGGCCAATGAGCTGTTGAGGAATATCCTGATGTCCCATTTAGTGGTGCGCTGAGGTCAGCAGCTTCATATCCGTGTGGGTTTGGCTCATGATCTTGTTCTGTAGCTTCTTCCGCCGTAGCCCAAAGCCCTTACACCACTCTCCGGAGCAAACAAATGGAGGATGTCGCTGGGTGGAGATCCATTAGATGAGAGAATAAAGGCAGGCATTCTGCAGATTGCCGTTCCAATGCTCTATTTTGTACAAAATCTTAGTTCCTTTCATGTGTGTCGCCTTTCATCTATAATTGCCATGCGGATTAATAGTTGCACTTTGCTATCAAAGTTTGAGCTGAAATTGTCGTATTCTCTGCTCCTCTGCTACTGACCTGTTTGCGGCTTTCACAGGTAGTCGTGTCATGTTTTAATAATATACAAATAATAAAAAATGAACACTTCATGGGTGGTATCATTGGTATGCCACATCCCTGATATTTTACAGTATGCACGTTCAGGTAAATTAATATTGATTCAATCTAATATATGCTTAAGGGAGATATATCGACACTTTCATAGTAGGTTTGGAGCAAATGTCATAACGGTATTAGACTTGCATAAGAACAGTTAATGTTTTACCATTCAGTACTCTTGTTCAGTTAATGTTATACAGGAGTGTGTGTGTGTGTGTGTGTGTGTGGGGGGGGGGGGGGGGGGGGGGGGGCGCCCGG
>JAODJW010000062.1:26834623-26848743 GCA_026777045.1 Hyperopisus bebe
GGGGCACTGGCTGCCCAGTCCTGTAGGCAAGATTAACCATTATAAAAGTCAGGAAACTGTTGAAGTATATGTAGGAATCCAGTGTTGGACATGCTATATGGTAACCAGTCATGTTGAAGATGATCTTGCGAGGAGGGGGGGGTTGAAAATTATATAACGATGCACTTTTTTGGTACTTTTTTGTGTGCAAGCAGCTAGTTATGAAAAGAAATATAAATATAAAGAAAATTGTACCATACAAATTCTGAGTCACTGACTTAGTAATTTTTCGGGTTGGAACTAAGGTATTGGGTTGCTTGGAAATAATTTTTTTCTTCTGCAGATGCAACTGGCTTCTACTCGGTCCTTGTTAGGTTGGCCAGCAATCTTACGCAGGTCAACCTGCTAAAATATATAAACATAAAACCTGTCTTATCATAATACATGTATTGTAATAGTACACCAACTATCATAATTCTCTACCTCCTTGTGTAACAGGGGCCTGGAGAGTATCCTCTGAATAGGAGAGTGCCTTATCTCTGGACTTTTTTGTTAATAATTAGTGTGGTACTTAATGCAATGCCAGACACTGCCAGCAAGAATAACATTATTTAAAATGCTGCTTAAAGGTATTCTGATGTTTCCTTGCTGTAACTTAACATTCAGAAACTGTACAAATGATCCACGGTATATTGTTTCTCATATTTTTAAAGTCTGTCTTCAAACTAGTGACTCTTACGTATATATTATGAAGCTACAACACAATGTTTTTGCATTTCTGCCGCTGTTGGCTGAAACAGCCAGATGCATTACACCAATAGGGAGCGATCACTAACATAAAGGGGCTGTATGTGACACATTCGTTATATCGTGTCATAGTTGTGTTGATGACACAGCGGTGAAATCTAAAATGTACAGGTTTATTACTGTGACAGGAAATACATCAGAGTCTATTGGCTTTCTGCGGGTGTGAGCTGGCATTTCAGTGTTGCAGATGGAACCTCCTGAAATCACATGTTTGAGATCTTGGAGCTGGACCTCCTGTGAGAAGATGCAAATTTTGAACTCAATATGGATGCAGTATAGAGTAGTAAGGCAATATGTCTGAATCCACAACTGATTATTATTATTATTTTTTTTTTACAATTTTCGTTTAGCAATTGCTTTTATCCAAAGCATTTCGTGGTTTGTGTGTAAACAGGGTCACCCAGTCCTTGGAGCAACTGTGTGTTAGGGGCCTCAGGGACCCAATGGTGAAAATACTCTGGTGACCACAGCAGTCAAACCGGCACCCTTCCGATCACAGGTACGGCATCCCGAACCACAGAGCCACACACCGCTGCCTGTTAACAAATGGATAATATTCTGTGGACTTAATAATTGTGGATGAGGAATCATTTGTTGAACTGAATGTTTGGTGAGGTGTGGATGGCACTGATTGAAGAGGGATTTCATACTTAGGAGCGCTATTACATGCTAACTGTGAGTGAACCTGTAGGGCGATAAACAAGAGATTTACCTCAATGACATGAAGGACTACTGAGGGGCCGACCCTGCGCTCAAGTAAATCGGCCGTTAGTCAATGACATGTTAGGGGCCACTGTAGTGGCGGCTTGTCGTGAACATCATGATCTCGTGGTGAAACCACCATTCAGCAAAGGCTGAATAATAATAATAATAATTGATATTTTATTGATCCCCATGGGGAAATTCTCTTATCGCTTGCTTCCAACTTGCTCTCTGTAGGTGAAGCGGCGAAGGGCAGCCATCTGTTGTGGCACCCAGGGAGCTGGGGGTTAAGGGTCTTGCGCAAGGATTCGCAGACAGGCTTGAGCCGGCTCCCTTCTGATCACAGGCACAGAGAAGACACTGTTGTATATGTTTTTTATAAGTGACAAGGCTGAAGTCTCTATTTAAGGAGGCGCACACGCATGCATAAATATGGCGGGTAAGTATAATGAAGGTCAAGAAGCCTGTCTCAATAACCAAAGGTCACGGTGATTTTAAAAGCCCCGAAGACCCACAGACTCGTGATGTTCAGGTCGTTTCTGACACGCTTCGTGTTCCCTGGCTCAGTCTCTGTTAGCGTCTGCGGTTTTGTAGTCAGCAAGACTTTTTGTGGGAAATACTTATTCCACACAAGAGCTATGCTGTCGAGAGCTGACCTGCTCCTCAACGTCTGTGGGCCAGAAGTCACCTGAAACTTTTAAAAACGTATTTAAGTTTTTAAGTTCTGACTGACAGGTAAAGGAAGGCTGGATAACCAGCAGTGCTCGGACCTGGGGGACCGTGATTTGAATATCCCTGATATAGAGAATGCTACTTCACCTCTTGCTTACTAGGGGTGCTGTACTTGAACTTGTGAGGCAAGTCTATCTGCTTTAGCCAAAAAGGATAGCACTTTTTGACGGGGTGAGGCTTCCTTCAGGGGCAGATTGACATTGGCTATTGGTGGTGCAGTCACCTCCTTTATATAAAATGGGCTCCAGCTATCAGACCCCTGCCGTCTTTGGTTTTAGTAGCTTTACTCACTTGCTTTGGCTGCTAGTTGCTTTGTCAGCTATCTGGCTTCTGTATGCTGCACCCAGCTAGGCCTGGACCCTTCTTCCCCACTGGCTAAAAACGGGAGATGCTAATTCTCTGCCCACTTACCAGCACGTCTCAGCCTGTCTGCACTGTCCAGCATTTCTAATGTGTCTCTACTGTGTCTTGCAAGTGGAAACGGCAGACCTGATTGAGTTCTGATGTTCACACAAATAGATGAGATGTTATGGAATAGGTGTGATAGGATTTTTGGATTTTATCATACTGATTCTGTTTAGTTCTCGGTGTGATTTGCTCAGAGAAGAATGTACCATCCATCCATCCATCCATCCCATTTTATAATAATTTTTCCACATGAGAGTTGCATTAGGGCTGATTTATTTCTATTTACAAATGTTCCTCTACCTAACATTCTACATAAACTTTATTCCTCTTTTGCCTGCATTTTTAATTTTATTCAACTTGGAGTTTTAACTTCTATTTAAAAATTCAGAAGGCAACTTTCTCAGCTGGCAGTATTTCAGTCTCCGGGGTGCTCTTTCCTAGCCACTTGTGGTCATCGGAAAGTCATTGTGGGCACTGATGGATGGATGGATACGTGACTTGCAGTCCATTTACATGCCTAGTGTATCTCCTACACACATACTACCCAAAAACCACATTCATTCTTCAGAGTGCACTAAAAATTGAGAGTACAAAGGTTAACTCATTTAGATGGAATATAATTTCCTGACAGTGTCTTATGCTTAAAGTAATAACATAAAACATTTGTTTTTCTGGAAGAAATTCATTTCATTTGTCAGGCATGTTATGGGCCTCAATGAAGACTCAGGCCAAACTATGTTGGGTCCTGACAGGGCAAGGGCTTAGAACAGGGTTATTCAACTCACGGTCCTCGAGGTCCGAGCACTGCCGGTTTTCCAGCCTTTTACCTGTCAGTCAGGTGTGAAGCCTCTGACCAATCAGAATCAGTAATTATTAAACTATCTACGTGGGAGAACTGAAAACAAGGCCTGGATTTGGAATCGAGGTCCAGATTTGAAGAATCCTACCCTAGAATATTGAGACTTCTGCTTCTTCTGAAATTCCTAGCAGTGGGAAGAATCCAAGGCGGAAGAAGGGCCTCAGGAATAGCAGCTTTAAGAAGTGGCTTTACAGCTGCTCACACTGCTGTTGAGGATGCAAATTCCCAGCACACTTTGAGATTTAAATTCAGCTATTGTGCATTTCCACATGCTTCTAATAAATGGGAGCGGAAATGTAAAACCCTCACCTGCTTTGAAAGCTACAGATATTCATTTCACACAGTTCTGATGTCATTCTTGTTGCCCCAGCAACGGTGGCATTAACAACGTCATGGTTACATTTGCAAAGCAGCGGGAGAGGTTCATTATTAGTGCAATCAAACAGTTTGTTCCCCCTCAGTTTTATACCCGTGGTGTGTTTTATGAGAAGCAAACAGCTCCCCGTTTTGTTGAAAATCACTGGGGGGCTCTCTGGGTGGCAGCCATGTTAATGGTTTTCAATGTCCAGCCTTCTTTTACCACTGTTCTAACTTAACAGAGGCTCCTGTCTTTGGAAGCTTGGGCTGAGTGCTGCTTCTTACCTCAGGCCTCCAGGCCACGGTTGAGCGAACGGCTCTGTCAGGGAGGAGAGCAGGCAGGCAGAGGTCTGTGCATCTTCAGAACCCGCAGGAGCATTGGAGGCTCCTTGCTTTCCTTCTGATATCTATTGATGCTTGAAGCACATTCTAAAAGTAACTTCATTTTTATGTACAGTGGTATCTCGGTTCTCGAACTCACTAGAACTCAAATTTCTTGATAGTCGAGCAAACCAGTTTGACCTAGAACTCGATCTGAATATCAGAAGTCGAACCGTGAACGCTGAATTGTACGAGCCAGGAAATGAGTCATACTACAATGCAATTCTTACTTGAATGCCTTCTTCATAGACTGGACGATTAACCAAATAAAGCAGCGCAACATTACAGTAACTAACAATAAATAAACCACTAACTTACATGTACTATTAAATCATTTATGTCATTCATTTAAACTTTATTTTACCAGGCAAATTAACTGAAAACCAGTTCTCACTGCTTTACGTGATATTTGGGAGAAATCAGGCAAGGACCGCAAGACAGCTGTGCGCAGGATTGGAGAGGCAGCAGAAAGAGCCTCTTGTTGGTTGTGGTTTAAAAGGGAGGAGGGGGGCTGGAGGCCTGGAGCTGATGGGCAGTGACCCGCCAACTGGAGGGTGTAGCGGATAAGGGTCAAAGCACCCTGAGAAGGTTGGGCACCGTCTGACGACATCGGCTCCAGGCCAAGGTCACAGGCGTTCTAAAGAGCGACTGTATGTGTGGCATCATCTGATGTATTAAGCAAGCAGATTATGCATCGGAACTGCCTGGGATACAAACATCATGCGTGTACCTAAACTCTTCAGCCAATAAGGGCAAAGGTGTGTCGCCACGGAGGCGGTTCCAGTTTGTGCAGCCGGGTGAGAGGTCGCAATGCATCTAACCGTAATGCATTGCGTCAGGATCAGAATGCGTTGCTTTAAGCCAGCGCTGTAAGCAAGTCGAACGCACCCAATGACTGGACTGGAGAAACAAACTGAAACGCGGACTTAATACAGAAAAGTAATGACAACAACCAGAAACAGCTGATCACATGGGGATCCCACACGAGGTTAATGAGGGGGGGGTGGCACATGGAAGGAGCGGGGCAGGACAGGGGTAATGTTGGGATAAGATCTTTATCATTTTGGAAGCCATTAAGAAAAAAAATGCTCTTCTTGTTTTATCCTGTTCATTTTTTGTTTAAATGTTAAAAAAACATATTTAGGTGTAATTTTGGGGGTCCGGGAACCAATTAATTGGTTTTCCATTATTTCTTATGGGAAAAATTTGATCAGAACTTTTTAGGATTTGATCCGGAGTCCGGAACGGATTAAGTTTGAGAACCGAGGTACCACTGTATTCCTTAATTTTTGTACATTCAGCTTTGAGTATTTGCATCTTATTTATTTTCTAGACACTTTTATCCAAAGCGACATGCAATTGAGAACCATGGGTCAGATGGTCCCTAGAGCAATTAGGGATTAAGAACTTTGCTCTGGAGCCCAACAGTCTGAGTTCCTGTTATCTTTGGTCTATAAATACAAAGTTTTGAGGCTTATACTTTCACGGAGGGCTGCTTTTAAGTGCTGTTGAACTCCAACCCAGCATTTGATCTCTGAGATTGCAGATCAGGCCAGTTCTGGGTTTCCCTAGCAACGGTGCACTGCCAGGGCAATCCCGATATGCAAATGAAGCACGCAGAGGCTCCCCAGCTGTACAGTACACACACAGGGCACAGCGGGCAGCCAAACCAGCCGGCTGTCTCACCCGCAAATCTGCACCATTTGCACTCTGATGCGTGGAGCTTCTCCAGGCACACTGCCGGGGGCCATACTAGTTTTTTTTATGGTGGGTGGGGCATAAGAGAGACAATAATTCAGACAGTGGAGCCAATCTTATCATTAGCTAATTATATGTTTTAAGCTGGTGAGTGACATGGGCGGGGCACTCTGGCAGCCAATCAGCTTTCAGCTTAGGCCAGTGTGCCTGTGGCCCCGCCCCTTGGGTGGGATGGTCAGTGGAAGTGCCCTGTTTGGTTTTACTCCATCCATGGTGACCCCCCCAGGGTGACACTGCGACCCTTTCCTTTATTCCATTCCATCTTTTCTTCAAGGTGATGTTTCCTTTGGTTAGGATGTGATATTTCTTGCCTGGCTGGTCTCTGCTGGGACGTTCTGGAGTTCAGCACGTCTCATTGTGTGATGTTTATCTTTCTTTCTTATGTAAAGTATGGAGGCCATACAGGGACGGCTGAATCCCTCCTGTGCTACGCTTTTTATAAACATTGAGGCTGTGTTTTATTGGTACACCGAGGAACTGAATAACACGTGGTTACAGCTCCATGTGCTGCACTGGGCCTCACACCCCTCCCGGTGCATGGTTTCCAGCCCCTTACAAGTTTCTAGCAGTTTCCTGGTCCATCCTATATAATCGACGGTGCTGCGTTTTTATTTGAAAGCGATCTCCAATGAAATGATCTCCATCCGCACAGACGTATTTCCATCCACACTGAAATGCTAAAATGGAGTTTTCAGACGGATACGCCCATGCAGAGCTTCGAATTTTTGGGGGTGGAAAACTCCAAGGAAGTGTGGACAAAAGGTGAAAACGGAGACTAATTGCTGTGTTCTTAGACAAAAGTGTAGCAGTGTGGACATAAGCCTCAGATGAGTCAGGGTGCCGACCGATGCAGCCTAACACTTCGTTAAAAAGAAAGTGCCAAATGCAGCTGGATACAAAACGTGTGTGTGTGTGTGTGTGTGCGTGTGTGTGTATGGTTGTTGATTGTCATGTTGGGACTAGAGTTTTCTCCATAGAAATTAATGAGAGTTACCACAAATATTTAATTACTAACCTGGGTGTGTGTGTGTGTGTGTGTGTGTGGGTATATATATATATATATATACTGGACTGGAACAACATTTATTCCATTAAATTTATGTTTTCAGAGACCACAGACTATTTGTTTTTGTTTTCTATTTTTATAACTTTGTTCTTTGGCAAACAGATTTCATTTGTAGCAAATCATTTTAGTACCGTGCCTCATTATATTAAGTATGCTGTTTGAAACAGAGGGCGACATCATATCCTGTTTTATTCATCCGTTCCCTAGGCTATTGCAGTCCCGCAGTTGGCCTAGATTCATCCTTGGTGGGTGGTGAGTCACAGAATCGAGGCTTGTGTTGTGATTGGTTTTATTGCCACAGTGTTTCTCAATTCAGTCTTGGGTGGGGGGGGGGGTGTCACCATTCACAAGTAATGTCTTGGCATGAATGTACTGAAATGCAGTGGGCTAAAGCTTAATCAGCCATCATCTGCTGTGAACTTTGGATGTCTGCTTCCTCTGATGGGACCCAGATTTGGCTGTGCTGTTTGATCCAAACCAACCTCTACCTTTTCAAAAGACAATTCTCTCTGAATGCTCAAAGCCCATTTTGTGTATGTTCAGCCTGTTACTCTTTCTCCATCGTAATGCTTACCACCGACTGAACACAAAGGCTGTTGCATGTGGGAGTCCATGGCTATTTTTAACCCGGAGTGACTCACGTGATTGGTAAGGGGGTGGAATGGGGAGGTTAACGTTTACAGCCAGCTGGTTGGAGGGGTTTTATCCTGATTAAAATGTGCACGGTGACCTGCCGTCGTCGGGTCAGTACAGACACACCCCAGGTTACGATGGTCCATGTCACGATATTTCGACTTGATGATGGGTATGATTATTCAATAAATTACATGAGATATTCAACACATTATTATAAAATAGGCTTTGTGTTAATGATTTTGCCTAACTGTAGGTTAATGTAAGTGTTCTAAGCATGTTTAAGAAAGGCTAGGCTAGGTTATGACATTTGTTAGGTTAGGTGTACTGTATTAAAATGCATTTTTACCTTACGAATGTAACCCTATCGTAACCCACGAAGTGTCTGTGTTAATGTAGGAGCTAGCAGTCTAACAAAATTAAAAGAAACTAAATCCAGTGCTGATCAGAGCTAGCATGTTAGCTTCAAAAATACATGTTTAATATATAGCTTAAATGGGGGAATTAGCAGCACTATAACTTAACAGAATCCTCAAGCTAATATTAATATATGCTAATTCACCAAGCAGGTTCTATTAAAATGCACACAATTAGCTTTAGCGCTGCATTTCGCAGTTTTGAATGCACATGACTGCCGCACTTCAGTTTCACCATGAGGTCTCACCCCAATGCAGACAGTGGTGTCTTTGGGTGCTGGGAGCGGCACGGTGACAAATCAGCGGCTGGGGATGGGGATTATTCCTACTGGGAGATCCTTGTGTTACTAGAGGAAGGCCACTTGTCGTATGAAGGGTCACAAGTACATATCACCAGCATTAATGTGTGAATAGGGACACCTGCAGTTCAGACTTGGTAATCCACTTGACAATAAGAAGGTTTAATCCTGGTCAGTACTTGGACAGGAGACCAACTGGGAAAGCTGGGTTGCTGCTGGAATAGGTGTTGGTGTGGCCAGCAGGTTAACCCATCCTGTGGTCAGTGTGAATCCCAATGCCTCAGGGCAGTAATGGGGTTACTGTGCTGTGAAAATGGTGCCGTCCTTTCGGATAAGACATAAAACGGAGGTCCTGACTCTTTGAGGTCATAAAAGATGCCTGGGCGTCTTTCGGAAGAGTAGAGGTGGTACCCTGATGTCCTGGCTAAATCTGGCCACCTAATCATCCCCTATATCTAACTGGTGAATTCTCTCCTTGCCCCTTCACCACCTTAGCTACTGTGTGTTGAGTGTACTGGTGCAGAATGGCTCCTGCTGCATCATCCAGGTAGGTGTTATACCGTGGTGGGGGTTGAAGTGGCTCCCCATTGCCTAAGTAAAATGCTTTGGGTGAAAAGCGCTATATAAATGCAACTGTCATTCATTCATTCACTATCTTCCTTAATCCATGTCTGTGGTTGGCAGAGGCCTTTCAACATGCGGTTTGTTTAATCTGTTGGATCAGACATTGTTCGACACGGACTTGGTGTGACAGTATGTTTCCATTCACCTGCGACATCTGCTGCCCACAGGTCTGTTAGGCCGTGGAGAGCAGACCGGTCTCATTCTCATTGTTCATTCTGTCGCTTACCATGTTCTCTCGATCTTCCTCTACCGGCCTTCACCTTGGCCGAAAGCATGCGCTAAACAAACCATGCAGGACTGTGAAGCGTAACCTCACAGCCTATGTCACGAGGAAATTAACTCACTTTCAATTCTAGGAGTCCGGGCTGCTCCGGTACCCTAAAGACACAAGCAACTGGTTCCTGTAAGGAACCCTGCTGAGATAATTACTCTCGTTTTTGTATAAAACTACACATTCTGCCATCTAATAGTTTTTTGATTCCCAGACGCATTGTACTGCTTAGTGGTTCAATGTTTCAAGCGGTGCGTGTGTGTATGTATAGAAAAGATGAATATTTGTGTATAAATGGTGCTGTAGCGCCACCCTGTGGTGGTTAGAAATGTACATAACGGAACGAGTCGCTGCCAGTTACTGACACTATCTTTATTGACAACGAAAACCCGTCGAATCACAATTCATTCTTGGCCATAAAACAGTTAGTGATAAATAATCATGGACACAAATCATCGTTCCATACGTGCAAACCCAGAGTGTAAAAACCGAACATTTCGGGTCTAGTGGCAGAAATAACTAAAAGACGGCTTGGGTCGTAATCAGGAAGGGGGTTTCCTCAGCTCTGCTCAACACTTCTACGTTAAAAAATAACAGCTGACAGTTAGGTACACCAGAGGAAATCACAGCAAGCACTGGGTCCATCGAGAGAAAAAAAAGAAATTAAATAATAGCCCAGGTCAACGATGCACTGCGAGGTTCTGACTGTCTTTCAGATATTTCTGCTGATAAAGTGACTACAGTGTGATCTATAACAAAAAGGCCAGCTTGGTCCAGAAGCTTCCGAGTCAGCTTTCCGCCATCTGTGTCTCCTCTCGCTTACAGATTGTTGATTCAAGTTTCAATATCCTGGATCGCTCATTTTCTAATAAAAAAATCAGTGTTAATACCACCGTTTGTCAGCTCAGGCTCTGACAACGTGCTTCTGCGCATTTTTTCCCAGAATCCCTCTGTGCCGGTGGAACGCCTACAGAAAGCGGAGGCTGGCTTTCGCAGCTATAAAGGTGGAGCCGCGTCACCGTTGCCAGGGCGACGCAGCCGATTTTAAAATACCCCCTAGGTGGCGCTATCGCCGTGATGTACTTCAAACCCGGCGGGCTGGGATCAAAAACATTAACATACAAATAAGAAAAACAGCTTCATGGAAAGTAGGGTACAAATAGCAGCATTATTCCAACATTTAAATGGCATCCTGGAATATTATATGCACACGCTTGAGTATGTTTTTTCCCATTTATATGTATTATATATAAAAACATATTTATATTATTTTACATACAGCCTATAGGTTCCGTTAAAGCATATGTACTGTGTGACTAGTTACGAGAAAAGGGTAGGAATGCTGACGGAGGGCAGTTGGAGAGAGGCCGCAGTCGGCAGTAGGAGCAGAGGGGCAGCCCAGCCCGGCCCGTGCCCACCAGAGGGGGCGCTCCCTGGCAGTGTGTCTCGCCGGACCTCCGGCAAACTCGCTCGCCCTCCCCAGCCTGAGGAGTCTCGACCTGGTGGACAGGAGGGGGTGGTGGTGCTGTCAGTCAGTCACCCAATGAAGTGTCATTGCTGGACGCTGTTTTTAAACCCTTGGGTGGGATGCCGATTTTAACTGTGACTCTTTTCGACATGTTTAGCTGTGCCAACTGTCTGCGTGCAGTGGTGATGTTATTAAGCTTCAGATTGGAGGGACTTTTGATTCTTTAAAATCATATATATTACCAATTTTCCGTATACCCAGAAGCCTTCAGTGAAGGGTGAGCACACTTTTCTAAAACCTCAACTGTTAAATTATTCGGAACACGTTCCAGAGGAAACGTACAACGATCACAAACATAGTTCATCTGTCGATTTTTCATTTCATGTTAAATTGCTAGACATACAGTTATGTGAAAAAGTCTTATGCAGTCAAAGAAAATGATGTTTAAATGATTTTTTGATGTTGGTGTAAAACTATGACATGTCAAAGTCAGTACCTCACCTAACTAATTAAGTTAATTAATTAATGAGCTGGTGGTGATTAATTTAACAAATACATGGAATGGCTGAGGTGCCCCTGAGGAGAGGTTTGGGACCTGAAATGGTGTTCATCTAACCATCCAGCAAGATATCAGAGATTTTTTGGAAACAAAATTATTGTTAGTTTTTCTTGTAATGTTACTTTACATATGGTCTGATGTTTAAATAGTATACATTTACTATCTAGATAAATGGCTTTTAACATTTTCTTTGACAGTCTAAGACTTTTGTATAGTACTGTATACTCAATGTACGAAAATGTACACATGAACCATGAAATGTGGCTATTAACAGTGCGACCGATGCGGGAACATCGTGGGCACTCACAGGGATCAGCACGGCTCGCTCCTATTGGCTGCTCAGCAGGAATAGGTGCGCACGGTTGAGCTGTCCAGCCTCTGCACTGTGGCCGGACCCGCTGTGGGGGACAGAACCGGGTCAGTGCGCAGCATCGCACAGGAGGGGTGTGAGTGAGGGAGGGGGGGACACTGCAAGCAGGAGAGGGTCAGAGAAAGTCATGGCACGCCACTTGGCTGTTAAAACGGGGGCGGGGCTTTCTGTAATGGCGAATCAGAGACGAGAACATGGAAAACATGGGTTGACTGGGGTGCTGCTTCACACTGGCCATTGCTAGAGCGACAGGATGTCTCAGGTTAACGTCTGCTGAACCGCTGAATACCGTGNNNAGGGTGGGGGGGGGGGACAAAAAGGGTGGGGTGGGGGGGGGACTACTCCAAGATAGCTGACCTTGAACCCAGTCCAAAAACAAGTCATCAGGACTGTTGTCCCGCACCTCGTAGAGGGCTATGTGGCCCCCAGCAGGGAGAGAATGACAAGGACACTGTCAGAATGCCCCCCCCCTGCCAGGCTGTCTGTGTGAGACGGCTGGGAGCACCCCCCCCGCTCACCCTCGGGCGGTATCCTGCGGGAATAGCCTGATGTAGCGGTGAGCCGGAATCCGGCCGGCAGGGTCTCGGCGGAACCGGGCATCATGCTGATCCTGTGCACGTCACGAGGCGGGAACTGTCTCCTCCAGGCCGAGCCACGCTGGAAGTCCTGCGGCGGGGGCCAGGAGTACCGGGTCAGCTCAGGATGATGTCCATCCCCCCCGAATCGCAGGGAGAGCTTGCCCCTTCCTCCGTTAACAGCCTTTCCCCCGACACCGTCCCACTCCTGGTAACGTCACACGCCTGAAACCGGTACCGGTTCCAAGGCCCGGCTGTTGTACCACCGTAACCCCTCAGCGCGACTCACCTCATCTAGCCGGCGGTCCGTGCCCAGGGCCAGCAGATTGTTAAACTCTCTCTCCAGAATCTGGCGTGCCTGGGGGTGGGGTGTACACAGGGGGGTGAGCGACTACGACTGGTCTCTGCTCTTCTGTCTTTAATAATGTAAAGACAGAGGCCTCTTATATCTCTGCGGACTGGGGGGTTCCTGACGTCCGTGTGGGACTTCCTCACCTGCGTGCTCTGGGTGGGGATCTGCAGCAGCAGAGCCAGGCTGCTGTAGTCGAAGTTGTCGTCGAGGGCGATGAGGGCACCGTGCACGCCGCTCTCCTGCAGGATGTTGGCGTAGTCACGGAGGCCAACGCTCTGCACCCAGCGGATCACGCGCTCATTGCTCCACACCAGCACATCTGTGGGACAGATAGAGACGCCCGCCCCCTGGTGGTCAGAGATGGCAAAGTACGGCCCCTGGGTCACCAGTCACACGCCACACACCTCTGATCTCGTGCTGACTCTGTTCTCTTCTTCTCTCCAGCTCCTTCCTGTCATAGTTGAGCTTCTTCAAGCACATGATTCCGTACTGCAGGCTTGTCCTGTTGGAATGAGGAACGAGGACCCCAAGTGGTCAACAGAAGTAAGCGCAGGCCGACACTCGACCCAGTGCCCCGATCCAAATCCAGACCCAATTTCTGACTACGCATGTGACCCATGTTCAAGCAACAAGAGGGAGATACCTGTGGAAGCTGTCAACCATCTTGAGGTGTACCCTGAGGTCCTTTTTGGTGAGGTGGTCTAGCATGCGGGCGTCTACCAGACACTCCATGAAGTAGCTGCGGTATTGCGGCAGTCCCAGGCTGGGCAGCCACTCGTTGCCGATCCACTCGTGGTTCATGTCGCCGTATGCCAGGGTCTGAAAGGGAGAGACGCCACCTGTAGGCCAACTGCAAGTACAGCGAGTTCTCCAGGCCTTCCAAGTGGCTCTTAAGTGCTGGTGGACTTCCTGTAAACCTCCTGCACACGGGTTCAGACCAAAAGCTTCAGTCTACGTTGATGTATGGGGCCGTTATCTAACTTGGCACCTTGTTCTTTGTGATTTAGGGCAACACAATCCAATACACTGGACAGTTCTTTTAGTAAGTGAATAATTCAGATATAAAAACACTTTCTTAATGCCTACTCAATACCCCTAAACAATCAATTTGCCTGTGTTTTCAGATGGATTCTGGCTGGTATTCCCTAAACATGGAATGACAAAACTTCCCACAGAGATTTTTTTGTGTCCTGTTCTGAAATTGTTTCACTTTTCAGTCGTCTTTTCCTTGCATTTCTACTAAATACATCACCTGCCAGGCTTCTCTAGATAAATGCAAGTGAACCACGGGAATGAGAGTTAAATGAATCAAGCAACCAAGAAAAGGAAAGCTACTGTAGTCCAGGCTACTGAACATTGGGCTACTAAAGGCCAGGCTACCAAATGCTGGGCTACCGAATGCCGGGCCACTGAACACCGGGCTACCAAACGCCAGGTTACTGAACGCCAGGTTACTGAACGCCAGGTTACTGAATCCTAATTCAGTCTCCTGCCTTCCAATGTC
>JAODJW010000062.1:26848843-26875052 GCA_026777045.1 Hyperopisus bebe
AACGCCAGGTTACTGAACGCCAGGTTACTGAACGCCAGGTTACTGAATCCTAATTCAGTCTCCTGCCTTCCAATGTCCTGTCTAAGCCACATTCTCATATAGCCTCAGTAAGGACAGATACTGCTTACAGAACCGTCCCTGTAACTGGTACTACAGTGTGCTGTACCTGGGGATTACTGCTGATTGTACTGTTCATTTCAGTGTGTCCGCCAGTTTATTTCAGACCAGCAGACCATTGCTACTGCTCCCTTATAAGTCCCATGGCTAAAGCCCCCCCGCTCACCTGTGCCCAGCTTCCCTCCTCGGACTCGGACTTCTGTGGCATGAGGGTGGGCATGTTCAAAACATGAAACAAGACAGAGAGAGTCAGGCTGCACGCCTAAACATGGCCGATTCCGCACATACTGACTTCATGATTGCGGTTCCTCACCAAATGCTGTATTCAAGCCTGTAGGATTCAGCCATTTCAGACACAGATGTAAAGACACAGAAAGGTTCTTTCATCACATACCCAGCTGACAGGTTTCACTAGGTTTACAGATTGGACACACATTATTCTTACTTTTGGCAGGGCTGTAATTTCCCCCCCCAGGATGCAAATTGCATGCAAATTAAATCTCGCAAATTCTATGTCACCAACGCAGAGCCGTGCAAATCGAGCTAAGACCTGCTAAATCATTTTTAGTTATATTTAACTATTTTCCAATGTTTTATATAAATGTTTTATATTTGAAATGTGGTTATTTTTGTGTACTTTTGTGTATTTTAATGTGATGCAAAACCTAATACACCACGCTGTGGATTCTGGGTTCTTAGCAAACTAATGTACTTATTCAGCTGTCTATGTTACAAGCTCTTTGGGGGGGGGGGGCACCCTCAGATCTTTATATACTTTCTAGGTGGGAGGGGCTATGCACTGACCATTTTGGTGGGAGCTGCGAGGGTCTCCATTTCCTCGTGGGTCACCCAGACATTGCCCGAGGGCTACCGGGATGGGGAAGGCCCCCACAAGCGACAGCGGCGATCCGCGGCAGTCAAGCAGCGTTAAAGAAGAAGAGCAGCATCGCTGTAAGTCAACGGCGTTACGGCATCAAGGTCAGAAGGCGAGCAAAGCGCTCAACCGGGTCGGCACACGCGAGGGTCGGGACCGCAAGCCGCTGTGCTGGCGTTTGAGTGAGTCGTAGGGTTAGACACAAACAGAGCAACAAAGGCAAGTACAGGATGAGCAGGAAGACCAGTATAGAGCAGCTCAATCTATTAGCATAAGCTGATGTTTAGTCAAGTTGAGCATAAGTACCAATAATCCACCACAAATCAGAATGCTAGCTCTTGTCGCTCAACAGGTACAGCATTCTGCAAACGATGCAAAGGTTATGGGTTTGAATCCCAAGGAGCATATGTAAATTGTAAGTCCTCCCTCCGGTGTAAGTTGCTTTTGAGAAGCTGCCATGTCCTCTAAACACCTAAGCCATCTGTAAAGTCTTCTGAGTCATGGTATCCTAGAAATGTGCTACCTGCCTGCTCTCAATTTTCTGCACTGTAGACACTATCCCTGGCTTACAGGGTACATTAAACAGCCAAAGGCAGCCTCCAGGGAGGCACCTAGTTACCAGCAGCGAGAGTCTTTTTCCCAGAATCCTCTGGTCTCTTACCAAACTCTTAGAAGCTCTAACAAGTTCATTTTTGCGCCATACAAGAATAAGGACTGTCCCTCGGCATAGAAGGCTGGTGAGGCCTCACCGTGTTTCTATGAGAAGATAGCTAAGATCAGGACTTGAGATGCCACAGGTTCACCTTATTCCCCAGAGCAGATTAATCATAATAAGCCATCACTTTTTCCTGATATATTCTCCTTTTGAAAGAATTTCTGTCTGTAACCTAAACAGGGTATCCTAGTTAACGGCAGTGATATCTACACCCAAGCAACTCAAGGTTACATTATTCATGCTTGTAAAACAAAATAATTCATGGGAATAACATGCCGCTCCCAATTTCAGTCTCGGGATGGCAGCCATTGCGTAATTCTGTGTCCAGGCAGGAACTGAAGCGTGAGACAAGGGCCCAGGAATGGGCCACACATATAATCGTTTCCACAGGAACTGTGCTGCGTGCTGTAATTTGCTCCCCATGCAATCTACTCCGTGCCTCCTCTGGCAATGCCATCACGACCACATCTGCTTGTTAAGGGAAGCAACGCCTGACTCAAGTGCGCCGATGATACGCATTAGCGTACGCGGAGAGCCGGCAGGCGTGCACTGCAACAGAGCGGGCAATTTATCAGGTGTTACTATGGCAACTCAAAGACCAACCATAATAGCTCCTGTGGAGATGGTAATAGGGAACATAAGTCTCCATTGTGGTGCAACAAGCACTGGGCCATCAGGCCCTTTGGGGACTCACGGTCCTGGAGGTAGGGGGCGCCGAGGGGCTGGTGAGGGACACCATCTCCTGGATGGCCAGGCGCAGCTTCAGGCGGTGCAGCGGGTTGCTAATGCCGATCTCCCGCTGGATCTCTGTGTCCGACAGGGCCGACATGATGGCGCCACTCTTCACGTTGGCGCGGCAGGCTGCCACGTACCAGGCGGGCATGCCCAGCCAGAGCTATGATGGCGTGGTGGGTGGTTGGGGGGGGGGAGGAGACAGAGACCAGAGATAGCCCTAATGAGACTGTGTCGTGCATTCCTTTAGATGGCCAGTTAATCAGTTATCAATTAACATGTGATTCATTATTACATGTCACTATATCAAGTTATACTTGATGATTGAATAATTGATTAGTAAGACACATTTAAGTTTGACGTAAAACACAGCCAGTGTTTTGTTATAAATCGGCATGATTGAAATGTTCCTAATTTTCTACCAACGCAGGACACTAAATTAATCCTATCATGCATCTCCACAAGCTACGATACCCAAGCCGACATAGTGAACCTGAAGCCTCCTCAGATGCCGCAGCTGCATATTTACAAACTGCTTGCGCATTTTGTTTTGACCCCCGTTCGTTTTAATAAGTTAATAAGTATCTCACATATGGCTTTGACTTACAATCGAACATTCAGCTCGCTTCATGGAAAATATGGAGATATATATACAAACTGCTTTTGTGAAATTTTATAAAATATGTCTATAAATAAATTTTATATAAACTCAAACCAGTATTAAGTTAAATTAATAAATAATCACTGTAAAGTGCTCTCTGAACTAAATATACTCTCTTGGTTGTCATCCAGACTCTTTGTTCATCTTAAATGCTAATGTCTGGGTGCCCTGCTGGGACAATAGAGACTAACGTGATGCAGGCTGAAAATGCAAGACGTTAATGAGCACAGTCACATACAGTGTGACTAATGTTATCCAATAGAATGGTGATGCATGCGGTAATATTGTAATTTGTCCATTTGTTTTCTTATTTGTATGATCATGATTATATATACATGAGATTATATTACCTCCCCTGCAATGTAGACACTGTGACTGTCCCACTTAATTCGCTACAGTTTGTACTTTAAGTACCTATATTAACACAAGACAATAAACACTATCCACACCTCATAGTGATAAGCAAGTTATGTGAACTATATATACAGAAATCTTAAAAATATGTGAAGTGAAACAGAAATGAGATGCAAAAAAAATTAAGAATTATAAGGCTGTCAATAATGTTCGTCGTTTTTGCATTGGAAGCGTCAAAGTAAATAAACAGGTTAATAGGGTCATTTATATTCATTCATAAATAAACAGGTTAATGTAGTTAATGTTCATGTTAATGTAGGCCACGATTTTATAATGTGCAAAGAGGGGGGGTCCCTGCGCTGTCTAGCCACTGAATGTTCTCTGCCAGCAGGTGGCAGCAAAGGCCAATAGTACTGCTCTAGAAATGCATAATAGCAAAACCTAATGGGTGTCTTCCGTAAGTGACACCGCTTTATAATGTAATTAACCACATAGCACAATTACGGCATCACAAGTCAGACATCACTGACCAGCTGAAGACAGCAACTAGGCATAAAACATTCTACATTACAGCAAATACACTCCTCAACAAAAGCTAGTTATGCACAGAAATTGTTTGACACTATTCCCACATTCTGTTGGCTACGCCTTGCCTTCTGCATGAGCAGGTGTAGAGTTTTCTCTGCCCAATTGTTGGTTTATTATTTGCTGTTTGTTGTCTTGTATTTATTGCCACAAGACTGAAGGATGCATGTAAGGATGCATCTCATCGTTCTCCACACTCATGCAACTAAAATGCTTCCGGAATAACAGAAATAAACTTATTTTTGAGAGCAATTCGAAAAGTTATTACGAAATCACATGCACTACATTTGTCCAGGGGAACATGAGGTGCAGTCAGTACTGCGACAATGCAAAAAATGCATTCCTGAAAACCTCAAGTTCACTAAAATCGCATACTATCCGAGGGGAAAAATAGGGTTCAGGGAATGCAACTCCAAAACTTAGTATCTTACGCCAAACCAGATAAATTAAATAAGAAATGATACCAGCGGCTGTTATGCATTTTAAATTAGGATTAATAAGAATATATTAATAAATGATATCATAAACATCTCAGTTCTGTAAGTTAAAGTGACTCCCAAACTTTGCAAGTTACATATAATGACAATTAAATAAAAAGTAAAACAGTAATAACAGTGGACAATGATAAAGTTTACTACTTGTGTGTTTTTATATGATAATTTGTGAAATATTTTTATAATCTAAGACTTTGACCTACGTAATGTGTGGATGTACAAAAAGTTAACATTTTTTAGATGAATTTTTAGAAAATCAGTTCAACCGATTCACTGAAAAGAACCAGTTCAAAAGAAAGATTCCTTCATGAAATGGACATCACTATCGTTCACTTGCTGATTGCTGTTTTTGTGTGCAAATAGAGATTCTTACTAAGACCATATTGTGTTGAAGTTCACTTAATACTTTTCCCTTCGACTGAAAATCATGCCAATACAAATGCGATTCCGCGTTGTATTGGAGATGGATACTAATATTTTAATTGTGTTAAAACAGATTTGAGGTGTGATGTCATGCGTTATAGCTTGACTGACTGTATATGTAAACGACAGATGTAACAAAGGCTGTCCGTACAACACCTTGCAGACCTTTAACTGTCAGGGCCTCCTGTGTGGTTCATAACAGAAACTGTTCAACTACAGTATGAGGAATCATAAACTTTGGGATAATTTATACTGCATTCTAGGGCACATTAAACAGCAAAAAATGCTGAGAACTCAAGAAAAGCAATAACTAAAAGTTTATAATATCATTTATGGTGCTCATTAAGAGGAGTGGCCTGGTTTGCATTGTGCGTGGGTGAGCCTGGGGCCTACCTCCAGCCAGGCCACCACGGTGGGGCCGTCCCATTGGGCGAAAGGCAGGCCTTTCCTCCTCGCCTCCTCCAGTAGTTCATGCCTATTGGATGGGGGGAGACATGGGGGTGGAGTCATGGGCGGAGCATCAGCACGACACAGAGGGAGGAACACACGTGCCATGTTTCATCACTCTGATGAAGGGAGGTGAGGGGTGTTTCTCAGCAGAAAGACAACCCCCAGGTGGCACTGCAGTCAATCACACGGAGGGAGATGCCGCAATGGGGACAGAGTCACATGACTGTCGAGAGACCTTTTAACAAAAACCTCATTTCAGAAAAACCATCCTCTAGCAATGAGATTATAATGCACAGATAATTCTATTATGAATCACATTCTGTATGTGAGGTACGTCCATTAAGTAGCACTAAATATAGCGCCTTGGAGATGTTGCTTGGGTGAAAGAACTGAATGACGGTCCCCTGGTAAACCTTGGCTTGTTAGCGGTTATAGTGCTGGAGATGCAGCGAGCTCTCTGAGCCACCTCTTCAAGCAAGAAAAATAAGGAGAGATGCATCTTATCAGAAGCCCGCCCTCTGCTGTCCCCTGACTGGTATAGCATGGTGCTGAAAGCTTGCATTAGGGAATCCTGTGACTGTCACAAGCCCAATGTCAAGTAGAAGGAGAGGGGTCCCTATTAATACTAGTAACGTAAAAACCAGGACCCTCTGAAGTGCAACTCTGGTTGAAGCAGTGGCGTTAACAAAGATCTGCAGTCGATTCCTTAAGCAGATAAATAATGCTTACCAGCCTTTGTCAAAAGTCCTTGGTGTATTAGCTCCTGTGTTTTTTGTAAACTAGACTTGTTATGGGTTTTAATGAGCAAGTTTCTCCTGCATGGAAACTGCTTTTTCTACCGAAACTGATTTTTTTTAAACAAAGATGGTGGGCATTTTTTTATTGAATAACCAATTTCATGTGTGTCTGCATCTAAATCATGTGCTCTTGGGAGTTTTAGTTATGTAAAAATGTTCTGAGGGCAAAAACGAAAACTGATTGGTTTAGAGAGATAACCAATCAGATTGTAGAGGAGGTGTGTCTAAGCAACTAGAGGAGGAGGGACCAAGACATCTGATTGGTTGATCCACCTCCTCTAGGTGCTTGAACACACCTCCTCCACGATCTGATTGGTTACCTCTGAACCGATCAGTTTTTGGTCTGCCCTCGGTATATTTTTCTGTAAGCAAAACTCCCATGAGCAAACCATGTCCAGTGAAAGCAGCTGGGAACAGAAATGGTTACAACGGTTAACAAAAACATCCGAGCGACCAAAAAGTCAACAACCGGGACCAATCGGGACAAGAACAAGTGCCGTTTTTTTTTTCTCATACATACAAACACGCACAGAGAACCGTACAAGCAGGATGCATCTTGGGAAAGGAGGGACCGACATTCCACAGAGAGTCTGCCCAGCTATCGATGCATGGCATGTTCAAGTCTCGGGGTTGGGGGGGGGGGGGGGGGGGGAATAGGAACGACGTAACATCCAATCACAGTAAATTAAATGAAGGTTCTCCATTCACAGGTGCCGGGCCCAGCGATGCGTACCACCAGTGCCAACAGACACAGAGATAGAGGGCCCAGACTAAGGACGGGAAGAGGACAATGCCATGGTGCCAACAATGCAGGGGTGCAGCAGCGCCGCTATCTAACTTACCCGCTTAGTGTCATGTGACCGGGGGGAAAGAGAGAGAATGATGGAAAAGACATAAATGTTAATGAGCATATATACTGTAATCAGGCACAAAGGAAGAGGAAGCAGTCAGTTTCCTTCCACGCAGGTAAGCATTAAGACCTTAATTTCCCCTCGACGATTAATGGTCAGTCTATCCGTCACTTTCTGTCTCTCGAAGCTCCTCACGTCATCCATGAATAGCCAAATGTTCCAGCAACAGGACCCGAACACAGTCTTACATAACCCAACGGTACAATTTTGGGGGGGTTGTGACAACACTACAAGGTGGTGGTGGACGGACAGGCAAATCGTTTCAGGACAGGTTTTCGTTTCCGCGTCGGCGCTCCGAAGGAGAACGGCTGTGATGCGGGCGGCTGGAGATGTACAGAATTGAGTGGCTCCAGTGGGAAGGTCATTTTACATAAACAGACAACTACGGAAGTTGCCTGTGCTGGGAAATCAATAGGACACCCCCAATGGAGGACTACTCAATAGGACTTAGGTCTGAGAACATATTATTTCCCATTTATTATTCAAGATCCAGTGAATTGCCCTGAATGAAGTTTATTCATGGGAAAAAGTCTTAGAATGTTTAGTAAGAATAACATTTAGCAACAATAAGTAGCTGGCTCAGGCTTCAAACACTTAACAATCAAAATATGACTGTGATTGTTGGAGTAAGATACAATCTGTATGGGGAAAACACTTCTGCTCCTTGGAAAGTTTTTTCGACTAGCTGCATTAAGTTCAGCCCTTGACTTCTGCATCTCCTGCAGATATTTCCCTACTCAGATCAATCATTTGCCAGAAATTGTGGCATGTGTCTTACAGAATAGGGGATATTTAAAAAATACAAATAGATCCAACCCAAGGCTTCATTTAAATCTTAATTATGGATTCTTTTTATCAGTGTAAGGGGGGAAGTAATATCTGTGAATCTGATGTGTGTATCTGAATATCAGGAACCTACAGAAAGAAGGGGGGGGGGTCATTCACAGTAGACACACCAGAGCTTTTATGTGTCTGGGGGTGTGGTCTCTAACCATACTGTTATGGGGTCCTGTCGCAGAGATCTAGAGGGAAGCAATCCAGTGAGTCTAATAATTAGGAGATGCTCCTTTCCTCTAACAGGACGGTGCCTCTCTACTTCAGCACCAGATCAAGCCCTTGTGATTCCTTAAAAGATTAACCAAAATCCCTCATGGTCTTTGCCAGCAACAGTGACTGAGTTCTCAGACTACACAGACTGCCATGCATCAAGCTACCGTGACTGTCATCGAAACAACCTCGAATGACCTGAGAAGTCTGAATGTTAGTTTGAGATGAGTGTAGATGTGATAGATTGCGCTTACTTCTTTTTCAGCCTCCTGTCCTTCTCCGCCTGGGTGCCCAGCTTCCCCATCGCAAGGTCCTGACCTGTCAGTTCCGGATCTAACATCACTCCTGTCAGGAAGAGACAGAAATGCATTATCATTGTATTTCGGTGGGGGTTCAGCTGGTTGAGTTCTAAGCCAAAATCTTCACGATTGACTGCAATGGACAGAAAAAAATCGTGATACATCTTTTCCTAAATTTATCGTACCGGGTGATGGACAAAAAGAGTCTGAGAAATGGAAGTGGCCCCCCACCTGGACCAGGACCCCCCAGCTCCTTGCCCAGCTGGCCCAGTCGTCCCTTCTCCTTCTTGCCAAAGAGCCTTCCGATGGAGGACTTTATGCCCTTCTTCTTGGTTTGCTTGTGAAGGGAGTCCTGACTGCTGGTGACACTGCTGAGGGCACTGACCTCGGCCTCCATGGCGATGGTCAAGCTGCAAGGAGATACAGGAGAACAAGGAGACGCACAGGCTCACGTTCAATAACCTCGGAGCTTCACCTACCCAGGCAGACAACGTGCTAATTACACACCAGTGAGCTTCAGCCAATACATTCTTCAGGAATAAGGCATCTTATCTGAGACATTAAGAGCAAAATGTCACTGTGGTATTTTATTATTCACATAATATGGCAAAATAAGGTTTTCCTGCCAACACCTAGTGAGAAATCATGATACTACGGGAATGCAAAATGGGTATAGAGACTAAACGATGATAAATGAACTTGAATAAAATCATATCTCCCCACATTGCATCTGAATCACCTTCAGGTTTTCCTGCATCTCCTGGAAGGTCCCAGAGAGCCTATCCATGTACTGTTGAGATTGCTATAGCAAGGAGTGACATCTGTCTGACTTTTGAGTATGTTTCAGGTGAAACCCCCAGACTCACCCGCGCGGGTCGCTGTGGGAGGAGCCAGGAAGCGTGCGGACCATCCGCACTTGGCGTGGGGTCGATGGCGGGGAAGTCTCGCACTTGATGGTGGCCTTGTCCTCTCGGCCGTCCTCATCCACCACTGCGATCTGAGGAGGGAACCCAAAACGGGTTGACGCTGAAATGTCGCTTTGTGAAACTTTCAAGACAAAGACGACCCCCGAAACGCGTCAGGGACGAATAGATGGTAGCACTAGTGATCCACTTTACTATAAACACCATTCATGCAGTGGGCCAGTACCTTCCTCCTGTGCTTCCGCAAATCGCTGGGCTGTAGGGATGAAAGGAAGGAGAACAAGAAGGGAACAGAGCTGTCATTCTACAGGAAAGACATGAGCTATAAGGAGACAGAGGCAAAATGCTAAAATTCCATGAACCCATGGTGATCGATTTAGCGTAGACACAACTGTAGACTCCACTGAGGAGACCGATGGAGCATGGTTGTCCTGTTGGCGGATCACTGGTGGTATAGACCACACTACCACTCCTTTCTTTGATTACTGTGACAGATCTGTGATTTCAATCAAAAACAGATATCTTTTCCAAATGCAAGTTAGCACAGTGGTTAGCGCTATTGCTTCACACCCCTGCATGCAACCAGGGTTTGGGTCTCTGCCGGGGTTCCATGTGTGGAGTTTGCATGTTCTCCCCGTGTCGTCATGGGGTTTCCTCCAGGCACTCTGGAGGTTTTTGGGAGTTATTGCCCGTAAATGTGCGTGTGTGTGTGTGTGAGTGTGTGTGTGTGTGCACCCTGTGATGGGCTGGAGGATAAGCGGTTACAGAATATGGACGGGTGGAAAACGTAGCATACCAGGTGATGGACAAAACAAGTCTGAGAACTGGAAGTGGTGGCCTACCTGGAACAAGCCCCCCCACCCCCACCCCAGTTCTTTGCCCAGCAGGGGGAGCTAGTTCAATTCTCAGGCACATTTTGTCCATCACCTGGTATGATAGTTACTGATACAGAGCAGAGCAGCAGCGGCGATTAAAGTGCAGGCCTCAGTGTTAGTTTAAACTCTGAATCCTCTGGGCACTTGCCCACATCGTTAATCCGCTGGCTGCCATGTAAAGGCTGCCTTCACCAAAGCCTTCCTATGCTGAGCTATGCTGAAGTTATTATTAATACAATGTCACGCAGTCTTGCAGAAACGTGACGCCCTCGACGGATTCTGAAAAAGCCTCGTGGTCGCTCAGTAAACGAGAGCGGGCGGAACCCAACGCACCAGCGTCATGGCACCCATGCGCTCCATGTCGCGGGCGGGACTGCGGGGTGTGTGTTTGGGGGTGGAGTGGCCGCTGGGAGGGGAGGAGCTGGCCAGGGAGGAGGCGGTGGCTGAAGCAGTGAGGGACATTCCCGGGTGGTGCACGCGGGCCAGGTTCAGGCCCTCCAGGCTCACGCTGGCCACACGGCTCTCGATCTCCTCTGCCCGGAGCTCCGTTGACTCCTTCTCCTCCTGGATGAGCCTGCAGGTGGGCGGGGGGGAGGGGGTTTGGGGTATAAAGCAGCAGTAAGCAGACTGGGGGAATTCCCAACCTCTGGGTATCTTTCAGTCCCTCCAGAAAACACCGGAACGGGCAGAAAACTGAATGGGAGCCTTTGTTTAATAGTCTCCTTTTCCTTAATTCTTACAGGAATCACAGTCCACAGTCTTAATGGGATTTTCCTGTGGGACCTCAATTAAAAGGGGGGGAAAAAAGGCAGAACAAGCTTCCCCAGGAACCGTACAACTCACATTTATAGCTCAAACCTGGTCTCGCAGCTTTCAGACACCCAAAGCAGACACCGGCACTGGAATAATTATGCTAATGTGGAGTTTTATACGGAAGTTTCAGACATCCCAAGGTGATCTTTTGTTTCTGTAAACACCCTGGCCATAAGGTATCTATTTATGTGCTACTGAGTTTTCATGGGTGTCCTGGTTCTTTCATGCTCTTCCAGTACTTAAAAGAGTCTTCTTGTCTGTCAGCTGGGATGCTTCTTTGTAAGACACAAGAGCTACCATTTAGAGGCAGGTTTTTCAGGACCATCATGGAAGAGAATTTAAGTCACGTTACTCAGAAATGCTCATATTTTGTGGAGTGCTGTCGTTTTTCACAACCAGCATGGAATGACACCTAAGACGTGTTACTCAGAATTACTCGTGTTTTGTAGTGTGCTGTAAATTTTCATGACCAGCACAGAATGATATTTAAATCATGTCACTAAGAAATTCTGGTGTACTCCAGCGATCCCTGCAGTTGGTAGGATTATGTGTTGTCAGTCATTATGGTTTATCACTTTTGACATTGGTCACTTTTACTCTTCTCCCATTGGTTACTTTTAACGTTTTCCCTTTCGGTACTTTATATGGACGAAAGTATTGGGAAACACCTCTTAATAATTGAATTCAGGTGCTTCATTCAGACACATTGTCACAGATGTATAAAATCAAGCACCCAGCCATGCAGTCAGGTTTGCAAACATTTGTGACAGAATGGGTCATTCTGAAAAGCTCAGTGAATTCAAGCATGGTGCTGTCACAGGATGCCAATTTGCAATAAGTCATTTCGTGATATTTCTTCCCTGTTAGATATTCCATGGTCAACTGTGAGGGGAAGTGTTCAGGAACAACTTTTACCCATCTCCCATTGGTCGTTTTTACCATTCTCTCACTGGTTCCTTTTACCCATCTCCCATGGTCGTTTTTACCATTCTCTCACTGGTTCCTTTTACCCATCTCCCATTGGTCGTTTTTACCATTCTCTCACTGGTTACTTTTACCCATCTCCCATTGGTCGTTTTTACCATTGTCTCACTGGTTACTTTTACCCATCTCCCACTGGTCGTTTTTTACCATTCTCTGACTGGTTACTTTTACCCATCTCCCACTGGTCGTTTTTTACCATTCTCTCACTGGTCACTTTTACCCATCTCCCACTGGTCGTTTTTTACCATTCTCTCACTGGTCACTTTTACCCATCTCCCATTGCTTACTTTTATCCTTTCCCCATTTGTGGTTTTCATGCCTGTTACTGACAGTGCATATGTTTCCTGCATTATGCCAATCTTTCCGCTTGGACGGCTTAGAGGTGATTCAGCTTATTTGAGTCTCGACTGAAGCAGCGTACCCACATTCCTGTGGTCTCAGGGTCCATGGTTCACAGACAGCCCGATTAACCACCCTCTCGACTTGGCCTATCGGATTTCAGTTCCTCAGAGCGGTGTGTTTGATTCAAGATGACCAAGCACACGGCTGATTAGGGACTTGTTAACTAGATTACACGCCTGGAATCCCCAGGCAGGAGACCGAACAATGCCTTTAAGATGTCTGCAGTGGGAGGAAGCAGGCTAAAATTAATTATTATGGTCTGCTTTCTCTGCAAATCCATTGATATTTGCATTTATAGTAATAACACAGCCCTAAGTTTTTCAATATATATTCAGGAGATAAGCAGGTTTCACTCAATTAAAAATGGATGGAATGGAAAAAAAAACAAGTCAGGCATTAAACTGAAAACAAAGATATTATCGCTTTCTTTATTCTGTGCCTCAAAAAGAACTTGAGAAAGTTCTTGTTATAAGGACCATGTTTTTTAACCAGATAAAAGGTCAGTGGTATTGAATTATTAAGTAAAGTCCCTGAACTGGCTGTGACAGTGATGCCACTAGGTGGCAGCATTCCCCCCTCCCCCACCCCCGAATGCTAACCGGATTTCCTTGTTAATAGCATCCAGCTGCTCCTGCAGCATCATGGCGAGGGTCTGAGCATCGGAATGCCCACCAGGGGACAGCAGCTCCATTGAGCTGAAGAGGGTGTCGCGGTCGTCGTCGTCGATGTCCGAGATCTCCGTGTCACTCTCAAAAGTGTGCGTGCCCAGGACTCCCAGCTGCTGTGCCCGCCATTCGTGCTCTCCCAGTGACTTGGCCTGTGGGGGGGTGACAGAGGGGCCTTAAGAGAGGGTCCGTGCTCAGGGGGGGGGCTACAGGAACACTGCAACTACATTAGTGCCAGAGGTGTATACATGGGTGGGGCCACTAGCGGTAGATAAAAGCCGATTGGCCCCCAGTCTGCCCCCTTCCGTCACTCACCGATTCAAAACATATCATTAGCTAATAAGGTTGGCCCCTCTGCATGAATTATGGCCCCTCTTACGCCTCCCACCTCAAAAAAAATCTTAGAATCATCCCTGCTTTGTAAAGGAATGAGGCTGGATAGCTTAGGATAGCCCACACCAGTGATTGTCAGCCCAGTCCTTGGGGATTCCCAGAACGGCCCAGATGTGCTGGGAGTTAGATGGGGGAAAAAAACATGGACTATCTGGGAGTCCCTGAGGACTGGGCTGAGGAACACTGGCCTATACAGTGCAGTCAGTGCACCTGCGCGCTCTGTGACTAACATCCATGCATCACCCGCTGTAGTGGACAGCGCCCCCCATCTATTATAACGCTGACCTTTGGCTCGTCTCTGTGGAGGCCCAAATGGCCTCTTCTTGACCTGCGGGCCTTGGCCGACCTGTAGTGCTCAGACTGCGTGTCGGCCAGAGAGCCAAGGGAGAACCGCAGATCCGTGGACGTGTCCAGGTGGGACCTGAGCCGGAAGAGCTGGTTAAATATTTGCACCATATTGCCGCAGGGCAGTGTTTCCCAACCCTATGGGGACAGCCAGTCAACATTATTCCTTCCTCTGAGATACCTGCCAGAAGATCCACATTTTTTCTCGAGCAGGGAGGGAGCAGAAATGTGGACTGTCTGTGGGTCCCAGAGGAACATATTGGGAAACAGGCTTAAAAAACTCATAAATACAACTTTACTTAAATCTCCCTTACTGATCTGTTTTCATGAACTCCTGAAATGGACACTAATTTAAGTCAAATCAAATGACAGAATTATCTTCTACTTTTGGATTAAGGAAATGGATTCAGTCATTTGTGATTAGTAATTATCTCACCTAGCAAAATTTATTGTCATTGCCTTATATTAATCAAAATAAATACACTATAGCTGTTATCTAAAGTCTAATGTTCATAGACTCGTAGTATTAATACACTATCACAAAATACCTTGCACAGTCAACAACAGATGAGCTCATTTTAATTTGTAGTAAATTTGAGCTGATGAGCAGTTGCATGAACTCAAACAACACTTTTCTTAAATTTTCTTCACAGTTGATTATTTAGAAATACACCAGTCAGCCATAACATTTAACTTATTAAATTAACCACCTGACTAATACTATGTTCCACCTTGTTCTGCCGAAACAGCAGAACCTCTGAAGGGGTCCCATGGTGTCTGGCACCACAACGTTAGCAGCGAGGTGGAGCCTCCAAGGATCAGACTTGTTTGTCCCACAGATGCTCGATCAAATTGAGATCTGGGGAATCTGGAGGCCAAGTCAACACCTAGAACTCCTCATGTTCCTCAAACCACTCATGAGCAATTTATGCAGTGTGGCTGGGTGCATTATCCCGCTGAAAGAGGCCACTGCCATTGAGAAATACAACCCACATGAATGCCAGGACCCAAGGTATTCCGCAAAACCTTTCCCAGACCATCACACTTCCTCCGCTTGCCTTCTTCCCATAGCGCATCCCGGTGCCATCTCTCCCCAGGTAAGCCATGCAGGCGTACCTCACCATCCACATTATGTAACAGAAAATCTGATTCATCAGACCAGACTGTCTTTTTCTGTTGCTCCATGGTCCAGTTCTGACACTCACGTGTCCATTGTCGCTGCTTTCGGTGTTGACAGGGCTCAGCATGGATCTGCAGCCCCATACACAGCAAGCTGTGATGCACTCTGTGTTCTGACCTTTCTATCACAGCCAGCATTAACTTTCTCATCAATTTGTGCTACAGTAGCTCTCCTGTGGGATCAGACTAGACAGGACAGCCTTCGCTCCCCATGAGCACCAGTGAGCCTTGGGCCCCCATCACCCTATTACCAGTTCAGCGGTTGGCCTTCCTTGGACCACGTTTGATGGGTACTGTCCACTGCATACTGGGAACGCCCCATAAGACCTGCCATTGTTGTCACAATTTGGTCCTTGTCAAAGCTGCTCAGATATTTATTCTTGCCATTTTTCCTGCTTCCAACACATCAGCGTAAGGAACTGGCTGTTCATTCTCTTGCCCAATATATAATGGTACCCTTGACAGGTGCCATTATAATGAGAGAATGTTATTCACTTCATCTGTCAGTGGTTTTAATGTTACGGCTGATCGGTGTACATTTAGATTGTTACAGTTATAATACAAATTTTCCAAAAGGTTTGGGACTCAATTATCATGAAAATATTGTATTATTATATAGCCACACATTCATACAAATCAGCTCTGTTCGGTACAGCTTAGAGCTTTGATTACCGTGACAAGGCTTGTTCCGTAATTGACCCAGCCCTTATTTTGTACTGGTCCAGCTCTGACCTCAGCTTCTCCATCTCTTCAGCCAGTTGAGACTTTTGGAGGTTAGCAGAATAGTTTCAGGTTAAGATTACAGATTAAATGAAAACTATGATAAGCAACAGTCCTGTAGAATGTGTTACATGCCTCACTTGCATGTACCTTTGGACAAAAGTGTCGGCCAAGTAAATGTATGTAACTGTGAATATATAATTTCCTACATGCACATTAAGGTGTTGCTTATGTGATTCTTGCTACTACAAACACTCTAATCAGTGCCAAAATGATTCTTTCACTAATAACGCTAATCTGACAAAAAATACTTAAAATGTCCAACGTAAACCTACTTTTTCATGGAGCGAATCCTCCAGCTGTTTTCTGTAGTTCTCCGAGTCCTGAATTAAGACATTCTGGGGCGCGGGGGGGTGGGGGAGGGGCCACAGGCCTGCTATCTAGGGCACATGATCTGCAGACAGAGAGAGAAAAAGAAGGGTTTGGTAATTAGAATGATATTAGGATTATTTGAATGTGGATGATCATTCTCTTTGTGCCTCCTGGTCTCATTCCCATGCTTCTGATCCTTAAGGCGGGACTAGGGCCAGGATCTGCCATCCAGCCCCTGACTGGAATGCCTGGATAGCAGGGCGGGGCCATGGAACCCTACCCCAAAACCCGGCCAGCTTTCCAAAGCGACTGACTCATGTCTCTCCTCAGCTTTGCCACAAATGCCTCCTGGCGAAAAAGGAACTCTTTCATTTTGCCAGATGAAGTAACCGGCAGAGGCTGACCCCCCCCTCCTCCCAGCCTCCTGCTTGTTTACACACCCCCTGTGTGCAAGGCATAGAAGTGGGCTTTGCAGACCCCAAACCCGCCACCCCCGGCCCGCACGGAGACCTCCGCAGCTCTGTAATTAGGAGATACGCTGTGAGCACTGAATAAAGCCCCCCAGGATGAAAGCATCGTCCTCGGTGACTGGCCATTGATGCTTTCTCTTTTGGATGCCAGTGAAAGAGAACCGGGGGGGGGGGGGGGCACTGCGCTGAATCCAGCTCAGCTCGGCCTTGGTCGGCGTGTCGGCTGGCACCGGCTTGGGGGTGTGAGAGAGCTGCAGCCCCCCTTTGCATGCAGGCCGCGAGGGCTACTTTTGAAAGGGTGCACTGTTTGGGCCGCAGTGCGAGGCAGCCCCGCGTATGAGCCATAGTACGCAGCCCCCCCATAACACCCTGCCCCCACCCTGCGGGGCTCAGAGACCCAAACAGACAATACACCAGTAGGCCCTAGGGCTGTCATTCATGTTACCCGTTTTTTGGGACCAATTGGAGTGGACCGTTAACGGCCACAGTCCATGCAATTTCCACGTTCTGTGTGTGTGTGTGTGTGTGTGTGTGTGTGTGTGTGTGTGTGGGGGTGCTCCAGCTTTGGCTCTTATTTCTCCACCCCCACAGTCTACCCCCCTTCCTTCATTGTGGGTTCACAGTGCTGATACTATTTCAGTTTTATATCTCACCTCCACCGCACCCTTATGAAATGCTGATTTACTTCGTTACTGTACTCCCCGGTGTTTGTCTAAGGCCGTGTCTGTGTGTGAAGGACCGGCTGATTCTGAGCATACGTGTGGTGCCCCGGTGCTGACAGCACCTTCGGCGCTGGTGACAGAGGTGACAGATCTCTTCATTATCGCCATCCGGTGACACGTCGGCCCGGCGCTCTGCCAGCATTGTTCCAGTGCCTTTTTTTAAATCGTGCCCCGTTCCAAAAGGGCCTGGGTCCAGAGTGCAGCCGGTCTTCAGCCGCCTCCGTCACCTCGCTAGGCTGCTGGCACGTCAGCGTGTGTCCGGTCCGGATCCGGCTCGCTCGCGAAAGCGGGGTTTGGCTCGATTCACGCCGACCCGCTTCTGTGCGCCCCTGAGGATCACAGGGCTGATCTAAAGCTGATTTCACATATGGTTTGGACCGGTGGTCCCATTACAGTCCAGTGTTTCCTGTGTATTTGAAGTGGTCCTTCTGATTTACGCTTTTACAGTGAGGCATCCACTGCCATCTGCCTGCTCTGCTGGGAGCTTTGCAGTCTCCAGGTCAGCTGCACACTGGAGGACAGTGAGAAGGCCCCCCCAGCCTGCATCCGTGGATTCATAAAACCAGTTGCCAAAAACCCAGAGCCGTCAGCTCCCAGCTGCCTGAGCGGGGGCTCCGGTCCGGTCCATCAACCCGTCTGCTTCTCACCACTAATGAAGCGGAGGAAACGCTGGAAACCGACTAAGTGGTTTTGTGTTCTGGAGCTGGAGGGAGGTCCAATCGATACAGGATCAATCCACCATCTGGGTCGTGGTGCCAGACTCTGGAATGCTTACTGAACGCACGCATGCAGTCGCATGTATACACACGCAGGCACGTCTGACATGCATGGCTGTGCGTTTGGGAGTTTGCCACTGACTTATTCCACTCGCTAATCCATAAACCTGAAATCAAAACTCAGGAAGAGACCAAACATGCTGACATCCCACAAGTTCCTGGAGTTTTATATGAACGTGTTTGTTTTCTAGCTTCGGGATGAGACCCCACTTGACTGACTTGTTGACGTTTATCCATTCTGGCCATGATGGTGGACGTGACCAGGAGGATGTTAAGCAAATTCACAAACGCGGGGGACAAACATTGAGATCAGATGTCACTGGTAGCCCCCAGCTCCACAGGTGCAGGCCAGCAGTGTTTATACTGACCCAGGCCCATGTGACCTCAGCTGCTGTCTGCCTCTGAACGTGTGCCCCCCCCCTCGCCTGACTAGCATCTACGCCCTCTGGTGTGCTGCACTTTGGTGAGTTTACAGAACAACTACCTTATTTGCAATATAAGTTCTTAACATGATTCCATGTCACAGCTACTCTGAAATACACCATAGCCATTTAATCACCGTCCTCTTACAAGATGCAGACGCGTCTATAATTATTGTACTGGTGTTCTGGTCCAGTTAGCACCTTCATGGCCTGGCTTCTGGCACTGTTTGGATGTATTACAGCCCTTTTGATCCGCCCACTTCTCATTAATATTAATAGTGGTTAGCACCTTCATGGCCTGGCTTCTGGCACTGTTTGGATGTATTACAGCCCTACAGCCCTTTTGATCCGCCCACTTCTCATTAATATTAATAGACTGTGGTTTGAGTGACAGGGCACCCAAGACTGTATTATCTCTCCTTCCATTTGAAGCCCACTTTGTGATTCCCAGTGCACCATGTCACAATCCCAGTCAGCGACATTTCCAGAAGTGGGATTGCTCCAGGCGCGTTGGACACACTGTCACACGCGTCTTCGGCAGGCTGTGGCTGCACTTTGACCATCAAAGCGTCGATGCCGCCTCTAATTCAGCCCCCACCTCATCTGCTCATCTGCACCACTGAGAAGTAGGTCAGAGAGGAGGGGGGGTGGGGAACAGGCTCCATCTCCTCTCTCTCTCACCTGCCCTCTCTCGCTCTCTCTTCCTCACCATCTCCTCCCTCTCTCCCTCCCTTTCTTCCCCAGACTGCCTCCTCCGCCCTTATCTTCCTGCTCTAGCCATGGAGTTTTAGTGCTGTGAGACGGGGATCTGACCCACCCTCTATCTCTCCCTCACTCACCCTCTCCCTCCCTCTTCCTTGCCCTCTCCCCCTCTCTTCCTTGCTCATACTCTCCCTCTCTAACCTTCTCTCCTTCGCTTACCCTCTCTCTTTTCCTCTCTCTCTTTATTATTCTCTCTCACCCCCTCTCTCCCTTGCCCTCTACCTCTCACACCCACTCTCCTTCGCTCTCCCTCTCCCTTGCTTGCGCTCTCCCTCTCTTTCCCTCTCTCCCTTGCTCACCTTCCCTCGCTCTCACCCCCCCTTTCCCTTACCCTCTCCTCCCTCATTATCCCTCATTTTCTCTGTCTCTCTTCGTTTCCACTCCTCACCATCCTGCACAGCTCGCAGTGTGAAAACCTTTCACCTTTGCTCTTCAATGCTGTGCCCCCCTCACGCCCCCCCCCCCCCCAGTCTGGTTTCATTTTTCTGTTAGCGGGACGCTTCCTTTCTGGCACGAATGCCTCCTAACCGAAGGGGAAGACCTATTGTTCCCCATGCGCAAATTAATAACATTCTTGGGGGGCGGTGGGCCAAGCTGGACACAAAGGGTGGGCGGCAGAACGCGGCGCGTTGGGTGGGGGGCACATGGGGGTGGACAGTGCTGATTAAGATCAAAGGAGGCCAAGCCACAGGACCCTGGACCATGTGCCTCCCCGACATCGTCATGTCACTGTGGAGATGCTGATTGGGGTCAACTCCCTGCCACCCTCCCATCACAAACCCGTGTTTCAGTGATGTGGTCGCTGATTGCCCCCTCTCTCCATCACAAACCCGTGTTTCAGTGATGTGGTCACTGCCCTCTCTCTCCATTGCCCTTCTTTTCCTGGGGGGTGCACCTCTCACCATCTTCCTTTATGCATTGGCAATCATCGGCCCTCTGCCAGCTACCTGGGGCTCTGTGTGGTCGTCTCTGACCTTTGCTGTCATTTTCTGGGCAGAAATGTCAGCTCTTTGATTCCAGAACAGCCTGAGTATCTGCAGAAAATGGGACCGTAGGTTTTCATGCGTGTCTGTTTGCCAGAGATTATACCACTGCAAAGTCAAGACAGTGGCTTTTTTAGATTTTTTTTTTTTTACTGAAATCTAATCTTAAGCATTTTATTTTATTTTCTAACACTTTATAGCTAAAGTTTTTAACATTTTTAGTTCTTTAATCTGTTTTAATACCTATATGCTCTTGCCATGAATATAGCCCTAGTTGCTAAGATGACCTTCAGTACCAACATAACTAACTAACCTCGCCCACTTTGTAATGGACACTCACATTTGCCTTTTGTCAGGGTCAGGGCCTGGATTTGGGACCGTACTTGAGGTTTGGGCGTGCACAGTGACCTTGCACCATGGCCACCACCCTCCCAAAAGCCCCCACCCCTTTCCTGAGCGAATGTGTCCACAGACGAGCGCTCTGACACACCACCTCCTGCTACGCCTGGTCCCCCTTCTGCAGTGCGTCATGGAGATGATATGGCAAAGTGTAAGAGGTAATCCTCACAGGTCCCCATTAAAAAGGCATTAACCAGCCTGTGCCCATTCCTCTGTGTCACTGGCCCCGGGGACACTGCTTGCTTTTGACCATTTTTGGGGATGTAACCCTACGGCCTCCTCCGGCGTGTCTGACCCCGGTGGGCCGAAGCAGACAAGGCCCTGTGTGAGAATCCTCTGCCGCATGTTTGGTTTAAGACCAGATACGAAGCAGCCGCTATTGGGGGCTGGGGGACTCACACGCCTTTAAAATCAGCCTGGCGCCCATACTTTTTTGACGCACGCACGCATACACGCACACACACAGACACACACATGCACACACGCATGCATGCACACACACATACTGTACATACATGGATACACGCACGCACGCACGCACACACACACACACACACACACACACACACACACACACACACACACACACCACATTCCTGCATGGTTATCTAAGCAGTTATTTAAATCTCTGCTGGTGAGTTACAGTTACAGTCCCAGCTGACCACCATGTAACGATGACGTTCACAGCATCTTGGCCGACTCTACGTCCTGTATCAACTCAAAACTGTGCACGGGGGCACTGTCCTGGCTCTGGTCCTGGAAGCTGTAAAGAACTTCGACCAGGGGAATTTGGGTGGGCAAAATCTCAGAAACTGCCAAGGAAAAGCCAGTGTGCAATTGGTCGTTATTATTGGTCGTTATTATTGGTCGATGCTTCATGAATAACAAAACAACCAACTGTGGGGATCTGTTGGCCTCAGAACTGAAAGTTTTGCAAATACAATGACCGGAAATGAAAGGATAATACAAGAAAGAAAGGTCTGCTGCTGCAGATAGAACTCTAGAAGCCTGTTTTTAGGACTCTATAAGCCCGACTCTCCAGCTCGCGGTATCCCTGTGACGGATCTCGTTTTTTTCCCAGAATCCCCCTGGGCCGCAGATAAAGTGAAAGGCGTTCAGAGCCGGAGTGTGCCTACGTGCGGGGGACGAGCGCAAGTCAAAACTGCGGAAATGCTGCCTCTCCCTGCCTGCTTTCTCTCCTTGGTTTTTTTGGTCCTCTTTATCTGAAAAGAGGCAGTTTTCGGAAATGGACGGCAAAACTGCAGCCCTCCTTCTTCCTCCTCCTCCTCCTCCCATGGACGCATCATCTCGATCTCAGTAAATATGGCCATCCTGTTGGATAACGGAGTGTGGCTCGCATGGCGGTTGCGTTTCTGTGACGTTTCTGACAGATGGCGGCTCACGGAGAGCGTGGTTCTGCGGGGTACCGTTGATCGAAACTGGAAGGCGGAGGACTCTTAGAAGCCACGTGGCTGTACAGGCGAACCACAAGATGCCTCTGGGTATCCTTGAAACAAACAAACAATAACCATTTGTTTACAAGAGCTGCTTTTTCCTTGGAGGGGGAAATATATCAGCACTGAAGACAGGAGGGGCTGCCTGTCCTCTCTCAGTGTTATTAATAGATACTTCACTGTGGGGGAGGGACAGCTCAGAAGTTTCAAAAGGACAGATGCAGGCCAGATTTACCAGCCGCCATCTAATTTTAAGCAGAACTAAGCAATACCATTTTCCGCCATTATGATTCAAAAGTCAACTTGGTGCTAGAGGAAACGTTTATAATGAGGATGACGTTTGACAACAGAAAGGCCACTGATGACCTTTGACTTGGTGATGACATTAAAGGAGGGGCCCCTTAATCCAATCCAAATTCCCGTCAGAGAGGAGATTAAATAGGTGGACGCGACTGTCGACCACATTCCGGGTGGGTGTAGATGACCGTGAAGGTGCGGAAACACTTTGCCTGAGAGACGAGAAGCCAGACCTAAGTCATTGAAGCATCCACCTGTTTGAAGGTGGAATATGTGTAATTGACAGGTGGGGGGTTAATTTTAGCAGCTTCCCCCCAACAGCCCTTGGAATGAATGTCTTTTACCTCCCTGCCGTATGGAAATTTCACAGGGGGGGGGAGGTTTAACGGCAGGGCAATAAACAGGAGATTAAATCGGCATGGTCTGCTGGGTGACAGGAGCCAGGTGTCGACCGACTGTGGGGGGGTCCGTTTCCCCTGCTGACCCCCTTTTGCTGAACATGAAACTAACACGCTCTCACAGGGTGGGGGCACACTCGCCAAGCCAGGTCATTCAAATTCCCGTTTATCAAAGGGTGGGGGGGGGGCGCTGCACATTCCATGCCCCCCCTTCATTTCTAACATGATCACAGGGCTCTGGTGAAACCTTAGCTTAGGTGTGACCCCACATTCTCACGTGCCCCCCCCCCACCCCCCATTCGGCTGGAAAGGCAATCACTCGCATCCCAAAACCCCAGAAGGAAATAAAGCATATCATCGCCCTCCCCCCTGTCACGTCCCCCAGAAATACGTTGGTGCTCAGGCCAGAGTTCGCCAGCTAAGGAGATCACACTCACTGTCAGGACTTTCACTTTGGCTGTATGGGCCAATTTACGCCCATGAAAGTCATAGTTCCCAGGTGCTTAAGCCACGGTAAATGGATACACCTGTGCAGTAATTACACTAAACAGAAGCATGTGCTTATCAGCTGACCTCTCCCTGCAGGTTAATGCTAATAGCTAATTACTTTATACAGCTGCAGGTATGATTGTTTTGTTTTTTTGGCTTGTTTTTCCCACAAGCTTATTAGCAATAGTGTCAAACTGGAGGCGCCCAAAGACATCCAGGGCATCGCCCCAGTGACCCACTGTGGGCGTGGCTGCCGGTCTCGCTAGGCATTGTTTGCTGAAGGTCATGTCCTCACAGGGGTGAAAGGTCAGCAGCTGACCGTGGGCCCGTGGGCAACGTCTGGAATGTCTCACAGACCATTTTAGGCGCGTGGACAGGAGAGTCAGTGGCATGCCAGCCTTTGGGAGTCTCCATGAAACTCTCTGAATCAAAGCACTGTGTGCTACCAAAAAAATGTTCAATGGATCACAAGCTGTAGAAACTGTTACCACGGGCAACACTGTAGTCACTTTGTTTCACATGCAAGTAGGGAACTTCCCAGACATATTTAAAAAAAAATGTTACAATTTCTCCTGCTGCTAGGCCGTCTGCCTCTCCTTACGCTTCTGCCGTCAGTGTTCTCCCAGGCATGACAATACAGCACCAATGCATCTCTGACTAGCATTCCGCCCATTAGCTTGCTGCTAGAACTTAGGAATGGAATGGATGCCGAAATTAAAATCCGAGCTGTTTTTTATTTTCAGAAAACTGTTTGCGTGATTCCCCTGCCTGATCACACACCTCCCACTCCACTTTCTATTTACCCACTGCTGAGCGCCGAAGTCTTGAATGACAAAGAGGACCAGTGGTCCCAACAGCACTTCTCACCACTCAGATGACTAATGGATGGCGCTCCCTGAGACCAAGCTGTATTAACTTCCCTCTCCCTCCTTAACTTTCAGCGGTGTCGCCACGACTCTCAGTCTTGGTCCCTGTGTTTGACCTTGAGGTCATGGGAGTCTCAGTTTCTGGCATTCTCCATATAGGTGGAGAAACAGTAGGCTAAGAGGAGGGAAAACCAGCCTGGACCAGCAGACCAGGTCTGTGAGGAGCATCCATCAAAGACCCAACGTTTGGAAAGGAGGTAGACAAAAGGTCATGGGGAAACTACATGGATTTCATGGATTGATCATATGAACTTTTACTGCCTTGCTACAGATGGGGAATTTATGAGTATGCTTGGACCTTCCCTTAGGGGGCACCGCTGAGCTATGAAGGCCCTGTACCACATTCAAGCATCTTGGATAGATAGCTGCAGCTTCAGCATGTTAGAAATATCTTTGATTTCAGAGTGAATTCAGGCTCCCTGACTTGCTGGGACTATGTCCCCGGTCTCGCTCGCTCGCAGAAGGAAGGCTCCCTGATTGGCTGGGACTATGTCCCCGGTCTCGCTCGCTCGCTCGCAGAAGGAATGCTCCCTGATTGGCTGGGAGATTGCCTGACTGTCCCGACAAGTGGCTTCCGAGGCTGAGTACACCCCAGTCTGGAGACCTCCGCTCACTTCCTCCCTCAATTCCTGGCATTCCTGATGCTTTACAAACTCCTAATATGGATCCCGCTAATCACCCAGGGGGATGTGACTGTTCATTCCTTCCCTGTCCTGCAGCCTGTCATCCGCCCCCACCCCCAGCCCGCACTGCCTCTCACAGCCCTTGCTTCCGGCCTGCAGAAATTTATGGGCAGCTTTCCATGCCGTATCCCCTCTAGCCCCATTCCATATCCCCATGGCCCGTCACCAACCCGACTGTAATCTCCCCTAAACATTTCACAAATAGCTGAGTGTTGCTGTTCACAGCCTCAGATGACAGATTACAGTTTGGCTGCTGTTCTCAGACAACACGTACACCATGAAAATGAACCGCTTATAGACAAACAACTGCTGCTTTCCCATGTCATTCTTCCAAAGAATACATAATGATATTTTACCCATTCTACACATTTCTCATGCCTGATACACCACACTGCAAAAAGAGCAGTTAAAACTGAGAAAACAGGCTGTAGTAAAAAGGGAAATGGCAACAAGATCAAGCAGGAAAAGAACAAAACAAACAGCAAAGGAATAAAATAGCAGCTAAAGGCAATTAAATTAATGGTCAGAAAAAAACTGAACCATTAACATTTGGAGAAACTCTGTATAGTCTGGATAAGTGATCCTGCACCCTGTCTGTCACCCTCTTCCTATGTGATATTTTAATGGCGGAGACAGACAGACCATCCCGTTGCTCAAGGAGGATCCATCCAGCAGCCCTGCAGCAATGCCCCTGTGCTCATGTTTAACAACCTTCCAATGCCATGTTCAACAAACACGGCACTTTTGTCTGGAACCTCCTGAGCCACACAAACCCAAGCTGCTCCAGGTCTCCTCATCTCCGTCACCCTGTCAGTTGCTCTGCTTTGGTGCCTTCGCCCAACAATTGCACGCACCCATGAAAGTGTTAGTGAAAAGGCCGCTCGACGCCCAATCATCACTGACAGAGGGCAGCCCCCCCCCCCCCCACGCTAACCCAGGCTAAATGTCATCAGCACCGACTTGCCCATATGGGCCGATACCCCTAGCATGCTTCGCTTTCACACTGAGCTCCCCTGCTTCTGTTTATGCCCCCCCCGAAAGCTGCCCCTCATACCCCTGTTCAGCATGCTTCCTTCTTATCTGCTGCTCGACCCCAGCCCCCCATGTTAACAAGACATCATGCTGCACCATTCTTGTGGCTCGTTCCCACGGCGCCACTCACCTCCTGGATCACGGTAAACTGAACCCATAGCCCAACGAGGGGGGGGTGGGGAAGGGGGGGACGGTGCAAATTGAAATGTCGGCCACAGTCTCCATCTTTTCTACAGGATCCCTTGAGCCCAGACCCCCCCCCGCCC
>JAODJW010000062.1:26875152-26886719 GCA_026777045.1 Hyperopisus bebe
TCCGCGGTTTAGCAGCCGCGTCGGTGATGGGAGCGCAGGCAAGGGGGAGACAGGAGAGACAAGCCAAGCGACTAGGTCTCGGCCAGCTGAAGCTCCACGAGGCTGGGGGTCAGCTGGATCGCAAGGGGGGGGAGGGTCAGCCGGACCACATGGCTACAGGAGCATCGGCTGCGGAGGTCTGCTCACGGGTCGGAGGAAGCTACGGGCTTCGAGTGTCAACCAGCCAGTGTCATGCAGCGTCCCCACAGATCCAACACAAACCTGCCCTCTTTCCACAGAGACGGACACACACAAGCTGGAGGAAGCAGGAGACCATGGAGGGGCTTGGCTTCGGCAAACAGAAATAAAAACGGGGGCGGGGCGGGCAAACGTCTGATGGATTCTTAATTAGCAACAGTAAGCAAAGTCCTGTGCAGCTACCTTCCTAAGGATGGATGTCATGTCTTGGAGTTTAGCTTCCATAACATACTGATAATCATCGGCAGAGGAAGAGGAGCCTGAGTCAGACTAACCGGCCGGGGGGCAGGGGGAGAGGAGAGGGACAAATGCGAGAGTCAGAACGGAGAACAGACGGACAGACAGACATGGACAGAGACAGACAGAGAGACAAATGGACAGACAGACGGACGGACGGACAGACAGATGAACAGACAGACACAGACAGAGACAGACAGAGAGACAAACGGACAGACGAACGGATGGAAGGACATAGTGACAGACAGACAGACGGACAGAGAGATGGATAGGCAGACAGGCACTGCGTGGTGTCTGATAGATCATGCATATACAAAATCTTAAATTATTGTTAGTAACAAATCCGAGTGGGGAAAGCAAAAACTAGATAAAAGCTAAATTAAAAAATCATACAGATGGGAATGATATGCATGTATGTGTGTTACTCTGCTGATAAAGCAGGTATCATTCCATCTGATAGTGAAGGCGAGTTTTTAGCCCACATGTGTGTGTCTGGTACAGTCCTTAGCCTTTAAGACACTGAGTCGATTAGCAAAAATTCATTTTAACTATATTCATATTAATGGAAAAATAAATCGTATGACAGCTAGAAGGCAGTTGGTTATATTTCCATTGTTAAGTGACAGCAGTGCTTCACGATGTAAACATTAGGCAGCCTATGCGTGTGTGTGACGTGGGAGAGTGACCACAGTCACGTGACAGGGCCCCGTGGTCAGCAGGAACCAATCAGGGCCACAGATGCCACACGCAGCCACCTGACATCAGATATGTCATGTGAAGATCACAGGTCCTGTACAGTACAGTCCCACTTATCGTGGTGCAATGCAGACCTGATACTCAATAAACAATCTTATACGTCTCTAAGTTTTCAAAAATATATCCTTGGTGCGAGTGTAAAGTGAAATGCGTTATTTTATTTCCCTGCAGACATTACATTTTTGTACCCTCACAGCTCCCAGCCAATGGAATGTGAACTGTCTGGAGGTCCCCGAAGACTGCGTTGGAAAACACTGTCCTAAGGACAGCCTGAAGTTTCTCCTTGATGAAATGATGCGGACTCTGTTACCTTATTAGACCAGCTGAATACTAAGTGCTGAGATATCAGGTAAGAGAATATCAGCTGGCTACACTTCTTTCTTGGAACAGAGACATGACAGAATCGATATGAACATGGTCACCTTCCATGGGAACAGGCCTGTGGTCACATGATTTTAACTAGAAGAGGGGAGGAGCTGTTACCTTGGTGAGGGCCGCTATCCTCTGGGCCAGCTCCGCCTCCACCTCGGGCAGCGTCTCCGCCTTCCTCATGGTCTGCTGAAGCTTCTGCTCAGCCAGCTCCAGCCTCTCCTGCAGCTGCCGGTTCTTCTCCTCCATCTACGGATGGATGGGGAGAGTTTACTCCTATTCCAACTAAGGTGGTTGCACAGCCTTGACGAAATGCTGTAGTAGCGATAGGGACAAGAACCTATATTGAGTCTGATTAAAGACCTTGAAGGATAGAGTCCGGGTCAAGACCAAGACTTTGGGAGGGTCGAGACCAAGACTAGAAAAAGTGATCCAGAGAACGTTATTTTGGGCCACTGTATGCTGTGGATTATATGTAGATGGTAAGACAATAAAGATCCACTTGACTTGACAATTAAAAGTAAAATTGAATTTAAGCATGACAATCCTTTGATCTCAAGCATTAGTATTTAGTCACAAATACCCAACATTGTATCACTGCTCATCAAATTTTCATTTGATCTACTTATCATTGTGAGCTCCTGTATGAATAAGTCAAAGCAAGTTTTCACTGGTTATACTGTTTTTATGAAATGTAAACCCAGCGCACACTGTAATTGTAGAGTGCATACACCTAGCCCTTAACACGTAACTGTAATGTTTTAGACTAGTCAGGATGAAAAACAGAGAAAGAAAGATAATTTGCACTATCTCTGAGTATGCCTGCTGTTTCATCTAAAGCTGATACTGTAATGATAAGAGAAACCAATAAAAAACTTGTCTAATTGCCATGAAAACAGCAGGTTTCATAATACCTGTGTAACTATAGCAGGATTTTATGGGGAGAACTACCCAAGTGAAACCTAAATGGTAATCATACTCATTCTGGTTCTACCACTATCCATTGTACTGAGCATTTTAGAACTTGCAGTGCAGAGAAGCGTGGTTGCATGCAAGACAATCACACTTGTGATTAATGTGGTCAAATCAAATAGTGATTGAAAATGACATTGTGTCTGTTCTGAAGGGATTCCCTAAGTAGCACTGCACTCTGGGACAGTCTTTTCAAAAACAAATAAAATAAAATAACTGCAGTATACAGGCAATTCAACAGATATAAATAATAGAAGATTTTCATTTTATTAATTGTATTTTGTTTTATTATCGTGTGCCCTTACTTTGAGAGGAGTAGGTGGAATGAGCAAGTTTATCACTGATGGAAAAAAAAACACAGTCTTGCACTAAAATTCCAAACCAAGCCACTCTAGTTTGAGATCAATTCAAGACTGAGCAGAAATGCTTTCAATTCTGAGACAAGAAGTGGAAAAATTGGTCTTAAACCAAGACCGGACTCAAGTACTACAACACTGCGCTCAGGTGAGGTTGATTTACAGATGAGCATGGAAGCCTCCAGTATTCATGGGTCACTGAACATCACCACCACCATTTCAGCTAAAATGGGACAAAAATCAGAAAAGATCACTATACTGTACATTAAAACCTTCTGGGTTGGACATGCTGCACAAAATCTAGCTCTCTCTTCACTGATTTCTGCATCTACGGATGATGCCTAATAGATTTTTTTTACTTTTTCCCTCCAACTCTTGGCAATGAGACTAATCAACATCTCAAAGCTTGTTAAGCCCTGTGATGCGCTTCTCATCAAACACCCTGCAGCTTTTGATGTCAGGAATCTCCTTCCCTTTTCCGGCGACTGCTAGGCAACCGCTGCGCCGGGGACAGATGTGCCGGTTTCCGCAGCACTGGTTAGCTGCACTAATCACACAAAATCCTATTTAATCAGTGCATGTAGCAAGTAGGGGCTCCTTGGCTCTTGAACAAGCACCTTCAGGAGACCCGGGGGACTACCAGACCCCGGAGCGCCTCTGCTTGAAATACATCCAGTGTGCGGCCCATGTTTGTTGGCATGGCAACAAGCAACGGCACCTGGTTCAGTGACATATTCAAACCCAAGTCGTTGGGGCCTTGGAGAACAAGGATAAATGATCCTTGGAGAACACCCCCCCCCCCAAAAAAAAAGACCTTCTCTGAGTCTATGACTTTGTGAGAAAAGCACCGGGGCCCCCTCACCTGTCTCAAGAAAGCCTCCTTGTTGGCCAGCTCATTCTCCAGCTTGTCACTGATGTCGTGCAGTGAGGTGGACTCCCGCTGGGCGCTGAGGTAACGCTTCTCCAGGGTGACGATGCGCTCTTCCATGTCCTCCTTCTGACACATGGCCTGAAGGATTGCATCACCTCATGTCACGGATGTGTATCCATGTCCATCGCCCCTCCCCACGCACACAGAATAACTCACAATAAAATAGCACTTTACTCCCCCACAAAAAGCCTGAAAAATTGCCTGATTTATTTTTTTTTCAAACCCAGAAGATCAGCCATCTTTAACTTGCAATGTGATGCTACCATAGTGGCTGATGATATTCACGATATATTTATAATCAGCCGGCTGGATTGACTCTTCATTGACTCTTCGTTTTCCAGTGGCACAAACACAGTTTGGCAGGACGTGTCCTACATCCAGCTTCTCTTGTCCTGCATTTGCAATTGAAGAGCAAATTTCCGAAACTGCCTCAGTCCATTTGTTGTTGTTTTTGAGATGAGGCCACCAGTGACCTAAAGTCAGGTTTCCTCATCATATGTTATGGAACCAAAACATCCTTAGTCCTCACGTAATCCAACAAAGTACTTTCTTAAGATTTCCAAAAACTCCTCATATTTACTTGAGAACTTATCCCGTCCACAAATGCCATGGAATGAGTGAGTTTTGACATCTGCTCTTCACTTATAAAGAGTCAACCAAACGAGTGACAATACAATCGGCGAAGCAGCTACCTCCTTGATGTCTCTCTGGTACTTGTTGTTCATCTCCTCGGACTTGATTAGGTCCTTGCGGGCTGTCTCCAGCTCCTGCTCCACCTCGGACACGCGCGAGGCCAGCGAGGACATGCGCTCCTTCATCTGGGCCAGCTCGTAGTTCTGCTTCTCCAGCAGCTCCTGCAGCTCCACCACCTGGCTGGCCTCGCTGACGGTCTCCATGGCGCCATTGGACAGACGCTGGTCACAGAGAGACGGAAGGCCTGAGCGTCTGGGCAGCCAGAGCTGAGGATGCGTCTTACACCTCAAGCTGCAGGTAAGAGCTATACGATTTTATTACTGCTTCAGCAGGGTAAGAATTACCAAGAAGTCAGTGTTATTTAAGGAGATCATTTTGTCATTTATTTATATGGTCCACTTATCATAAAGAAGAACAGTATGGATTATATTAAGATATAATATTTCGTAGTGAGGCAAGGCCCATAAATGTTTACAGAAAAAGATCCAGGTTCCCACTTCCTTCCAAGGTTAATTAAAGTCAAGGGCAAAAACAATGACAACATTGTATTGTATGAATGATTGCCTCATAAATACTTGTAAATAAAAGAATAATTTTCAGCAGAATTTTAAAACTTTAAACATAAACGCTTTTTGTGGCTACAAGCCCGGTATCATCTTAACAAAATGTATTACTTTTCTAACAGCTTCTGACAAGTGAACATGGGAATCACACCTTGGAAGGGATATTATATGCAAATTGCAAAAAATGGTTGCTGAGCACAATTGGATTCACGCTTTAGTCTGCAGCCTTATTTAGCTCCAGTTGGGAGGCCTTGCTTGCAGACACAATTTCCTGCCTTTCGCATTAACAAGGGGTTTCTTTTCTTGGATAATTCCCTCCACTACAGATGTTAACAATCCATCTGTTTACTTTGGTGAAGTAAAGACTGAGAATGAGTATATAAAAGGGGCACCGGGGAGCCGTGGGCTGACCATAGGGCTTGACTACCTCATTGTCACTGTCATTACAGGCATGGCTATAATGCAGTCTGAAGATAATCAGTGAAGATTCTTGCCCCCATGGTTTGTAATTCTGAGCTCCCAGCTGGTTTCTCTAAATCAGGTGTCATATTTATCCAGCTTTAGTACTTTAGTTAACCAGTTAATTGTTTTCTGGGTGCATTTTGTGAAACCTGGTAGGACCCTGTTGGGTTTTCCTTATATAATGACCCATCTGGGCCAGCTGAGATTAGTTGGTTCCATGGTGTAGTCAATGACGCTTCCTGAGAAGGACTGGGATGGACCAGAGCAAGCTTCTATGCCTAAATTCAGGACAAGATGCTGATGCTGTCTGAGAGTGATGGACGAGGACTTCACTTCTGCTTAAAGCTGCTTCTGCTTCACTGTTCAAGTACATAAACTTGAACCATTGATAATAATATTTCTTGCTGGAATTGGTGCAGACATACAGGGACAATATGAACACAAAAATGTAATAAAAAAGGAAATAAATAAGGGAATAATAATAATAATAATAATAATAATAATAATAATAATAATAATAATAATACATATAAATCAAAACTGCACCTCATAAAATATAGGAAATAAATACAAATTCCAACTCTTACAAACATTATATACATATAATTATATGCGATTTAGAGAAGTGCAGGTATGATTGCAAGTTCTACTAAGGAACTGAAAGACCAAATTCTGCTTGGGAAACCTAGACGGTGCATCTGCCTCTGGAAAGCCATTAGAAACCTTCTAGAGCAATGCCCAGCCGATCCTCGAGGACCCACAGATGGTCCACGTTTTTGCTCCCTCCCAGCTCCTTGTGAAACAGTCCACATCTGAAGGGAGCAAAAACGTGGACATTTGAGAACCCCTGCAGTGGTGTCAAATTAAAGCTACTTTTGCTTTCAGACTGGGGATTTCAGAGTTTGTATCTTCATGCTGGCATGAGAAACCTGGTGTAATATTGCTTCTTCTTTACTAGCTTACCTACTGCAGCCCCAAAGAAACAAGCGTTTGAAGCCTTTGTGGAGGCTCATTAAGTATAATGTATAATGTGGGTCAGGATTTCTGCTGCTTGTTGAAAAAGGAAATGACCTCATTAAAGCGACTGCCTTTTAAACAGTGTATTGTCTCATTCACCTTTTATGTTGCCAGTGATGAGCTTGACATACCCTTTCGACTTTGGTCTGGAATACAGATGGCAGTAATGGTGTATTTCTAAGCCACAGTTTTAACTCCCCATGTAAACCCATGGAACGAGTTATGGTTGGCCCACCTTGCTGTGGGCCTTCTGGCTGATATCGGCACTCTCTTGCAGCTCCTCTGCGCCCTCCCCGGATGCCACTTTCCTCTGGATGCGGGCATTTTCCTCCCGTAAGGCTGTGATCTGGGGAGGGGGGTTAGTGGGAAGGACCCAACCCAGAACTAAGTCGTTGGAGACGCACTGGGGAAGCCCAGCACACAACAAGTATCATTAGATCATCAATGAGACATCTCGTCACACGTCTAACGGTGACTCCTGTTATAACAAGTGTCCCTCCAAGGTAAGACATGATGCTCAGGATGATTAACATCATGATAACTGAGCCTTGTGAAACTCCTGGTTTGAGCCAGCCAGAACTTACCAAAACCATCTGCTGTCTTTTATTTTCATGCATTGCAGACAACGTCAGCATTTAAGATTTTCTCGACTTGAGCTGTCTGTGAGGAGATGTTGAATCGAACAGTGTTTACCCAGAGCATTATCTTTGGCTGGAGACTCGGGTAGTAAAACCAACAGGAAAACATCAGTTTGAAGGGAGAATAAACACAGCAGTAGGTGCCCTCTAACTGCTTGTTTACTGGACTTTGTTTTGAATTCATTTTCTCAGCCAGGACTTTTACCTGAAGCAATTTTTGCTCATTTCACAGCTGGAAATATTAACAGGCCCATGCAGTTTAAATGTCTTTCCCAAGAATTCTGCAGCACCGAGTCGGGCTTGAATGTGCAGTCTACACGCTCCCTGGTTACACAATACCTGCATGTCCATACGACACAATACGAATCACTCATGTAGCTTCTCAGCGTTAGACTCTCTACTGGCCACAGAGACGCGTGTCACACCTCTGCAGAAAACAGGATTCGTGCAGGAGACTGACGTTTCCCATCAATTTCTACATCCTGCCTATTTCAATGCATTTTCTCCATCTAAACCACATGAATAAAACAATGATGTCATTAATTTTCAGAAGACACTTTGTCTGTTTGCCATCAGACCTTCTTAAGCCACTCTCATCATACTGTAGATTATTAGGCATCCCATTACTGATAAAGTTTACAGCTCAAAGATGCAGCGACGTGCTGTCATCTGGTACGGGAAGCCCCAGGCTAATTCTGAAAATAAATCCCAGTAATTCTAACGTTATATTCCAAAGTGCAATGACACAGTGGACAGGCCTCATGAAGACGTCAGCAGACAGTAGCGCGGATCACAAACCTAATTGCTTTTGCAGTGGCTTCAATCCAGCTGCACAATTGATTTTGCATTAGTGGTGACCAGAGAGGGTTCATAAATGCATAATTTGCCGTCATTATAAACACAGTGGTGTGGCAGATGCAGATATAGGGCTGAGGCTGTTTTTTGTTGCAAAGAATAAAATACCAACTCATTTTTAAGGTTGGTATCATTTCTCCCTCCTCAGATTATAAAGACAGGTAAAGATTTTGTTTCAGGTTAACATGCAGAAATTTCACTGCGCTTTTGCCAAACTGCTTCTTGACACCACTGTAGTTATTCTGAATGTCTACAACGTTTACTTCATTTCAATACTCAGTCCATTTTTCTGTTCAATTCTTCATGACTGATCTCATGATTATAATAATGGTTATGTTCCTCAGCACAGCGGAGATGAAGGCTTCATTTTTGCAGTGGTTTCACACATGTGATCACATGCCATATGGGTGTAATAGAACAGACAGCACTGCGTTCCTTTAGAGACCAAGTCTGATTGTGAATCAGTGGATATTGCACTCATTTCAATAGCACCTGCTGTACATAGAGGATTTTTTTTTTACTTGTAAAAATCAGAACTAAAACTGAAATATTTCATTCACACTCAACACATCTAGATGTAGAAATAACATAATATCAGAGATAGAAAGTTCAGGTTCAAAAAGTACAAATCCCGATCAAGGTTTTGTTTCTACTAAACCTTGAGTTAATACCTTTTGAGTATAAAGAGTCACGGTCACAGAATACTCAATGGGTTGGTTGAAACAAAATCCTGGCCTGGATTTGTACTTTCCGAACCTGAACTTTACACCTCTGCACCATATAATTTTTAAAATGCGTCATTTATAATATGAAGTTTTGTCCATATTCAAGATTCTACCAAAGACTATAGAAAAGAAGCACAAGTTCTATTCAATCTTCCGCACTACGGATTGATGCAGGACCTTTTACTCATCACCCGCAAAGCTCGGTGTGGATTCTCCCCCCAGGAACTGAGCTTCACTGAAGCACAGCGAGTCCTATAATCCTGTCCAGCAACAAGCACCCGATGGCAAACTTGCATCTAAAAGGTCAGGGAGGGTGATATCAGTAAAACGGGATCGCATCCAAAAGTCTTGTGGATCTTGATTTAAAAACTCAACTGGGCAGATGAAGAACACTATGGCTGCCTGATATTGCATTCTGCTTGTGGGCCGTTTGATTTGGGAGAATGTGAGACCTTGCCTCCGTGGGGAGGGAGTGTGTGAGAGACAGATAACAGAGACAGGCCGTAAGAGCGGGAGTGCAGGCGGGAGACGTTGGGGATGTTAGCATGGATACAGGGCCCAGCGGCCGGTGCAGAAAGCACAGATCCACTTCCTTGCCCTTACAGCTGAGACCTATCAGGTTGGGCTGGGGAGCAAAATGAGAAGTGAAACTGACAGACATGCAACTGAGAAAGAAGAAACGGTCCATCCTTACTTCCTGATTGGCGGCCGTCAACTCCTCTTCCAAGGCTGAGACCCTCTCGAGTGAAACCCGCAACCTTTCCCTTACCTAAAGAGAAGAGTGCACTCAAAATACAGGGGAAAGAACAGCCAAATCCATCCAGCTGTAAAGTGAAGAGAGCTGGGATTCAGAGGACAGACAGCAATGCAGTTATATAACTGCCGTGGTCCCCTCTGGGGTCCTGAGAGGAGACCGGAGGCAGATAAACAGGACTGTGAAGCCTCCTTACCATTGGTTTCGGACGTCAGGGTAATGCTAATTGGGGTGGGGGGGTCCCTATATACATTTAGAATTACTCACTGGCACTGGGGGCATGATAACTGTGGTTCATCAGTTTATAAGTTATGATTAGAAAAAAAAAAACACTGCATTATGTGCTCTTTGTTTATGTAAATTGCACCAGTCTATTTTTATCACATTTGAAAAGTCCTCTCGGACAAACAAACAGATGATACATTAAAGAAATGTTAAACCCACAAATACACATACAATGAAGTATAACAAGTGCTTTTGGCCTTTTACCTACCTTTTCATCTAGTGCTTTGTGGTGTTCAAACAGTGACTTGAGAGCTTTGAGAACCTCAACCTCGCTGGAGACGCCAGAGGGCGACTGGGCCTGCCTCTTGACCACAGTCATGCGGAGCGACCGCTCGTGTCTGGACACCAGGCACTCCAAGTGCTCCAGCAGGAGCTGGGGGGGGGGAGGGGGTCAGAAATGTCAGCCGCATGGTCAAACACGCGGTCAGCATGCGGTCAGAACTTCATAATGACTACTGACCCCTAGAAAGAAGTTCTAGGAAATAATTTTTACAAATACCATGTAAATATTACAATTCAAAAATAAATTATTACCTAGTGGAGGAGAATTGTTTACAGAGTCTTGAACAATACTGCAGCCATTTGAGAATGAAAGACAGAAATGATCAGCTTCTAATTTGGACAGGTAATGTTCTGCGAGCTGATGGTGAGCAGATGGCAGGACCTGTGCAATACCCTGGAGGTGGACATGCCCACGAGCACATCCCATCTCAGAAAGAGAACTTCATGCAGCCTCAGAAGAGGTGTGGCAGTCCCTGGAATTTCCAGAACATTTACCTGAGATTTGGTTTCACAAGTGGGCAGCCAGGACTTACTGCAAACCCTTGCTACTGAGCCTGAGGTAGCAGGATGAAAATGCACATCATGCTATTAGACAGGAACAGCCAGGCTGGCAGAAACATCGACTGCCACATTCCCTCTGCTGCGCTGCTCTCCTGTGGCATTCATTAAAAACACTAAATGTGCAGACTTAGCTATAATGCTTTAAAAAATGTGCTAGGTGCTTCCTTCAGTGTTTAGGGGTTTTCTGTGTGGGTGTGTGTGCCTTGTGATGGAGCAGCCCTCAGGCTTCCTGCCATAGGCTGCACTGGAGGAGGGGGTGGCACAATGGAGGAATGGGGTGGCACTGGAGGATGAGTATCATGACAGAAAAAGGGGGTGGCACTGGAGGAGGAGTGTCACAATGGAGAAATGAGGTGACATTTGAGGGGGAGAGTCACAACAGGAAAATGGCACTAGAGGCGGAGTGTCATGACAAAGAAAGGGGGCGGCACTGGAAGAGCAGTGTCACGTTGGAGAAATGTAATGGAACTGGAGGAGTATTGTCATGATGGAGAAAGGGCACTGCAGGAGCAGTGTAATGCTGGAGAAATAGAATAGCACTGCAGGAGGAGTGTCACAATAGAGAAAGAGGATGGCACTGGAGGAGAAGTGTCACAACAGAAGAATGGGATGAGATTATCCCGTGTTATGATGGAGAAAGGGTGCGACACTGGAGTAGAAGTGTCATAATGGAGAAATGCGACAACACTGAAGGACGAATGTCACAATGGGGAAACAGGCCAGCACTAGAGGAGGAGTATCATGATCGAGAAATGGGAATAACACTGGAGGAGGAGTATCATGATAGAGAAACGGGAATAACACTGGAGGAGGAGTATCATGATAGAGAAACGGGAATAACACTGGAGGAGGAGTATCATGATAGAGAAACGGG
>JAODJW010000062.1:26899051-26917152 GCA_026777045.1 Hyperopisus bebe
GGGAGTATAAATCCATAGGTTGCTGACTCAGAGTCTTAATAAGGACCAATCACACTACTGAGTGTCCTTATTTTACACCCCCGCAACCCTCAAGGATGAAGGAGGAAAATACCAGCCACCATCAGATTAGTCGAGGAAATGCCTCAACATCATATTTTGGAGTTTTTTTTTTGAACTACTGTTTCCATGACAAAACCTGTATTTTTTACAGAATCAAAAGCCCCATCGTTCACAAACAAATCCACCATGTTTTATATAACCATTATTACATACCAATCAAAGGCCTTTGAATCACCTTTGAATATACATCCACACTTACAATGTGCAATTAACCATCAGTCCAGAAATAATACTTGACTCACTGAGGCAGATGATAATAGTGTGTTTCAGTTTTGCTGCATTTAAGCTGTCTGAAATCATGACTCATTTGGGGGGTACAGGAAGCCCGGGGAATACCTGCAGTTAGAAAATCAAGTCCTATCAATCCGTCGCTCTCCTGCGGTTTCAGCAAGGTTCTGCCTGGTGAGCCACACGCCCGAGTTTCTCCAGTCAAAGTTAGCGATCAGCCGGAGGGTATATGAACACAGCACAATGCAGTCCAACAAATCCATCTCCAAGTCTCTAGGCCCTGCCACCCAGTTTCACCCGCCAGCTACGCAAGTCAGCCCCAGTGGTGAGAAGGTTTAACCAGACGGTGTGCAAAACGTGCAGCTCGAATCAAGAAAAGCACGGCTTGGATCCAGCACATCTCGGGGGAGGGGGGTCCTGTTCCACCGGCGTGCTCATTCATGCGATATTTATGTTTCTGCTTGCTCATGTCATAGGGGGGGGGTGAATTCTGATCTTCACACTGGATGACAGAAAGAATTCTCTTCAAGCTTTCGCTTACCTATGTGACAAATACTGTATTAACAAATGTGTTATTCATCCAGTTAATCGGGACACGGGTGATGAGTCCTTTCTACCCCCCAGGGGCCGTATGTGACTCAGTGGGCTAAGCCTCTGTGCCTGTGATCAAAAGGTCACCAATTCAAGCCCAGCCTCTGCAGGTCCTTGAGCAAGGCCCTTAACCTCCAGCTCCCCAGGAGCTGCTATGGGCGGCTGCCCTTTGCGGGTGTCTTACACTCACCTACAGAGAGCAAGCTGGGGGAGGTGTGAAGAGAATTCCCCCACAGGGATCAATGAAGTATCAAATATTATTATTATTATTATTATTAGTGATGTTAAAATCAAAAACTTCCATTTCAATGTGGATGCAATACACCCATGATTCTACGCGAGAAAATCATGACATCTGAGTATAGAGTCCTTTAAATGATTGGGTGACTGATTAAAGATGGTCAGGAGCATCACCATGTTGGCTTTTCTTGATGTAAAAGGGCAGCAGAATAGGATGAAACTACACCCTGTGGCATTCTTGGCTGTAGCTGTTAAAGAAAACGAATATGAACGAGGCTGAAGGAGTCTTGGCTCAGATTGATGACATCAGAGTCGCATTTTTTTTAGGCATATGGATTTCAGTGGCTTTAGCCACTATCAGACTGCAGGTTTGCGCTGTCACACACGGGCATCTTTGGATAGCACTGTTAATAGTCATGCATACTTAAGGGTGTGTCAGCAATCTTCCCATGACCCATGCTACACTCAGCTATGGCCAGTAAGAGGTGGCTCTCATCTCTTAGACTCGATGCGGAGCTGTCAGAGATCACATTGTATTCCTCAGACAGCCAAACTTGTACAATTTGTAACCACCACCTTGGAGCAGGTCTATTTCTGAATTTTCAACCTTCAGAAATAATAAAAATAATGTGAACAAAGCATAATATTTACTGCGCACATTACGAGACGCTAAAGAAATTAAAACTGTGTAAAATAGTCAGGCGCCATATATCGAATACATCTAACTGTTATTACTAGCATGTAGCGAAGGTTTATGGGAAGTGGCTCAGCTAATGCTTACATACTTGGAGGAACCATGGAGAAAATTCTAGCAGCTAGCAGTATTAAAAGAAAATGATGGCAAAACAAAACGAAAACTTAAAATAATGATGCATATCTGAAGTATTATTTGCCCTAGGAGTGCCCCCACTGGTACAGGTATATATGGCAGTCTGGAGGGGCCGTTAATAGTTTTTTTTCTACATATGATGTACATGACACTTTCATCAAAAAAGGCTTACGATAGACAGAAAAGGTAGAATTTACGTGTGCTTCATGGGATATGAATTGCTGAGCTTTTCTTTGTTAGCCTAATGCTCTATCGGGTTCAGAACTGCTGACATAATGCTAAATCCTACAATGCCTCTACATTGAAAAAGTTTGAAAAAGAGCCATCAAATGATTATTGAGTTATTATCTTAACAGGTGTCAAAACTGTCCTCTTTTGGCTATCATTATGCAGCACTGCTTCAACTTTGGGGCAGCCTCTTTCAAAATGTAGTTTTAGTTCTTCACACATACAATACCTTTGCAAAGTTTGAAAAAGATCCATCAAACGGTTTCTGAGTTATTGGCTCGCATACCAATGGGTCTGCAGTGGCAGTGGACAAGTGCTAAAGCCAAAAGGTAAAGCTACATAGACTTTGAAACATATCAAAATGAATACACACTCAAAAGGATTAATGACACCATATTCATGTGTAGACACACAACAACCTTTACGTGCAAGTTACCTTCCTTCAGAAGACAATATTGTATGCATACATTACACTGGTATACAGAGATTTTGGTCTTACATTAAATTTACAGTATGGTGCTGATTAAGAATACGACTTTGGTTTTGCCAGATTGGCTCTAGTTTCTGAGATATTTAATAGTTAGCTAATTAATTAATTAACTAACTAACGCAACATGTTTGAAAAGCATTAAGGATTGCAAGACTGTGAATGTGATTTTTATTTTAGTTACAATTAGCAAGTAAACAGTCCAACATCATACAAAAAAAGAAATTTAAAATATCTAACAGTGACAGGAAAAAGTTATGTATGATTTGATTAATTAATACAATATTAATTAGTTATTAATAGTTAGTAATGTTAATGCTTCAAAAAAAAGTACTCTGGATGGTTAAAAAAGACGACTAATGTCTACTAAGCGTGATGCGACCTTTGTTAAAAAGTCATCAAACTGGCAACAATGGGCTCTAAAGCCATCGACTCACATATCAGGGGAGAAAAGCACAAGCGTTTTGTCGAAAGTCGGACAACAACTGTCCCCATTCAGTTGTTTGCCAGTCCTGCAAGTACGACCTCTACAGATAGGCCTACACCCGCTTTGGCAGTGTCTCCGGATAGCACAAGAAAAAGAATGCCTTCAGTACATTCCCCTCAACTGACACCCTGAAAGCAGAAGTGCTATGGACTTTGCAGACGGTTAGCCGACATCACTCCTATACGTCCAATGATGACATTCACACTGTGGTGAGCAATTTGCTGGGACACAGTTAGTAACTGTAGGAAGTTGTGGCCTACATTCCCTTCACAACTCATTCAAGACTGGTTTTGAAGTGTGGATGGTGGAGAAAGTGCTCAAAGCACTACATTTTCCTTTCCACTCTGTACCAGCCAGAAGAGAGGACTTCACAGCTGCAACATCATCCTCAAGATTCCCGCTACCTTTCTGTGGCCATTGGTGCCTCGAAAATTTGCCAGCTGTTGAACGATCATTGGAAGTCTGGCCCTCTATTGTGAAACGTGGACCTGGTGAAGTCAAAATAGGTGAAAAAATCAGGGACATCTTCTTATGACTGCATTTGTGAAGCCCAAATGGATCCCCTTCTTCTGGCCAAACTACATTTTTTCATGGCCCTATCATAAGCATTTCAACCAGTTCTGGCTAAATACCAGACAGGTGTTCCCATGATGCCCTTCCTTTAGAAGGACTTGGCAGATTTGAACTGGGTAAATATTCACCACCACAGTAACAACAGCAATAAATGAACATGCAAACACGCACATGTGAACTTAACGTTAATTTTATTGTCAGACTCTCCTTCAACGCTTCATCATTCATTTCATTACCTAAGACACTGTTAAAGAGTCAAAAGACAGACCAAAAGCTATTGCATTTGTTATCACACACAAGTCGTATTGGGGGAATGCATTATTTTCATGGATGTCCATTATCTCAAAAGCTAGAACTAATTCAGTGGAAGTAATGGGATTTTTGAATTAGCACCCTCAAAATGCCCTAAATCCATTCAAAAAACCTTGGCACCTGAAAAAAAAAAATTGTAGACCTGTGTTATCTTTGAGAAGTTTAATATAGCTACATGCCATAAGCTGATTCATTGCATCATCATCAATCAGGAGGCAATTAGCCACGAGTACAATCGGGGATATTAGGAGAGACATTGACTCCCTCGACTTATTTTGGCTGCCTAGACTTACAAGAGGACCTTTATATCCTCTCCCAAACACAAAGCAAACCAGGGATATCTAAGCCTCTGAAAAAATGTTGAAACTGAAAAAACACTTCTTCAGACAGACTTCAATAAACTTGGAATGCATGCTGAGTTCCACGTTTGCATTCTACAGTGGTCAGCAATGGAATCAAGCTGTCCTCATGGGCCATTTTACTTCAACTTCAACTCCACACTTACTCAAGTCTTTCTTTGGATAGGAAAAATTTGCTGATGACATTTCATCAGGGAAGGGTTCAAACCCTAGTTTTGTACATCTGCTCTTGAAATTTGTGTATAAACTCAAAATTGGATCAATGAAATAGAGAAAACATGTGCATGCAGGGAGGTAACATGCATGCCTTTTTTGACAGATTTTTCCTTTAACTCAAGGAAAAGTATTCACATATAATAGAAACTAAAGAAAACTAAACAGGAATCCAATTACCATTCTTCAACGTGCATTAATGATTCAGTTGTAATTTGACTAAGAGATAGAACGGAAATAAGGAAATCAGGACTACCCTGTTAGGAATGGCCATATAACACTGCCAAATCAACTATGAACCAGCAGGACATTGTAGGTGCATCCAAAATCGCATACTTAGTACATACTACAGTGATACCTCAGTTCTCGAACTCATTAGAACTCAAATTTCTTAAAAGTCGAACCAACCAGTTCGGGAAAAAAAATTACCTAGAGCTCGATCTGAATCTCAGAAGTCAAACCGTGAACGCTGAGAACCGTGAGTCACGCGGCAAGTCTCTCAGCAGAAAGGGTAACGCTTCGGTCTCAGCCTTGCATTCGCTGTGATAGCACCGTGCATGTTTACACTAACTGAATACATATATTTAGACAGTAAAAATACATTTAGACAATTATAGACAGTAACAATAACAATAGTAATCATTATTATATAATAAAATACTTTTAAAAATAAAGATTTCTTATTCATTATTTTAATATTAACAATAAACCATTAATACGTACGTTTAATTATAATAATTTTGTTGTGCCAAGTGGGGACGGAACGGAGACAAATACGCAGACGTCAGGGTGTCGGGGAATACGGGGTTTAATTACAGGTAAGGCAGGCAATACAGAGGAAATACAGAGGACTAATGACAACAACCAGAAACTGCTGATCACACGGGGATTTCACACGGGGTTAACGAGAGGGCGTGGCACACGGAAGGAGCGGACGATCGGGGCAGGACACATTGTTTGCATACGTTTATTTTCTTACTTTATAAATTACTGTTTTCATAAATGTGCTTAGATGTGTTTAGTACAGTATATGCTCTTCTTCTTTTATCCCGTTTACTCTGTGTTTAAATGCTAAAAAAAAAATAAAACATATTTAGGTGTAATGTTTATGGGGCCGGTCCATTATTTCTTATGGGGAAAATTCGATCACAACTTAAACTGTTTAGGATTCGATCCGGAGTTCTGAACGGATTAAATTCGAGTTCTGAGGTACCACTGTATATTTCATTATAAGCCTACTACTCGACTGTTAATGTAGTACATACTATATGTATGAACTTCCTCCTTCATATTGACACAAGTGACGTTCTTCGTCTCTGGTTACAGCTCTTGTGGCCTTGTGGGAAAGCGTAGTGTCCAATAGTCATTTGGGTACCCTCCGCCTACTGTTTGATGTATACTGAGTATTTGGGCATATTCAACTTATTTTGCATACTATATTTTGGCTACTACATAGTAAACATGTGATTCTGGATGCACCGAGAGTGATGGCCCAGGCTAAGCTTTGTAACCGTTGTAATCAATAACCCACCCCATGCGTACAGGTGACAACTAGTGTTACTTAACCCAGCTGTCTCAGTTGGACTCACAGTTTTGGGGTCAACTGAATATGGTCAGGGAAACACAATGTTCACCCACAGGTGATTTTGATTTTTCAGCACGTCCTCCTATCACTTGGCTCATCTTACAAGGAATCTTGATCTGATGCCAGCCCCAGTCCTTTCGTTTGAATAAGCCTTTCTGTCTTGTGCTTCATCCTGCCTGTCACAGATTCCTACTGCCACAAAACACAAAATGTTTCAATGGATATAGTGTCACTGAACTAGTTTCATACTCAAAGCTTCACAATTCTATTGTGGTCCATGTCAGAGTTTATGTTACTCCACCTCTGTGGCCTATATGTGATCTTCAAAGGCAGAGCAGCTCTGTAAGACATAATGGCTACAGACTTGCAACCTCAAATACGACAAGTGTACTACTTCTAAAAGACCGCCACCTATGGGCTTAACAATACATAGCAGAACCTGAAAATGTCTCTTTTCCAGTTTAACATTAGTGTTCAGGAAGAATCCGTACCACGTGTGTTCCATTGTTTGGCTTTCAGATAGTTATGGAAAACTTCAAATGAAATCTCTCAAAAATGCATATTTTGCATTGTGTTCACAAATAAATGCACCTAAGTCACCTTCTTGACAACTATATGCTTGTGGTGGATTAGCCACTTTACTTGTGTGTCAAATTTGACAAAAGCATCTGCTAAATAAATCAATGCAAATGTACAGACGGGACACTTCTACAATGAAACCTAACAGTCGACAAACAGACAGTCCAGGGAAATTAAAAGCTCACCAGTGAAAAGTTATGTTGTATTGATCTGAAACAAACCAACGATTTAACGATGATGGCAGCTACAGTTATGCTGATGATGTAATACCAAGAAAGGCAGTCTTCAGGATAGACTATCGTCAAAAGTTGATACAGTTGAAAGTGAATAAAGATCAAGCAGCTTGCTCAAGGGTATAGAAGCTGTACCCTTGCAACATTTTGAACCAGACACAGGAAACGTGAGTTAAATAAAAGCACAGACTCATCACAAGCACAACAGTTCAAAGGCGCAGGAGAACACAACACAGCCATCTGAACTTAAAGCACTTCTGGTCAGTTCAGCTTCCATAACATACTCGCAAGTTGCAGAACTCATATCAGATGAATGATGGTGGAAAAAAAAAAGAATTAGGTGCTTAATTAATGTCAGGCTTGGTAAAAACATCAAACCACGATGCGTGACCAAAGTAACGAGGCCGAGCCAATCACAATGCAAGCTACCACCTGTCTGACGCCGGTCAAGGTGTACCGTGTTTTAGAGAGTGCTGGAGGAAGAGAATATAGAATCCATAGCAGAAAATGAGACAACACACAGACAGGGCAAATCTGAGTCATGTGACCAAAGCTGAGGTCAGCTGACCTTCCTATCTGGCACTTGACTCCTTCAGTTGAACAAAAATTATCTGCACTCAATGTTGACATGAATCTGTTGACAACAGTCAAAGTATAATCAAAGAGCAAAAAACAAGAGCACCAAAGAACATTGCCTGTGAAATGCTACCCAAGCAATATAATGAACACATTTAGAGGAATTCAGAGAAGTACTACATCTTCGGATTAAAACATGCTTGAAAATGTTTGTGGGGACATTCTTCCAGTTTACTGCTATTAATTCGAAACACTAAACCAATGATATTTAAAACTCTGAAACAACTGAAAATTCATTAAAAGCCTCCATAGCATCTGTTTTTCAGGGATTATGCGTGAAAGTTTATTTAAAATATTCACCATTAAAAAAATCTCTCAATAGGCAAAGTAGTGAAATAAGCTCAAGCCATTTTATATGACAGCTTTTGAATCATGAAAAACTTCTCTTCACAAAGTGAAGACTGGATGTATATGCTGGACCTTTCGTTTGCGCCTGTGAGGTACATTCATATGCAGCCGCAAACACTGCTGTCGGTTGTAGGTTGACGCTGCGATGACTCGTGTCTGTGGAAGATCTGCGCAGAAAATGAAGCCAGTGAGGAGTGAGGGTTAGGTAGAGTGTGCAAATGAGTCAGCTGCCTGCAGTGAGGGCTTTTTATACACAGAGTCCCACAGAGTCACTGTTGCAAAGCAGCAAAACAGGTACTTACTTGTGTTTCAGTACTTCTAAGCAGGTATAGTTTTTTTATACATAAATACTATCACTGCACAGAAGTAATGCTAAATAATGAATGGTGCATTGGTAGATTGTAATGAACACTGGGATGTTTTTAAGTCATTAATATGTAGAAATTCTGCTTTTCCTTATAGATCAAAATAATTCACTCTTAGACATCTCAGAATAAAATAAACATGCATTACTACAGCTTACGCATGTACTTAAAATCACTGGTTGCTGAAAAGTAATAACTTGGGGAAGATTTAGCAGCTCAGGAAATGGAATCATATGACACTAGGCTTTAAGAAGGGGTTTTATTTGCATTTTGTTTAAGATTAAAGAAGGGGGATTTGTGGAACTGAGCAATGGTGCAGTTTCTGCAGTCAAAATACGACCAAGCAGCTTTTAAAAAGTTACAATTTGTGCGACATTAGAATTTTGGCCGTTCTGAGAGGGTTCTAGATGACTGGCTAAAGTACAAGCATTTGCATTTTCAGAGATTCAAATTTTAATGGCAAACTTGCATGCATATGGAAAAAGGAGGGGTAAAAACAACAAACATTCAGGCCAAAACAAGCTGCCTCTCTTTTCCCTTTTGGGCCTTCAAACATCGTTTCACTTTTCAGCCCATAAATTAAACAATAAACCCCGGCAGAAGAAGTCTGCCGGAAATCACGCCATTTACAGCACTCTGCTGTTTGTCAACAAGAGTATGGAGACCTGACACCAGGCAAATTTCACGCATATGCCAGCTGCCATAATTTCAGCTGGCAGAGATATGACTTTTTATTTTATAACAACACATAAACAGATTAATTTTTTCCATTTTATGAAACAGTGGCTCAACCAATCCTGTCAATAATAACTTAGTATTCAGACTTTATTTCTACACAGCAGCCAGTCAACATAAGGGACAGATAACAGAATGGGAAAAAAATCTCTGAATGTAAGATTTCCAGCTCTGTGACGAAGGTGACCAGGCTAATCTCAGTCCATTGTGCTGCCAAATCTTCAGCCCTTTTCAGTTGATGCCATTAAGCGTAACAATTTGTTTGATGTCCTCAACAAAGCTTGTGATTTAAAGCACTTGTTTCATTGAAAAGGTGTATTTTTGTGGCCATTGGCTGCAACAGTCCTCAGTCAATCTGCGGCATCAGCTCGGTGGTAATTGCCACGGCAACGAGACATGGCGTTCCCAGCGTGAGCCGAGGCCAGCCACGCCCCAGCGGGCCCCTTCGATTGGCCGCTTACCTCCGGGTGACAGACATCTGTTACAGCACAGCATGGCAAAGGCCCAGCACGGCTCAATGCAAGACTTTGATGACAACACTGAGTAGAAAGGCTAACCCAGCACGCCAGCACACCTATACATCACTGTCCAAAGACGTGACACGCTCATCACAACCACGGTGACCCACAAATTAAAAACTACACCAAAGATTCCCTCCTGAATTCATCCTGTTCTAAATGACGTGACAGCACTGCACTTCAATATATAGACTGCTTGCTCAAATTTGGCCTTTTCTCTCTTTCCATCCATCCATCCATCCATCCATCCTTCCAAGGGTAGCAATCTAAGCAGTGATGCCCAGACCTCCCTCCCACCAGCCACCTCCTCTAGCTCCAGCAGGGAATACCAAGGTGTCCCCAGGCCAGTCCAGAGATATAATCTCTCCAGCGTGTCCTGGGTCTGCCCCTGAGCATCCTTTTGGTTGGAAATTCCTGAAACACCTCCCCAGGGAGTCATCCAGGAGGCATCCCAGACTGATGCCCGAACCACCTCAGCTGGCTCCTTTCGATGCGGAGGAGCTTCCCCTCCCGACGGTATGAGCTCCTCACCACACCTCTAAGGCTGAGCCCAGACACCGTGCGAAGGAAACTCATTTCTGCCGCTTGCATCCACAATCTCATTCTTTCGGTCACCACCCAAAGCTCATGACCATAGGTGAGGGTAGGAACGTAGATCGACTGAAATCAAAATCTTCACCTTCCAGCTCAGCTCCCTCTTTGCCGCGACAGAACAGTACAGCATCTGTCCATCTCCTGCTCCCTTCTTCCCTCACTTCTTAATAAGGCCCCAAGATACTAAAGCTGTTCCACTGCAACGCACCCCCCCCACCAGGAGAGGGCAATCCACCCTTTTTCGTTCGAGAACCAAGGCCTCAGACTTAGAGGTGCAGATCCTCATTCCATCCGCCTCACACTCAGCTGCAAACCATCAAACCACCCCAGTGCACGTCATTTCTCTACATTTACATCTCATATGGCAATGCAATGTTCCATCGATCTATAGATCTATCCATCCATCCATTTTCTGAAGCAACGGGCCCAAGGCAGGGAAGAACCCGGGATGAGATGCAATATCTTAAATAAAATACACAAGAACATCTTGAGTGTTTAAAATTTCAAATTCTCCTCTCTTCTAGTCATCCAGTCTGCTACAAACACAGATATATAAATAATCACATACTCATAATTTCCTTCCGGCAAGTTGTACTTGGAAGGAATGATCAGCTGTCAAACTAGCCCAAATAACAAGGGTGTTAGATGTTTTCAGATGCTGTCCAGAGAGCTGGTTCCTTACGCCCCGACACACACTGACAATTAGGGTTCTAATTTGCAGTTAATTTTAGAGAAACCTAAGTAAAATCTGCACAAACCTCAAGGGCCTTTGACTACACTTTGCTATTTAAAACAGTAATTAATCTCACAGCTGCTCTCTATTACGGGTCCATGCATGATGGGGATTCTTGGGTTCACAGGTTGCTGACTTCTACACCGTCTTTGAACAATGCAACAATAAATGAACTATACATTCTTTACAGAACTTCCAACAAAATGTGATGTAGAAACCTTTATTTTTAATTATTATTTTCTTAATCTCTGGCTTTCCCTCAAAAGCAACCAATTATTTTCCCTTTTTTAACTGGATCGTACACTGGAACAAGGTAACTAACAGTACTCCGGATACTTTAGTACAGCCTCTTTTTGGGAACTGAACTGACAACCTTAAGGGAATGAATCTGTGCCATTAGCTAGGGTGCTACTTGCTGTGCTAGACTGCTAAGCACCAACAACCTGGCGCTATCCTCTCCTGTATGGCATCTGCCATCAGAAGGTCGCTGGTTCAGATCCCAGGGTGGGCAGACTGATTTCACCATTGGGCTCCTAAGCAAGGCCCTTAACCCCCTATTGCTCCAGGGGCTGTCTGATCCTGTTTTCTCAAAAAACAATGTTCCTTGTTTTGGATAAACATATGTGCTAAATGCATAAAATGTAATGCACAATGTAAATGCTTATGCTTCATCAGCACCAGTATGGTTGTTTGTCAGATCCCGCGTGTCCTCCTCACATAATCTTCCCCTTTTGGGGGTTGATAATGGCAGACAGTGTTTAAAAGGATCATCCTGGGGTGGGGGGGGGACAAAACCGGACTCCAGCTGCTGGTTAACAGCCCAAGCCCAACAGTGTGTCATGTTCCTGCTCACGCTACTGCTGTGAAGGTGTAGCATGAAGCTGTCAAGGACAAAGGCAACCCTGTGCTTTGTAACTTTAGGTATAACAATTAATAATCCTTACAGAAACAGAATCTAACAAGAATTTCCTATTTAAGCACCAGAGACAGCATCTACCAGTCCAATTAGTGTTGAGCGAATGAAGGCTATCCATCCATTTTCTGCACTTGTTTTTCCTATTCAGGATTATGGGGGTCTGAAGCCCGGATGCTACAAGCCCATGGCAGGGAATAACTCAGGATGGGCCACCAATCCACTCCAGGGCTCACACACCATTCAGACGTACGGGAAGTTTGGCAAGCCTGATTCCGCTTAGTGTGTGTGTGGGGGGCGGAATCAGAGCAGCCAGAGGAAATCCCATGCCGCAGCACTACCAAGCTGCCCCAGACTGTCAGTCCGGACACTCAATATGACGAGATGCATGAACGGCCGGGAGGCCGGAGCCCGAACACATGGTGGCCCAAACGGTCCGACACCCGCCGGCAACGTTTCCCCCAAACACTGTGATCCTCAGGACGCTGCGTTAAGCCCACAGCCTGACAATCTGAATCAGATGGTCAGCGCAGATTCTACAGGCAGGAGAATGTACGCGTCTCCATGGAGATTCTTATAAACAAAACACAGGGCTGGCCGACAGACCGACTTCATTGATCTCGACCGGGAAATTGCAGCACCGTCGAAGTATGTGAGTGCAAGGACAGAAGAGACAGTATAAAAACAGACACTGATACATAAATAAATGACTAGATGGATAGTTGGATGAGTAGTTATGCTGATTATTGTATGCATGGTTTTACGTAGCTTGGCTATCGATTGTGTGGCATTGAATACTGCCCAGTTACAGTTGGCAGGGATGTGTGGGGGCGGGTTGGGAGAAGACATTATAAAATCTTATGACCTCTCAGAGAAATGAGCTCCATAATGTTTCTTGGCACATTGTGGTGGGATTAGCAGATAGCTAATGTTTATGGATGTAACGTTGCAAAGTGGATAAGCAACACTGGTCATTATATCAGATGCCATCACCATCTCCCTCGTTTTGGAGGCTGCTTCCAGAAGGTCCAAGAGCAACCTTCCTGACCTATTGGTTCAGTTACTGTGCGTCCCTCTGCTCATCCAGCAGACCACAGCACAGTAAATTAAGTGCAATGTGCTATGGACTGGTTAAACATCCCCAGAGCTCGCTGCACACGCTGAACGACCTTAGTCTTCTCAAAAAGGATAGCCTGCTCTTGCCTTTCTTGTACAGTGCATCATTGTTGTCCTTGTAATCCAATCTGCTGTTTAAATGGAACCCCATGTACTTGTATGACCACATCACTTCCACATCACTTCCACTTCCACTTCCTGGTAGGTAACCAGTGTTACAGGTTCCGTGGCATTAGGAAAGTCCACCACTAACTCCATTGTATCACTTGTGCAGATTTTGCCACTGTTGAGGAAACATTGTGACCGCGATGTGTGTCTTCTCCCAATGCTTCGACAACTTCATTGGAAATTATTCAAAGAAGCACTACGTTTAAGAACATAATGACGAGCCGTTGAGCCCAAAGATGTCTGTGATCTCTTCTATAATAAGTCTCACTTACACTTCAGTGAGGTGCAGAAGGTGTCATCACAGTGCATAATAACAATACAAGTTTGTGTATATGTGGAATTACGAAACTAAAAACAAAATCATCAAGCTGGATTGTTGTGATGAGCGCTTGAGGAAGGCTAGCACACACTCAGAGTTCTACTACTTGATACATTCACGACAAATCAATGTTCAGCAATGTTCTCTGGCCTTAGCAGATACACTGATTGCTTTCGTTGCACACAAGTGTCTGTTTGAAAAGAATCAACACTGATTTTGTCTAGACAAGGCTGTTGAGGCAACTCTTGCCAATAATCAAGTCACTGTACTATCCACCCAATGGACTCCCTACTTCCACTTCCTTCGATTTTATCGACAGACAGACAGCCCCCACCCCCAACATCAAAAATATAAGCAGGCAGAGGTACCACCAGAAATTACCAGACTTACACTAAAATCTGATACATGGGATCCATTGATCACACATACTCCCCTCCCTCCAATCTATTTCAAAAATAAAGACTGAGAGCACATCAGGATTTTTCCTGGAATCTCCAGTCTTTGTACGAGACAAAAATTCAAAACCAGCAAAAGCAGGAAAGTATTTACACAGCTACTGTTGGCACAAGCTTAATCTAATCTGTGAGAAATTACTCAAAGTGGGTCAAACTCCACTCCCCATCTGCCTGCACAAGGTCTTAATGCACAAGCACTGATAAGAGATATATATATATATATATATATATATATATATATATATATATATAATAAAGATCATTTCTGACTCTAGCATCAGAAGAGCTAGGTGGAACAAAGCAAGAAAACAAGCCCAGGATGTCAGCCAGGTATGTTCAAGTATGGCAGAATTATGAGGGGTTTCATTATCATAAGAAACTGACTGGACTGATCAAATAAACAGAAGAAATGTCACAAACAGGCTTTTTAGATGGCTCTGCGCCGGGGGCCATATTAATTTCCACCACTTCCTATGCTGGACTATGAGGGGCGGGAACTATTTGAGATAATTTACTGAGGTGTCAAACAGCGACTGGTTCAAACAGTTGGAAGGTCTGTCAGAACAGACCTTGCAGTCATCCATCACTTACTGGTTAGGGACCAATGAGCTAGTGGACTCTCATCCTAGTCCACAAGGGAAATCAGCTCTGCATTCCCATGAACTACGGAATGAGGCTAGCGTGTGACCAAGCATATAGGGCTGGGTACAGCTCCGTAGGGTTAAGGGTCTGTGTCAGTGTCCAGAAAGGTTGTGGGTTTGAATCCCACGGCTGGCAGAGTAATCCTCAAGTCCAACTGCTCCAGGGGTGCTAGATGCTGGCTGACTCTGGTCTTGGTCCCAAAGCTTTCCTTGCTTCCACATCACTCTGCTAAACCTATAAAGGCTTAGAATCCCCATCTGTTTCTACATTAACGATACATGCAAAAAAGTGCACCTCTGTATAAAGTGGCATACGGTAAAAAATAAAGGACAAAAACAACAAATAATATTATACCCAACAAAAAGTGAATGAAGAAAACCATCTAACCTTATCAAACATTACATGAATCTGACTTCATGCAGTTAAATCCATGCAGTTAGACCAAAATATCCATCCATCCTTTTTCTATACCCACTTTACTGCTTAAATGGAAAATAAATAATAAATGTGTCAGAAATTATAAGCATATCTGGATATTTACAACTGTAGCCGCATCTAGGTCCCAATGTGTGTGTGTGTGTGTGTGTGTGTGGCTTAGTAGCAGGGAGGTTGTTTTTTAAAAGTCAAAATTAATGGGGAGGCGTTTGCTTTTTATGTCTAACAATAATGCTGGTGCTTTGCTTCTGAGAGAAAGTCTCCATGCCATGCTATGAAAAGCAAAACAAATACCATACCAGTAAATACCATAACCTGAAGCCCAGTGAGGCAGAGATGTGCTTTATTGTATGTAAATAGGGAGGCACTTTTTAAATACAAAAGCTACCCTTTGCAATTTATACATGTAGGTAACATTTTACAGATCTCTGTGTGCCTTGACTATTCAAGCGAATCGCCAGACAAGAGGGAACGATGATTATTTGTTGCATAAAACAAAGCTTCATTATATTTGCATCGCCCCTGGCAATCAGACTGTACATCTATCCTACAGAGACGTCAATTACAAAACGCACCATGTGTACATGAGGGGTGAAAAGACAGTCCTGCAGGGATGGGTTTAACAGCATTCATAGGTGCCGGAGAAACCATGTGATCAGTACCAGAGAGAACAGGTAACCACAAAGTCTCAGTGGTGTTTGGGTGTAAAAATATTTCTGTAGGTCATATACATAACATGACACCCTGCCAGCTTCCTTTTCCAACATTTATTCTGACTGCTCAGTCTTTCACAAAACCGCGAATAATTTTTACAGTCTTCACAGCAATAAAATAAACAGATCAATATCCCTGCAGAAAATGTATGTTTAATAGGCCTACTAAAAGTAACTGCAAAATCTTCTTCTAACAAAAGAAGCCACTTTAAAGTGTTTTAGTTGCCAGTGTTAAATATTATGGCAAAACTGCAACAAAACAATCTTTAATTTCTATTAACCTACGTATCCAATGCAAAATAACTGCAGGGAAGGACATAAAGGGGAATTAATGTTGATGTTTTATAGATTCTGGCTGTACGAGGATTCAGCAATAAGCAAGAAAGATATAAAAAACCGATTCATTATTTACAGTGCATCAAAAATCCGCCGATCATGTTTAAGCTGTGTAAGTCTATACTGTAAATAGCCGGCAAACGGCAATAGTGGGGGACTAACCGTGACTAACGTGCGAACCTCAAGGGTTACAGCTTATTTACAGGCGCCATGTGACTCCGGCACCAGCACTAAAAAAAAATGCATTTTCGCGATCACGGCGTCGCTTGCTGACTTACATTATGCGGTGAACGCCTTTTCCAGTAAAACCTGACACTGCCGACCCAACTAGACTGAAGGTAATACAGCACTGCTCTACCATATTAGTCATAATCATAAACTTTATCAGAACAGTATCAATTACAATACCCAAGTCGGAGATTACGATGAAACTCATGCAAATACATTTAACACCTAAATGCATTATCACACGCAAACGCAGGCTTTTGAAAACATTGTCAATTATATCTAGGTCGTTTGTCTAGATATTAATCGATGCAAACACAATAATAAGACAATGGAGCAGAAAACATGCTTTTGCAGTGCAAAAAAAGGAGGAAAAAAAAAACACGACACGGGTTTTATAACCAGACCTTCACCAATACGGAATACCGACTACGGGGTTTAAGAAAGTCTGATGAACGGAAAACGAAACATCTCCCCCTGACCTGTACTCTCAGTTTCTCTCACTGCGATTCAAACATCCTAAAGCTTCCCACAGCAGGTGACCCCAGGCGGCCAGGGATCGCCGCAATACTAGTTGCGCTTTTTTTGCATGTAGTATAGCAGGTCGATGCTGGAAAAAAATGATAAAATCGCCGTAAACACAGCGCACAGTGATACATAAAGTACTTGCCTGAAATGTGTAAAACCGCGTCCCGTTAAGCGGATGCACCTTGGCGGAGCTCGTTACTGCGCTCATTTCCGAGAAAATCATGTTTGCTGTCTGAATAAGCCGCAAAAGTCCTGAGCGACGAAACCCTTGGAGCTGTAGCAGTATTGAATCTTTTTATCAGCAGGAATTCAGCGAGATGCGGCTAAAAGATGGATAACCCCCCTGTCCCATTCGATTAGTTTAACCCGCACTTTGGGCACCGCACGCCCATCCACATTGCAGGTTTAAAGCAGAGGAAAACGACCAGATAACTTTAGTCTCCTTTTTATCTCGGTCTCTTCGTTTCGCTTTCAGGATCAGCTCTTGCTAATGAAATGCGGGACAGAGTCAGCGCTACCGGAATACCAGTGTGCAAACTTAGGCAACGTCCATGAGGGATGCGGACACCGCCGCGAACCAAACCTCTCTGCTCCCCCCTCCATCACCTCCCCTCTCCAAAACTCATCATGCGCCGCATCGCAGCCTATCTCACCAATACCGTATTGTTCCGTTTTTTTTTCTGAGCATGCACACTGAGCTAACAGAAAAGCTTCTTTCCTCCTAGACTGCCTTAAATCATGGACCCATATTGTGTGCTGTGTTTATTTCCCTTAGCGCTGGCTGTACATGGAATTTCACCAAGCGTAAATATGAGAAGGAAGAAATTCAGCTATATGCATTTTCAACCGTTTCTCCTGATCGGGTCATAGGGGGCCTGAAGCCTATCTGATGCAGCACAGAGTACAAAGATAGGTACACCCTGGATAGGGTACCAGTTCATTGCACACAATGGGCAATTTCGAGTCACCAGTAAGGAAAGAAATGGAACATTGGAAGAACATGCAAACTCCATAGACAGAGAGCAGGAAAGGGATTTTAACCCCAAAATTTAGCCACTTTGAAACCTCAGCTTAAATACATAAAAATATATATTTGCTGTGTCTCACTACTGCCACCATAACATGGTGGAATGCGTTAATTATATTAATCAAATATAAACATACAGTGGTACCTCGGTTCTCGAACTCACTAGAACTCGAATTTCTTGAAAGTCGAACAAACCAGTTTTACCTAGAACTCGATCTGAATATCAGAAGT
>JAODJW010000062.1:26927522-26943614 GCA_026777045.1 Hyperopisus bebe
TAATCAGCTCAATCTGGCCAGCAGAAGGTATTTGTCAGGGGTTAAATGTTAAGGTTAAATGTTAAGGTTAAATGTTATACAGCAATTCAGAGGGGCATGGCAAGAGACAGTTAAGAGGAAGGTGGCCCTTTAATACAGACACAAGTTTGTTCTAGCACCACCTCTGAAAGCACTGCTTCAGCACTGCAGAGACCATACTGCACTGCTTCAGCACTGCAGAGACCATACTGCACTGCTTCAGCACTGCAGAGACCATACTACAAGCTATTTTTCAATTTTACCAAGACACAAGTGTCCTGAGATCCCGGCGCCATTATGATCTGATCCTCCTGTTTTTATTTTCCATCTGCATGTGTGTGGTGGTGTTGTCCTGGCATCTGCTAAGCCACAACAATACACTATAACACCCCCTGTCCCTGACCAGTACTACAGGACCACTTTGTATTTACTGATTACCAAACAAGTCAAAAAACTAATCAGAAGGCTTTGCACAGTTTAGAAATGCACCCACGGCAAATACTGGAATATTCAAGTAACTTAGAAAATATATTTCTTTTTGCATTTTTAGCCCTAGATTCAAAGTAAAGTGTCTGTAAGAGAAATCTGCAGTAGTAGGAAATTTTTACCAAATGTCTGCCCCTCTAGCACAGGAACAAACAAGCCCACATAAAGCCCGCATTGTACAATCCCTAAGGGTTTATCAGGTAATCATATCCTCAAGTTACACAACATACACCAAAACTAGCAGAAAACAGCAAGAATATTATTTACATGTGTGAAACTTTATGTAAATTCAAGTAGACAAACGTCGCCTCGAATGGAAACTTTCTGGCAGCAGGAACGCGCAAATGTGCTTGGACCCTGGGTTTGCAGTTAGACTTTCCAGGGACACAAACCGGACGCTGTGATGTTCAGCACTGAACCCTCAGACTAGCAGCAGATGGCCCTAAGAACAACTCCAATGTATATTTACTTTCAGGAAAAAATGCATGTCATACCACCTGCAAACAAGCTGCCTCCCATTCCAAGAACATCGTCCTCCACAGCAACTAACAACTAAGCCTGTGGAGACAATTCCAATAATGGCCATTAGAGGGTGACAGCAATAACAGCCAGAGGTTCACAGTTAACTGTGAGTCCTTAACTCTGGATCAGTCCTACAGCTACATGGTCAACTTACATTCAGACACTCACAAAATTCCACAGTCTTTAAAGCAACATGCACCAACCACTACTCTGTCCTTGGTGAAATCTGTTAGCCAGTAATCAAAGGATCACTGCACTCTCTCTCCTGCGCATGCAACCCCAGGGTGTCAGGGTTGGTGTCCAGGGGCTCCCAAGTCACCCCTACCCATTACTCACAGGATCTGTGGAGGATTCTGGACTTCATTACATGGCAAAACACAGGTAGGCTCCCTCCAAATGTGGTCACTGCTCTCCCTATAGACGACTGATCCATGTCTCTGATACAACATGACTAAATGCACAGCCTCCATTGATCATGCACGAATTTTAGGAGACTATTCCATCCATCCAACCATTTTCTATATCTGCTTGTCCTATGCAGGGGCATAGGGGTACAGAACCTATCCTAGAGGCTATGGGCACAAAGCAGGGAACAACCTAGGATGGGACACCAACCCATCACAGGACACACACACCATTCACACCTGGTAACTCCAGTCCACCTTAGCATGTTTTGGAAAGTGGGGGGAAACCCCACGATGACACCATGCAGTCTCCACGCACGTAGAGCCATCCAACTACAGCTGCCTTGACTCATAGATCTTCGCAACCAAATCTTCTTAAATGATTGGATGAATTTTTACATGTAAAACTTGTCATCACACACAAAGGAAACCCCTTCGTTTCTATGCGGGTAAATGACAGGCAGTCGCATCCCATTCACCCACAGAAGTGCCACTGGGACAGCCATCAGTCTTGCTTTCTGCAATTTCCTTTCCGCTGTCTTCCTTCCTCGCGTCTTCCTCCAAGTGAGATGTGTCACCCACAGGCGCGGAGATTCTGGAATCTATTAAATTAGCATTTTGGATAAGATGCTGGGTAAGACGTGGAAGGGAGCCAGGCTTGTGGAATCCGGGCAGGGTGGTGTATTGCTGACATCCAGGCCCTGGCATGACTCTCCAGATCGCCACCGTGATTCCCGACGCTTTGGCAGCCACCAGAAGCATCCTGCACATCTGCTGCTGATTAATTAATGAAGGGACAGACAGGAACATCTCACAGTGTAACTTTAATTCACAGATAACATGGACATTAATTGATTTCAAAATCCTTCAAGGTTAATAAAGTGTATCTGTCTGACTGTCCATTCGTCTATTTACGTCTGTCTGCTGTCTGTCTATATACATCCATCCATTTCTGTCTCTCTGTCTATCCAACCATATCTGTCTATCTACTGTATCTATCTATCTATCTATCTAAATGGTGCAATATTACATATGTTTTACAGGTTTCCATCATACTGGATGTTCTCTCTTTGCTGTAATGCTAGGTTGACTTGCCCCTAATCAGGAGTGAAAAGACAGGGTCCTTCACCATAGGGTTCGTGGGTCCAGCAGACCCTCCTGCGCATTAGCTGACCATCCCCTGAGAGGGGACTCCCGCGTTTACAGGCTAGATGAGGGGAGCGCCGAGCAGAGACCAGAGGGAGGGCTGGGGAAGCGCCGGCGCCGTGCCCCCACTCTGCATATGCCGTTTTAAACATCTCCCATAGATACCCCCGCCGGGGAGAGACACCCACTGCGACAGGACGGCTAAAAGCAGATGGCGCATCGCATGCTACCTGGGGCAAGCTATTAAATGTCACTGGAACCAGATGATAAGGCCACCACTGATGTAATGCTCAGGACCATACCTGCATGTCTACTCAATCAGAAAATACAGCAGAGGTTCCGCACAATAATAGCTTTACAGCGCTGAAATTACAACAGAGTGAGCTATACGGTGAGTATCTAGCATCCCATCCATGGTGCTTCCTGCCCCAAACCCTGTACCTCCTGAGAGCTTCTGGGATCTGCGAAAACCCAGTACTAGATAAACAGCTACAAAAGATAGATGGATTGATGTATGTGGGAAAACAAACAGCGCCCCCTTAAGCTACATTTCATGCAAGAATTTGATTTCTAAGTATCAGGATGAGCATAGTGGTTCATTCAGTGGTATAAGCAGTATAATTAATTCATGGGATTTTTTAATTAAAAAACCGGCTGCCAGAGCCAGCAAAGCAAATCCTATGGTCCAGAAATGTATGCTCTTTTTCTAAAAGTAGAAATCTTGTGGAATGCCAATTTATGCTTTATGATAATTAACAGAGCATTTACCAAATAAACAATAAATATCAACGTCAATAAAGAAAACCAAGGTTTTAAACTCCAACATATAACAAAAAAATTCTCCATTAGCTAACAAATCTGTCCATAAAAGGATTCCTAGTCCAAATGATCACTTTCAAAACAACTTTCAACTTCAATTTCTTTTGAAGTTTCTTCTTTCACAAAATGTCTGTATTGCATGGCCTTTCTACTTGGCTTTTCGAGTCTCTGAAACAGTCTATCCATCTTGATATTTCACTCTAAGAGGGGAGCCCATCTACCTCAGTAAAGACTGGGGAATTGGTCAAGAAGAGATGTGGAATTCGACCAAAACCCACGGAGAAGGTAAAGAGCATTAAAGACGAGTGACTGCTTTCTGTTCGCCTCCCTTATGCTTCACGGTGACAAATTGCTTTGGTCTTGCATGGCAAAAAATTGGCATAAATATTTAATGATACAAATGAAAGCACTTTATGAATGAATTTGTGCAGCACTGAACACATTCCAAAGTGTCCATTAGCAAAAGCTAGTACCCCAGGAATAGAATGAATGTTTCTCCCGTTTCAGCTCATGGGCCATGTATGAGTAAAAGCGGGTTAGGATCTAGCAAGACAACAGAAAAGTACCTGACAGAATCCGCATCACTTTTCCCCTTCAGGGAATTTCATCTTATAACCTTTTAGTTTTGACACATAAACTTGGTAGCTTGCTACATTACTTGAAACTTGCCTACTCATCACTCTCTCCGCCCCACAAGATGTTTAAAACCCAATCAGCACACAAATGATTTGATAGTTACTCAACAATCTGTTGCAGAAAATGTGTGAAAGGAACACTTGGAAAGGAAAACCACTGCGTCAATTTTGGCAGAGAGCAAGAAGTATGGACAGTCTAGACATCTAGCACTGTCACACCAAGATCAACGAAGAAGAGATACTACAGACGGAAACAAACACTTGTGGGAGTTTTACTTACACAAAAATTTTCTGAGGGCAGAACAAAAAATGATTGGTTCAGAGAGATAACCAATCAGATTATAGAGGGGGTGGGTCAAAGCAACTAGAGAAGGCAAGATCAAGACATCGGATTGCTCTCTATTATGGTGTTCTATTATGACTTGTGTGATGTCTTATGCACAGAATTGTTCATATGTGTTCTACACTGCACTCTAAAGTTATCCAAGTTTACATTTTAAATAGTTTAAATATTGTGATGGAGGGTTAATTTAATTCTTTTGGTTTACTTTCCTGGTCCGGGTTTCCTAAAATATCAGCTGGGGTTGTGATGTTGTCCATCTGATGACAAGCCATGTTAACTGGCTGGATAAATCAGTTAGATGTTCAGCCATGTCAGACACGATCCTTCTGTAAGGTCTTTAACCTCCTTGATATTGAATCCTCAACCTATCAGTCTTTAAGACAAGGTTCTTAAAGTACACAGCCCCCTTCTGCCTATTTGTCCGCTAAAAACACCGGCCGGGGATCGATTTATGACTATCTCGCACGCAAGGGAGGAGGAAGAGCGGAGGGAGTCCCAAAAATACGGCTGCGATTTTACAGGGCTTATCACAGAGCGGCACAGCCCTAAGTTCACCCACAGTGAAGCGGTAGGCCTACAGCTGCCCCTGCTGGCATGATTTACACCGCTGTACTCTGCTGGCGTGATTTACACCGCTATACTCTTCTTGTGGCTGAGTGTGCTGACCCTTCCATGCTACACACACCTCCTCCCTTCTTCTGTCTCGCTCCACCTTTCACTTCATTTATGTTCTTAACATGCAGGGTTTGATCCCAACTGTGGGCATATATGTAAAGAATAGTTTGAAAGGACCTTTGGGTGGATTTTTCCAGAGCTCTGTTGAGGTTACCCAAAGGAACCCAAGAAACCATTTCAATCAGCCGGTACAAGTTACACCAACTGTTAACCAGTAACATTCAGTTGAAATACATTTAGTTTTTGGCAAAAAAATTATAAAATATAAAGTAAATCAAGCTATGTATAGCTAAGATATTTGTTTGCTAGACAACCACTGTAATGTAGTCAAATGTCAACAACCCAAAGCAATTTCTTCAAGAAAAGAATAAAAGAATTTCTACAAAAGCACCTGGAAACCACAAAAGATGTAGATGTGTGATACAACTGACATTAAATTCAATACTTTAATTGTTATTGACATTGTAAAAGAGGCCCAAGAGCATTACAGAGTAGAGTGTTCCAAGAACATGGATTTAACTACAAAAATGTAAACTAACTCATTAAATTAGGACTGAACAAGGCTGAAATCCTCCAAGTAACTTTACAGCTGATTTTGAGCTCTAACCCACAGGCATTCATAATGGGGCCACAGATGAACGGATGCTGTGACATCACTCTCAAAGCCTGCAGTGCAAAGTTTAAACAACTTAATGGGTAGTTTGTCCCAATACACCCGCTTGAATTTGTGCTTTCCTGATGATAGGTAGGTAAGTCGATCAAATGGACTAATGTATCAAAATTTGAATATTTGGGTCCAACCACCACATAGAGCAGGGCTATTCAATTCAGGCTCTCAAATCCATATCCAGGCCTTGTTTTCAGTTCTCCCAGGTAGTTAGTTTAATAATTACTGATTCTGATTGGTCAGAGGCTTCACACCTGGCTCACAGGTGAAGGAAGGCTAGAAAATCAGCAGGGCTTGGCCCTTGAGGAGCCGTAGAGCATAATCTTGGGTCACGTTTCTGTTGACAGAGTTGGTGAACCAAATCCATGGAATTATCAAAGAGCATGTCAAAGGCATGACATTCCATCTGGATTACAGCTGAATGGGCAGTCCATTCTTCACCAGGATAACGAACTAGAAAACACCTCAAAATCTGTGTAAGGGTTACGGAAGGAAGAACATGAAGGATAAATAATCATCTGGCCTGGGTCTCCAGACCCATAGACCTTCTATGGGAAAAACTGGACAGAAACGTATAAAAAACAAACATGCTATATTTATGGGAATTCCTGAAGAGCTGAGAAGGGCCAGGTCAACAAGGTACCAGCACATCTACTCAAACTTTTGACTGGTACAGGTACAGCACGTAAGCTTCCAGTCTCACCGACCCAGGCAAAGGAAACCACAACCAACTTCAAGCGAGTCTGTCTGCCAAAGATGCATCGTGGCACTGTGATATCTCCCAGTCATCCTTGGGTGTGAGTATCCTTCCATCTTCTGGACGTACCTGGTCCTAAACTGTGTGGAGCACAGATTGAGGTGGATCATTGTTTGGGACGCGGTTCTCTACATTGGGGGGAGGCGGGTCGGGGGGTTGGCTGCGACCTACTTACAAGAACTAGAGCTTACAGCCAAGAGACTCTGCGTCATCCCACTGTGCTGCTCCGAGTCTCCGGGAGGGAGGGTTCCAGCCTCTAAAGGAGGCCAGAACTGACAAGTTCTGCTTTGTACTTAGAGATATTTCCCTGGAATCAGAAAGACTCTTCTAAAAAGATGCAATGTGTACCATTTTAATCCTGTATCTTGTCCCCTTTCATGGACTCAGTAAAGTAAAGAAAAACCATCTATGGCTTTTAAAGTAAATAATGAAATATATGCAACGTTATCACATGTCATGGCACCTAGAACATTCACAGAAAGTTGCCATAACCAATGGAACCAAAGGGTTCCTAGTCTTTGTGATGTGAATGGCTCTTCTGAAGTTGGGCTTACAGTGTTTTGTAATGTATTTTGCAGCTCTTGCTCCAGTGCTAACATGCAGTTGTTGCTGGTCACTCATTGGAAGCTCAGGCTAGCAGCACTCTGCAGGCTTCCATATGCTTGCAGTGGATTATCTGCCTCACTTTGGATAAAAGTGGATAAAAGTGTCTGCTAGATAAATAAATGTATGAATTACTAATTGAGTACAAGAAGCCTGGTTTATTTGTCATAGGACGGGAATGTGATTTCTTTATTTAAGGAATCAGAAAAACAGATGTTGGACTGCCATACATCAATGATCAGTCATCCAAATAGTACCACAATGATTGAGAATATATTCCAGGAAGAGTGCATCGTAAATCCAGGGGACAGGTAGGTAGAGTGACAGTCCATTGAAGGGAACACACACGCACACTGTCACACATACTGTACTCACACACACACACACACACACACACACACACAGAGGAGGAACCTGAATACATCAAACAAAACATAAGCATAATTTTTATGTGTCCCCAGGACTGAGTGGGGGGGACACTGGTGGGAATCCCCTGGGTCACTGGTGAAAAAAAATGCTGTTTTCATACTTAAGTAAAAGCACAGATATCACACCAAAATGCTACTCAAGTAAAATCCTACTCAAGTAAAAGTAAAAAAATACTTGGTTTTAACAGTACTCAAATATCTACAGTAAAAAGTATTACACATTCAAATCTATTGATCTTACAAAAAGCAATCTTTTTCAATTCACCCAAGATAGGTTTGAGAACAGCATTGTAAGTTCCAGTGCATCACAATAAGGAAAACTGAGTTGCAAGAGGTTAAGCGGATATTTCCATTTTATTCAGAGAATAGGCTATTTCTAGGATCTTGCCAGCTCAGCTAAGCATAACGATGTTAGAGTTTGGGCCCCAAGAAAACTTATCATATTGGGCCCCCAACTCAGAGGTGGACCAGCTGAGCATAAGGAGAAGCAGTCTCAGGGTACTCAACTATTTGGCTGAAACAAAATCTGGGTCTGGATTTTTACCTTCTGGACCTGAACTATCTACCTTGGCAGTCCAGTTTCCTCCCATAACCCAAAGACATGCAGTCAGGCTACCTGGTATCTCATAATGGTACCACAAGGATGAGTGCCCATCTGGTCCTGTCCTATGTGCTTTGTTCCAGTTTGGCCAGCAGGTGTCACTGGCCATCCTGTTCCCTCCTCTGTCCTGCAGTGCCTTTATCCCTAGTGTGTTTGCTTGCTCCCTGGGCTGCTACATGCCTTAACTGGCGGAGTGACTGGCCACTTTTCCCTGCTCCGCTTTTGTGTATTCCATCCAGAATATAGATATAGGCTCCAAGCCCACCGGGGATCCTGACCAGGATAGGTGGTTATAAGAAGAATTGATGGACGAAAAATAAATTTCAATACCTAAAGTAAGGCTAGCTCCCAGTGACAAACGCTTGTAAAGTCTGTCACAAGCATTGTCTCCAGTTAGTCAACCTGGCAAAATGTAGCAGAGAGCTGTCAGAAATGATAGGATGAGTGACACAGAACAGCTGCATGAATCTCATTGCGTAAAGGCAGCGCTTTCGGCTTACTGACAAGAGTCACGCTCAACAGGTTCGGTGATTCCCAAACCTGTACTCAAGCAGTTTCAGCTGAATGCTGCTGTCAAGCTACATACTTCAGACATTTCTCCAGATTAAATTAAGTAAGGCAGAGCAATTAAGGGCTGACAAGCCTCGTTTTAAGCACAGGACCCAGAAAAATGATGTAATGTATAAAAGTATGCCTCTCCAACTTGCAAGTCTGGGCCTACAGAATCATACAATTAGCTGGAAACGACATTTAAGGAAAGAAAATGTGAAGGATCCTTGACAGGGAGCAGATTTATGTAGAAGCGGTATCACCTGAGCTAAATCTCCAAACGCAGCTCACATGAGGATCATCTTCAGCAGAGTCACCCTGAAAAAGGCAAACAGGCACACAGGGCAGGACGGGTTGTGAGGCACGGTGTCACATGACCCCGCAGGAACAATCACATCTGTATGGGGCGGCTCAATCACATGACACACTGGCAGAAAGGCTCTTTGTGCAGCCCCAATACCACCATCTCTGGTGAGAGATTCACATGGCTTGCATCTCCGGCCCTCGTGGGATGGGTCTGCAGAGTATGCTGGTTTTCAGTCTATCTGAGCGCACACACTTCCCTAAACTCGTTATTACGCCAGGCTGGACCAATTTAACACTTGTGTGCAGTGATTCTGAGCAGGACTGGGGAAGAGCAAGGGGGTGAGAATTACCTACTGTTACACGGAAATAACCGGGTCTGGATGCAATCCGATTATCGGATGCCGAATGTGCCTCATTATCTTGGTTAACAGCATCTAGACTTGAATTTTGCCGTCAGAGGTGCCCAATCTCCCGCAACGGCTGAAAATTTAAATTTGGCAAAATCCAGAAAACACGTGCATGTATCCGTCACTCAGAAGACCCTTTAAGAGAATCCCATAAAAGCTACATTAGTCAGTGATGCAATACTGACTCAGCTAATTATGACTAACACTAGCTAATGATACATTTTCAGTTGCTGTGTCCTTCCATGTGGTTGAATCTCGGGCGTTTCTGACCCACCTCCCCAATGTCCCTGTGTCCGCTCATCCCTCCAGAGCATCTTTTACCAGGGCTTGATATTCCGAGGCTATGGGGGGAGGCGCCTGCCTCTCGGAAGAGAAAAGGCAGCTGTGGCAACGACGGGTGGGCATTCTGCAGCCAACCTGTAATTATCACTACCCAGGAAGAGGGGGACCAGTCGAAATAAATAAATAAGGAATAAATAGCAGGAGAAGTAAACACTCACCGGTGAACAGTCTGCCTACCGCCTGCATAACGAACTGAGCATCCTGAACTCTTACAAATCATGTTACAATATATCCGCCAGAAGAATCGGAAATACTGAAGTCATACTTAAGTCATCGGAACCAAGCAGTGCCACCTAGATGAGAAATTTATGGGCAACCACTACGACGGACGTTGTCCGCAGCCTGCTTGAAGACTCTCCAGCTACTATGCCAAATCAGCTCATTTACATACAGAAGGCCAGAAAATCCCCAATGCAGAGTAAGGCTATGGGACGCTTCAAAAGAACTGCTGGTCATCGGTTGGTTTTATGATCATCCCAGAGGAGTTTTGGGATCTCCCAGAGGAGATCCGCTCATCCCAGAGGAGATCCGAGAGACGTCAATCGTGCTTCTGTACGCATCTGCAACTCCACTGTGTTTATAAAATAAAAGATAAGAACCCCAAGGCTTTAACGCAGTCAGCAAGATCCGAAGCTTACAGGTTGCGATAAGGTGACATTTACACATCACAGAACCACGTGCGCTGTTTTCACAAAGACTGTAGAAAAGGAGTGAAAAGAGGGGCATAATCCTGTCTGGTTAAAGCTGACACTAAACGGCATCTTACCCGGGAGCAGCAGCTCACATGACTCAGAAACAGCAGTCACATGACTCAGAAACAGCAGTCACATGGCCCTATCAATAGGGCTGCTGGTCTCCTCTCATTCTTTTCTGGATTTTACTGGCCACCTGGTCAAGGGTGAACCAGGAAGGTGGGAGTGGGAGGGACGAGAAGTATTCAGAGGCTGACTGAACAGGTATGGAGGTCTGTGACAAGTGGGAGTAAGAAGAACATAGCAGAAAGTCCCTAAACACACACACACACACACACACACACACACACACACCGTCCATTCATTTCTATGGAAAAACCCTAATCCCGACACCCTTAACCCCTACCCATCCCTAACTTTAACCATGAGTAACCAACCCAAATACAAGACTTTTGGCATTTTTAGTTTTTTTGATTGCATTCACAGATTTTTATAAAACATATCCAAATGGGGACCTCAAAAGATCTCCACAAAAGTAGGGAAATTTCAGGTTTTACTACACTTTGGGGACAATTTCGTCCTCAAATGTGATCTATGCAAACCCACCCACACACACACACACACACACACACCTCTACTCATATTTTTGTGGGGACCGTCAATTCATTTTTAAGAACACAAGCCTAATCCCAACAATGACAGCTGTAACCCCTACTCAGCCCTAACCTAAACAATAAGTAACCAAACAAAATACTTTTAATTTTTTGATTGCAGTCACTGATTTTCATAAAATTGAGGCTATCCTTATGGGGACTAGAAAAAAAATGGTTCCCACAATGTCAAAATAACAGGCTTTTATCATGATGTGGGGGTATTTGGTCCCCACATGTAAGGTATATCTGGACCACACACACACACACACACAAACACACATTCACTGCAGACTGAAAAAGAAGCTTTCCACTGGTGAGAATGACAACCACTGTAAATGAACTGCCCTTTCCTTACAGGAGATGTTCTAACTGGCAGACACTTTATCCACATGGAGTCAAGATGCACTGAGGCTCCCGCTTGTCAATTCTCCTCGTCAGCCTTCGAACAGAACATACCATTTGACACAGAGAGGATATGACATCCGGAACTATTTATAGACCCTTCAAAGAATTCCAAAGTTACAAATGCAACCCTTAATTATAGCCAGCTGCAAGCCCGAGAAAGGGGAACACTCATTGTCCATTCGCAATTCATTCCTGTTTGTACTGCGTTCGTGGTTTAAACAGCCTTTTCCTGCTTAAACGCTACCAGATCACGCTAGCAGGCTCCTTAATGCCGTTAACAAACAGGCGTTACTCTTCAAAGTATTAGATTATATAAATTTCATTGGGACACATTAAAATACCATAGAACCTTCCCCCCTCTATAACGCTCCTATCAATCGTGCCTTTGTGCTCTGTTTACCAGGGAAGGAAAACAAACAAGACGCTTGTTCTTCAGAAGCCACAATATTTGCTCAGGTCTGGTGAAAAAAATCACTTTGTTTAAGGTAGACCCTGCGGCTTGGGTCTGGGGGGGACAGTGTGAGGTGGCAGGGGGATATGGCTGTATGGAAACATGGACCAATTACACTAAATCCTTAATACTTTAATGGAATTTAAAATGTTAAAACTTGCCCCCCCTAAGATTATAACAGGCATCAAACCAATAATCAGCACAAGCAGAATTGGGCACTAGAACAGTGTTTCCCAAACCAGTCCTCAGGGCAAACTGGACGGATCCACGTTTTTTGTTTTAATCCAGTTCCCAGAACACCCAACCCCAGCAATCAGGAGTTCTAAAAACCTTACAGGCGTAACGGGAATAACACAAAAATGTGGCTCTGTCCAGTGTGCCCTGTGGACTGGATTGGGAAACACTAGACTAGAGCATAGCACTATACAGTTGGAGGAAACCAAGAGCCAGTAAGTATGCAGAACGCATCTTAAAACTTTAAGTCCTCTGATGGCGATTTTTATACCCTGCGAGTCATTTTCATTTTCACCTTCCATCGAAAGTACCCCCACCCCAACAACTCAAGATATCAATGTCAATGGGCTTATTTCACATTTTTAAACTAGTCAAGAAAACAACTAAACAGACAGGGTCACAGGGAAGCTGCAAGGTTCGAGGCAGGGGTACAGGCTGGAGGGAGCAGCACAGTGCCAGCTACACTGCACATCAATGCAGCAAAGCGGGTGGGGATTCATCATGCTATACGCATGCAATTCAGAGACAGATGGATACAAGGAAGACGGACATATCTCAGATGTAAACAGAAGGTTAGCTTTCAGTGTGTCCTTCGTTTGCAATTGATATGAACAGGTAAATCATTGCTGTCCAGCTGAGGACTGCAGCTCATTAATTAGAGTGCCAGAGGGAAGGGAGAAAAGCTCAGCGCCAGAAATCCTCAGTCCTGAAGTCAAACGGCATGGCAGAGGTACCATGGTGCAGCCCAGGAGGGCCTGACGGGGTCCTCCACGCAGCTCAAGGTCAAAAAGGCCCCACGAGGCCGTCTATTCATCGCCTGAGACAAACAAAAAGAAGATATCAAGTATCGGACTGGAAAAAGGACCCGACAAACCGGTAAGAGGATAGGCGAGAGGACCGAGCGCTAATGGGTGGAGGAAAGCAATGGGTGGCCATCCCTCACCGAGCAGCGCCTGGCATCTAACGAAGACGGCCTCGGCTGCGATGGGCCACGGCCCAAGCGGAGCAGGAAGAGCGGCGCCGCGCTGGAAGGACGCGAGCCGAGGGGGCTCCCAGCACGAGCCCCAGCTTCGCGACACCACCCACCTGGGCCGCGTCTCCAACAAAACGGAGCCAAGACATACATTTGATTTTATTTTTAAGCACGGAAAGGCAGTCATGCCTGAAGCTCCCGGGGCGGGCTGTCACACTGCGAGGAGGCGCCCCGAGCACAAGCCGCGGGGATGAGTCACACGGAGCCGCAGGGCAGGATGGGAAGGCTGGGCCGAGTGGGGGGGGGGGGATCCGGAGCAGCTCCTCAGCCAATCACAGCTTCCTCTCTCCGCTACAGCCTTTACCACTCTCTAAAGAGGACAAGACCATTTTCACAGTGTTGCCAGAATGATATACTGCCTAGCAAGGGCGTAGGTTTGGGTATGGGTGGTAGAGGTGTATCCCTAACGACATTGTGGGAGTACCGTTTGTGTCTAGGGGGCGGGGCCTGATTTGGTCCCTACCCATTTTGGAACCACACCTAAGTCCTATCTCTCTATACACTGTCAAGGCCAGTTGGCTTCATTGCCATTTCATCCACGTACAGCTATACAGAAGTAGCGGGTAGCAAGAGGAGGGCGTCCCAATAGTGTAAAGTGACCAAGCCTAAGGCCCGAGTGGCTGTTGTGACATTTCAATGATCTGTCACGCCTCTTGTTAAAACAATTACTTATAGTGGAACCCCTATATCTGCTGATTCGGCAGCCACGGTCTCAGTTACCTGAGTATTGTGGCATATTCCAAAAATAAACAGTACATAAGTTTTAAATTCTGTGCCACTCTGCGTAGACTTTCCGCCCCATCATGCTTAATATGTCACCCCATTGTTCGTCGGGGGTTAAGCGAAAATGTCTGAATACCAGTCATTTGAGGGACAGAGACAGACAGACAGAGACCAGATTCACATAACTTTTATTACAGTATATCTTTAGAATTGTTTTATGTTTAGTTATTGCTGCTGATGTCTTATTGTGTGTAATTCATAAATTAAACTTCACGATAGGTATGTTATATGTGGAATTTGCTACTATACATGGTTTTGGGTATCTGCAGTAGGTCTCGAAATTTGTCACGCTGCACATATGGGGGCTCTGCTGTAATCACCACATTAGAGATTAATTGTGAAGAATAATGTACATTTTTTAACAAACCTAGACAGAGATTGATGGTTGTCCTCAGACCAATTGCTCGGCACGTATTCCCACATGTGTGGACACCGTGGTAACCTCCCAGAAGCTTCCATCAGCCTGCACGAACTCCTACTTGTCATTGTCACGGTCCACTATGGCCCCGGAGAGGAGTCGCACGGCAGCGATATCGCCCAGGTTAATTGGTGTCGCCACGTTAATTAATGGAACAGTCGCAGCACAAACAACATCTATAAAAAGGGGGGGGTTTGTTGTAAAAATGACAAGGAAGGGGGACACACCCTTGTACTGTCAACCCACGGATAACTGCTGACATAAAGCCCACCTCGTCGACCCGAGTGACGTTTGACATGGTTCTGGATCGCGACCCCGCAATCTGAGGCTGGCTGTTCTGGGCACAGCCGGACCAGAACATTGGGCCGTAGCAGGACATTCTCGGATGAACATTATACTAAAAATACATAAATGAAACCAAATACCGAAGAGCCTCATGCCACCTGATCTGGAACTGCATTGAACTGCATTGTACTGCATTGAACTGCACTGAACTGCATTAAAATACTGCGCCATTGATAAAATTATATATACACAACACACACACACACTGGCACACATTTCGGTGCTGTTCTTAGTTTTTATGCAAAATTCAATGGATGGAAATTAAACAGTACTTTGATTATAGCGTGCTGGAAAATAATCAGTTGGTCTTATTTTAATGTAGGTGCCTTTGCACAGAATGGTGACACTCGTAGAGAAACACCCACTAGTGTTGACGACTCCTCTAGCGATCACATGGATGAAGCATATAGGTGTGAAAATTGTTTCCGGTTTGTTTGGTTACATGAAGAAAACCCCTAGATAGAGAAATAGTGAGGGCTGGTATTCCAGAACCGCCTTCATTTCTCTACACGAAGCTGTAAAACTGTCTTACAGACATCTGCCATCTTTCCATGGATTAATACACGCCAAGGCAAGCATGCACTCCAGAGAAATACAGAGAAAATTACATGCTTCCATCAGTCCTGATACTACTTCAACGCGTCTTCTTGCACAGCCGTGTCATTAAGGACATTGGCTGAAAGATGGCTTTTTCAAGAAGTCACATGACCTGTCTTTTGCCCACCGCTAATGACATCATCCAGCACCATGATAGGCAGCAAGGCGTCGAGACAAAACGAGACTTGCAGTTTGGAATATTCTAGAATGTGACTGTCAAGTCCACACAGGGTCAGGGGACACTGGCTTTCACTGTGTGGTAGTTCCTAATTAACCAATTCCTTTAATTGAACAAAAACGCAATGCAAACAAACCACTGACTCCTGTTCCCATATACTGGGGATCATGTCACACTGCATGCATTAGCACCAATAGTGAAACAGAAGAATAAAAGGATTTTCCAATAAATGATATAACCTCAGCATTCATTTTCTCAAATAATTATTTATTTACTCACTCATTCTTAGCCCTAGATGCAGATACTGAGTGTGACTTTTAAAGTCTAATTTATTCTGGGTGAGATTGAAGCAGAGAGCTAAAGATTTTTTTTTTTTACGCTCCTGTAACCATTTTCTAATAAAATGTGGTTTAACAACCGAAACATATTGACTTCTCAGTTAACACATTGAGTTTAGCAGGATTTAAATGGCTGCAAGCCCTTTAAATAAGCAAAGCAAAATTTAAAGACTCGACCGGGACAAAAATATCAGTACATGCTCTAGCTCCAGGGAGTCCAAAGTGTGTGTGCGGGGGGGGGGGGGGGGGGGGGGGGG